>JAOANR010000004.1:3340124-3863108 GCA_030278955.1 Hygrophila difformis | reverse complement strand
ATTTTGTAGTGATTGATAACCATTTTGTATTTCCCACCCACCTAGGGGTCCATTGGGTCTTAAATTTTGCTACCATCTTTGTTTCCATCACTTGGCCTTGCTAATGGTCTCTTTTTTTTATCTTCACTTGCCATTACCCATGTATGCCATCTTTGTTCCCATCACTTGGTCGTGGCTCATGGAATCTATTTTTCTTTTTTAAAAAATTATAGAACAATGCTAGTCGGTACTCCATCAGAGCCAACTTTTTTATTTTTTCACCAACCAATTTAAATAATTTTTGGTGATAACAGGAATATTATTCTTTTTTTTTTTTTTGTGTTAGAATGCATTAGTGACTTTGGATCGAAAGAATTGTGCATTTGGTAGTTAAATGTGTATAAAATACATTACAAGAAATAGATCAAATGATAAAGGGAGCTTATACCCCGAAAAAGAGTTTACTAAAACACAATAGTATGTCAGTCACCCATTATAGTCGTATGAATTACTCCAACCACAACTATGTCTAGTTGTACTAATAATACACTTTTGTTTTTTTTTTTTTTTAAAAAAAGGTAATAAGTGACCCAATATACTTTTGTTCGTAGTATGATGAAATTGCACAATAAATAACAAAATTAGGTACTCCCTCCGTCCCATTAAAAGTGGCCACTTTCTTTTGGGCACGGGAATTTAGGTTGTGGTGTTTAGTAGTTAAAGTAGTGTGAGTAAATTTGACTAATCCATCCATCTAATTTATAATGGTTACATTTGACTTTTAACCATATTTATTATTTAGCTTTGACTTAATGTTATCGTAATGATGTAGAAAGAAAAAAATAGTCAAGTGTGGTCTTGTTGGAATCGTCTAATCGTATAGTTTTAGAATATATATTTTATATACTCCCTCTGTCCCATTCCAAATGTCCTACTTACTATTTTTGGATGTCCCATTACAAATGTCTTCTTTCTATAATTAGAAATAATTTTCCCCTCCAACAATTATGTGGACCCCACTATATACTCACAAACCAACTCTACCTTAATTCCCGTGCCCAACAGTAACAAGACACTTGGGTGGGACAGAAGGAGTAATTTTTATTTATACCCATTTTGAGATATTAATGGTTAAACATATATAGGGAGTTTGTGCAGAAAGTACAATTGTCATTATTGTGGGGTTTTTAATGATGCTTATGTTAATCTAATTTGCTAAAAAGGGAAAGTGGCCACTTTTAATGGGACACCCCAAAGAGGAATAGTGGCCACTTTTAATGGGACGGAGGGAGTATATAATACTGTAGTCCGAGTGCGGAGACCGCGTTATATTTTTTTTTTTTTCCGGAGGAAAGGGGGCCGAAGTTTATTTCATTCAAAAAGATGATGCGAATGGTAGAAGCCCATAGAGTCGTGAATCAATGCATCCCGGACATGATCTGGAGTACGAGTAAAATGCTAGGTTCCAAAGAGAGAACGCCTATCACGTAGGAAAAGATCACAAACAATATTGATTGTTCTAGGGATCAAGGAAAACTTCAGTTGCCAGCTCTATGTCCTCAAATGTTGAATTTTGGAGAAGATCTCAGTGTAGGCCCCGAAGGTTTCTGAATTAGAGTTGATGAGGTCGATAACTTGGTTGCAGTCGCTCTCGACTCCAAGCTTGGTAATGCCTAGGGCCCAGGCTTCTTGGAGGCCGACCAAAATACCCCATGCCTCGGCTTGGAGAGAACCCGTGGCACTTCTTTTAACTCGGACACCGCTGACCCAATGTCCCTCAGAGTCACGTAACACCCCCTGCCATGCAATGAGTAGGAGTGGAACTTCCACCGCAATTAAGCTTAAACCAACCTTCAGGTGGTTTGCACCAACTTGGAGACTTTTTCTACCAGGGATTTTGGAATCGGCAAAGTTGGAAATGAGGGTGCAGCTGCTTCTGTTGATTATCATGTGAAGGGAATCCCAACAAGGATCAACATGGCCAAAAAGTTCCTTGCAGCGGGCTTTCCAGATAAGCCAAACACCAATAGCGAAGGTTGCAGCTTCAGAAATGCCGGTTGATATGTAGGTATTGGAATCGATCCATTAATTCATGAATAGGGGGGTTCCAAAATGAAGGATTGGAGAAGCCAAGCTTCTTCCAAATATGGGCAGATGAAGGACAATCTCTTAGAGCATGAATGGGGCTTTTGGATAAGCCGCATTTCCAGCAAGCATCATCGGTACTCAGTTGTCTTATGTTTCTCTTAGTGTCAGCAGAGCCATAGGAATGCTCGCTCTAGCACATTCAGGGGTGGGCCATCTCCATATATATTTCCAGGTGTTGGAGGGGGGAGTGGAAAGGTGTTGACTTGAGTTGAGGATTGCCCTGGTGCTTTTGATGGAGAACTTGCCATCGGGACAGGTTTCCAATACGGGGTGTTGTCCGGAGCAGAAGCTGAAGGGAAGATGTCAATAGGGAGGGTCTCAATGAGGTCTCCTAAATTCGATCCATGCTGCATCTTTCACGTAGGAGTTAAGGGTGCGATCCAGCTCCATATCAGTAAGAGGACGTAGGGTGAGGTCCTGCAAAATAATGTTGTTGTTAATGCAGTGATCACACCAAAAAAGGATGTGCTTGCCATTGCCTCTTTTCCATCCCACCAAAGGGAGAAAGATCGGCCAGGCATGCATAAGGTCTTTGGCAAAGTAAGATAGAGATTGGGGGTGCTGTTTGAGTGTGTGCCGCTTCCAGCCATATTTGGCTTTGCTGCTGATGAGACTCCAGCACCTCTTCATAAGGAGTGCATCATTGAGGGAGGCAAGACTTTGGAAACCCAGGCCCCAGCAGAGATGTAAGTAGTAGTAATGTGCTCCCAGGCAATCATATGAACTTTTCGATGATCACTTGTGGTGCCCCATAGGAAATTGCGGCAGAGGCATTCCACTCCAAAATGACACCCTTGGGAAACTTCATGACCTGCATGACCATCCATTGAGTTTAGAGGACATTTTATCAAGTATAAAACTAAAATAAGAAGAAGAACGTCTTCCTGAGAGAGTGTAGGGATGCCAAGGTAAGGTCCACGGTTGGATGAACTGATCAGGATGCCAAGCTCCCTCTCAATGTTGGCACGACTGTCCCTTGAAATGATGTTGCCAAAGGTGACTTTGGATTTGTGGAGGCTTACAGTGTTAAATACTTCCTCCGTATTCAAATAATTCTAACATTTCATGTTTTCACGCAATCCAATACACATTTTTAAATAGTAATATTTCAAATTTTATAAAATAAAAAATTATTAAAATTTAATATTATAAAACTATGTGATTAGACGAATCTAACAAAATCTCACTTGACTATGTTTTATCTTATGTAACTGTGTTAAAAAGTCGAATCAAAGTTACTCAATGGATAGTGTTTAATATGCTAATATTAATATCTTTCAAATACACGGAGGGAGTATATTTGTTGTATAGGTTTATTTATTGGCCCAACATTATAGTCCGGGCCTCAATTGTAAATATATATTATTTATTATTATAAGTGCCGGTTCCTAACTATTTATTTTGTCTGAAATTACGAGTCGTGCCCTGCTCCCCATTTTTGCTTGCCCTCGCCATCGCGACTTCTTGCCCTGCTCCCCATTTTGTGTCGCCATCGTCTTGCTGGCCTCAATTTTCCTCCGCCCTAAATCGTCCGTCTCGCCCCTGCCCATCTCGCCCTCGCCATCGGCTTGCTTCCGCCTTCGATAGCCTCAATTTTCCTCCGCCCTAGGTCGTCCGTCTCGCCCCCGCCCGGCCACGTGCAACCGCCCCGTCCCGCCGCACCCCACCTGGGCGTGCCACCGCCGGCTGCGCCGGATACCAGGTACTGCGTCTTCCTTTGATTTGGGATAGATTAATGGCTTGCCATTGCCCTAATTTCCCTTACCATTGATTTCCTTTCTGCTGCACCGAGTGCAAAATTGTTGTGTTTGTTGCGGTTGGTATATTTTTATGGTCACAGCTTTCTCGATTAGTGTATTTTTAAGGTCACAGCGTATTTTAGCTTCGTTGATTGTTAAAAGCTTTGTATTATGTTCACTGTCATAATCTTATTTTCTTTCATGTTAATGTTTTATTTTCCCTTGTAAGAAAAGGGGAATGGAAGGAGGAAAGAAGCAATCAGGTTCTTCACTTGCTTCTGATCTTTTTTGGGCGAAGGATTCCTCTGCTGCTGCTTCATCGTCTGGGATTTTCGGTTCAATTTTCGCCCCTCCATCTAATAAGGTAATAAAGACGATTCCTTTTCTTTAATTTCTTCCCAGATTCGCAATCGATTATGGTTAATTTTGTGTTTCTTGGTTCATTCATATGGTAATGGGACCTCTGCTCTTCCTTAGATAGGCTAGATGGGATTCTTTGATTGCTGACAATTTATGTGCATTTGTTGGTGAATAGATTTCTTTCTTTCATTATTAGTTTCCCCAAGTTTATTTGGAGTTATTCATGTTGTTTTATGAAATCCCAAACAGGGGTATTGAAGATTAAAGATTTGGCTACTTCATTTTTTCTCAGTTTGATGGAACAAACTAATTATTGCATATATTTAATCAAAGTTCCCTATATTGGCTATTGATATATCAAACTCCATTGCTTCGCAAATCAAGTTATTAACTCGAAAACTCATTAATAAATTTTCATGGTTTAAAGTTTAATACTGTACTACAGAATTTGATTTCTACCTACTAAACTGTTTTCCGGGCATTCTTTTTGTTATTGTCTTGATTGAAGGCCTTGGGACAGAAATCAATCCATTCATCCCAAACCGAGAAGAAAAACCCCTCTTAAAATCATACTTGGAATGCCAACCCCAGAGTTTCAAGTAGTTTTCGGATTGAATTTTCCGAATTCACTCGATTCAAATCGAATCATACTTGGAGTACTATGTAACAAAGATATCGAGTGTTTTAATTTACCTGCACATAAATGGTTGCTTGGTTTCCTTGTAGAGACAAAAGCTGTAGGCAGTGAAGGTCAAAGCTGGTGCACGACAAGCACAGATGCCCGTTCCTATTATCAGGAGCAAAAAGCTCAGCCTTTCCATTATAGCTCGTCGATATACTATGGTGGTCAGGATGTGTATTCTCAGCCTCAAGATCCTCAGAATCCCGGAGCAACCACCGTGAGTCATCTTTAAACCTATGTCACATTAAAGGCATTGCCTATTTACAAACCTCGAAGGAGGACAAGGGATAAGACATTCTTGCTTGTCAGTCCCGGAGGAGGGAAAACAATATTCCTGCTTTCCCTCGCTGGGAAGCTAGACGATAGCTTGAAGGCATGTACCCTTTGCCTTGTCTATATTTAATTGTGTTTTTTATATTTCTACCGTTAATGAAAAGTGATATTTACAGCAATATGGAAAGATCACATACTGTGGGCATGCTTTTACGCAATTTGTTCCTCAAAGAACATGTGCCTATATCAGTCAACATGATCTTCATCATGGAGAGATGACATTAGGGGAGACACTTGATTTCTCAGGCCAGTGTTTAGGTGTTGGGACGCGATATGAAATGCTAGCAGAATTATCAAGGTGAGAGACTGAGGCTGGAATCTTACCTGATCCTGTGCTTGATGGGTTCATGAAAGCAGCATCATTGTCAGGTCAGAAAGCAAGTTTGGCCACGGATTATATTCTAAAGGTCGTATCACTTAATTTACAGTTTCTCACCAATTGCTTCCATTATGAAATCTACTAAAAGGCCTAACTCGTTATAATTACAGATTCTTGGTTTAGATATACGTGCAAATACTATGGTTGGCGATCATATGAGAAGAGGAATTTCAGGAGGACAAAAGAAGCGTGTGACTACTGGTTTGATTCAACAACAAAAACTATCTAAATCAGTAACTTTGAATTTCTGCATGTTCCAACCCATATCTCTTTGATCATCATACCCTGGTAAGCTGATCATTCCGTGTCTCCTCATTTTTCTGGATTTAATTTGTATTAATGGGCTAAAGGCATGCCATTTGGGAAGTTGAATGATAATGTTGTTAGTTTCGGTTTTTCAGTAAATAAAAATCCAAAAGGATAAACATAACTAAATAAGCTCAAAAGGAAATAGCACCACACACATTTCAACTTCAATTCTCAAAAAACAGTTAAATGGCAACATTTGAAGCAAATTAGTGAGAGTACCATTCAGCCTTGTTACTGAAATTAACCACCTTCAAGTCATAGGGAAGTTGCTTTTCCTCCAATGTAAGCAGAACCCTTTGTGTGAAGGTCTGCCCTTGTCCACCCCAGAACAAAAAATTGTATATCCCTCCTTCACTTTCCAACCTTTGACACATACACACAGATGCCTTTGCTCGAATGCGTTATGCAGGCAGGTTTGATTGAAAATGTTTAATTTTCCTTTATTGTAAAGGTCATAATCCCGTTCCGTGCAATTGATTGAACCTGCTGCTTCAAATGGATTTTGAGCAAATTTTAACATTTCGATTCATTTACTTGCCACGATAGTTATCTTGTATCCATTTTATCCAGCACACCCATTTTACCCCAAACACTCAAAATTTCTTTAACACATGATTGCTCTGTTTCCTCTCTAAAATTCGCATTGATGAGTCAATGAGTTAATGGCATCAAGGTTTATTTGCTCAAATCATTCATATTGCATGCTGTCATTTTTATCAATCATTCCAAACGCGGGGCATACCCCGTCCTATACGAGTTTAATTAGCTTCATAGTTTTTAGTTTAACTAATTTACGGTATTAGGGCAACCGTAAATTTTGGAATACTCGTAAGGCGTGTATTACCACAATTTATAGTCTTTCGATTAATACATTATTTTTCCATAATTTGGGTGAGCTTGGCACTTAAATATAAGGATTGTTGTTTGTTACTGGTTTAAAGCTTTTAGGGGTTTAATGAGTCCGATTGTCAGTTGTGCCTTCTCGGCTTGAGTTTGAGCCGGGGTTGATGATGATTGGGGATTTCATGCATGGGCTTGGCCTGCCAGGTTTGATTTTGGAATTCCCTGAGATCGGGACCCACATCTTCATTTTCATGCACTTTTGTGCAGTGAAGAGGGGCCAGGCCACCTTACCTTTTGTGAGAACAAGGTGCAATGTAATTTAGGTACGTAATTCAACTTAGTTCTATAAAATCATTTGAAAATTATATCTTTAGCTTTGGTGGGGTTGTTGCTAAATCTTAATGAATTTACGCACTAAATATGTTCGATAAAATGCTAGAGTTGTTCTTGTGCCCTTGCATGTATCTATGCCTTTCTTGCACATTATTAGTTACTTTTTCAGTCACATTCTTGATTGATAATAAATAGGGAAATTATTTTGTGCTAAACTAAAAAGAATTGAAGAGTTTAGGGTTTCATTCTGGTTACTTTCTGCTATAAATGTCTAAATGCCATTGTTCGTAAATTTGTTACAAATTTCAAGCATTTCTGATTGTTCAAATTTTTGTTTCATTTTAATTTTTTTTATATGATAACAAGTGACTGAAAGGCCTTAACTTTGGACTATATTATCGACTCTGTGCAGTCAGGCCAAAACCAAGTTGAGGTGATCTATTTCCACCCCTTTTGGTTTAGTTTCTTTGTTCGGGAAAGGTTTATTCCAATGTCTAATCCATTCTATCCCTATCATTAGTTTTAATTGATGATGCTGGCCTTCTATTAATCCTATGATTTGTATGATTATCAACCCCTTCTATTAGGGACCATATATTCCATGATTGGTAATTGAATTCTGATTCAGTTCTCTATGGAACCCCCAATGATCTGAATACAATTAGGTGGTAAAAGTTTAAGTGTTTTTCTTCAAGTGGTGAGTGGAGGTGTCAACCATTCAGAGCTCTCCAGTTGGGCTTGACTAATTTTCTTGTTCCATCAATCTACAAAATCAGGTACAATATCTTTCAATTCTTTTATGTTTGTTTAATTTATTTATTATTACCTCCAGAAATATGTTGCATTGTATGTAATATATATGGAAGAGATGATTGGAAAAGAAAATTGATATTTTCTTAGTATTAAACTAGACAAGAACGTTGTTTATTGGTTCATGCTGTTTCATTGTTTGTGACAATTTATTCAAGGTGCTCTTCTGTTTGCAGTAGGAGTATGATGCTGTTTGGCCCATCTTTGTAGTAATTGATATTGGAAGATATTGTGCAAATGGATTTTCAGTATCATGAGAACAATAGGGAAAGGAGAATTGGTCTCTTTGCTCCTGGTGCAACTAGCATTACTTCAGGTACTGCATTTGTCTGGATAATGTATGATTTTATCGCTAATTTGGATATTTGCTCTCGTGGCTTTGGCCATTGTGATTTACATTCATGTATAAGTTTTATTAATAATCAGTGGGCCATATATAACTTTATATGGTGCTAATTTGGATTTTTGCTCTCGTGGCTTTGGCCATATATAACTTTATATGGTGCTTTTACATTCATATATTAGTGAAATATTGTTAATGCAAGTTCTGAATGAAGATTATTATCCTGTCCATTAAGCCAAAACAACTTCATGGGTGTGTGGGCTGCTTGTCCGGGTGTCGCACTCATCTTTTCTTATATAGTGATATTTTATTAGTTGAGTAGTTAAATTATTGTATTGTTGATTCTAAAGTAATTATCTATTTAAGAGCTACAGATAGTGATTGCTAATGTTAGTGCCATGTTAGTAACTTAAGAACTAATTTCTTAAGGATGAAAATAATCCCTCGATTTAATTCTTATAAAGCACTAAATTAGACTTCTGCAATGCAAATGCATAATTTTTCAAAGAAAGTAATGGATTTATTTTGCAAGCCCCAATAAATAAGGAAATGGTTTACTCTATTTGTTTACTTTAGTCACTTAGATTATTGAATTTTTTTCATATACAAAATTAGCCTATTGTTAACTGAACTTAGATTTAGTATGATATGTTAAATATTGCATGCAAAACATGAGATCAAATGTTCCACTAATGTTATATTATGAAGGTAATTTATCCTAGAACGGAGAACTCGTGGAGCGTGCTCTAATGCAATAGGTACAAACAATTATCATTTCTCACGGTATTTAAAGTTCTGAGTACGATTTGTCCAACAAGTTTTTTTCATATTTTACTTCGTTCTTTTCATATTATTTTTAGCTAAATCATGATTTACATATGATTTGCATCATTGCTGTGATTGTTGTTTTCGTTGTTCTTGCGAATTTAGTTCGGAAGTATTATATTTGAATTTATATGATACTTTTCCTAAATTATTATGGAAGTTGAGAGTTCACTCGTGAATAAGAAATTGATTTTTTTTTTATTTGTGACATGGAATTTTCAAAATCATATATTCCCGAGTTTCTCCATGGCTGATAAAATTTTCTATCCTAGAAATATTTACCATGATGTTCAATGCTTTTGACATTCTAGATTTGCAATTCGATAATCTTGTAGATGTCGTCCTACAAAAATTGGTCTTGGATACCCAAAGCGTGCCTGTCTGTGCAAACCACAAATCCGCCATCACTGTGCCACTTGCCTACATCTTGTCCTGGTGTCACAACTCACATTGAGAAAGCAAAACTTGCTAGCAAGTCAAGAAACAATGTCTTCCTTTGAAGCTACCATCAGATCTTTGACAAGAACAAAACAGAGCATAGGACGAGCATCTTGGAATTATAGTTGGTTTTGCGACTAAGGTATGCTTCAAGCTACTGTCATTGGAATTATAGTTTCCACTTGTCAGCATCTTCTTCGACTGTTATAATCATTAGCAGCACCATAACCCAATAAGGATTTTGTTTCTGTACTTGCATAAGAAGTATTCAACTACCATATCCATTATATAGCCAACTTTTGGTGGACATCATGTTTATGTGATGTCATTAAAGTGAATAAAGTTAGCTTTGATATGAGTAGACATTATTTATCCTTTAACATGAAGTCAGGGTGGTAGACAACTAGACATGTATACTTGCTTGGAAAAAGTTCATTTAAATTGTTATGATCATGGCTATTTCTTTAGATGCTTTCCAGTGCAATTTTACTTTATGTTTATACTTGGTAGCTTTTCATCTATCTGTAGAAACCATAGCAAAAGTTTAAAGCCTAAAGCCTCTTTTGCATGCTAACCATATGCAGCTTGTAATATGTAATGACTTCTTTATGAGAATAATTGACAATTTATAAAATGTGGCACGTGTCTGCTCGGGATTGGCTCGGTATTCTTTTTCATAATGGGCACTCGTTTGTTTGTAGGGCACTATTGCATCTATCCATCTACTCATGAATGGTGATGTTCGAAAAGTCACTGCTAGATTTGTATCTTCTTTCTTAGCTAAGCTTTATATGGTGTTGTTGATGTCAAGCCCATAAATTTCCTAAGTAATTGATTGTGACTCTATTTTCCGGCATTATATTCTACTTGACTTTCCAGCCCATTTAACAATCAGACAACCTATGTTGATGTGCTATTGTTTTATTTTTCCTCTGTTCTCTAGGTGGTGGAAGCACTAGCCCGTAATTCAGAAGGTGAGTCAAGTCCACACAAAAAAAGTGGATCTGTTTTTCCTTGTTGATTCTATTACTCAGTGCTCAGCTGGCATGAAAGGTTTCTATCTTCTGATTTGATTTATTTGTGCTGAGGTATGTTTTAAATTCGTGTATTTTATAGGTGTTTCTGTTGATTTCAGGGTGTTAGGAAATTTTATAGCAAGCAAGTGCATTTTGCCTGTTGAATCTCAGTTGAGTCTTTTAATGCCTGAAGTTTTGCCACATTTTTACTTTTCACAGGAGTTCACATTAACAAGGGCCTCCTTGCGCCCAAAATTGTCAAACCCATTACTAAAGTAAGTGCCTGTGTTCATCAAAAAACATTGAAATAATCACCATTATTACGGAGAAATACTTCCTCTGTTCTCAAATAAATGCACCCATCCTGCATTTCACGCAGTCCAAGATACATTTTTAAATATTTATAACTCAAATTGTGTATAAGTAAAAATTATAAAAAATTGATATTTTAAAACTATGTGATTAGACGAATCTAACAAGATCTCACATGACTATGTTTTTTCTTATATAACTATGTCTAAAAAATTAGTTAAAGTTACCCAATGAATAGTTACTACTATGCAAATGGTTCATTTATATGAGAACGGAGGTAGTATGTTTGAAGAGCATTGATTGTAACAAGGTACGAGGAAGTCAATTTTGCAGGTTAATGGAACTGATGCAATGTAAACTGAAGGGCTCAAAAGAGGATTGCAAAGTATTGAGTCATTTGATTATGAAATGAATGAAGGCAGTATGTTATCTTAAGTCTCGTTGATCTCTCTCTCTCTCTCTCTCTCTCTTGTTTAATGAACTAAAAATCATATCCGTACACTCGTCTAGCACTGCATATTAATGATGTGCTCAATTCTCAATGCCTGCAGGTGATTCTAGAGATATTAATGAAGATACTGCCAAGGAATAGGAGCATACTTGCAAAATATTTTGGAACATGTTTTCATCATTTTTTTATTTTTATTTTTTATTATTATTTATTTATCATTTAAATTAGGCTGTATTACATCTTGCAGTCAGAGATGAAATTATTTGGAGGATATGACACCATAGCTCTCAAGCAGCACTTTGGGAAGAAACTAATGGAACTGGAGGAGGAAAAAAGAACTATGTAGGTCTCATCTTAACTTCAAGGAACAATCATGCTATATGGTAGGTGAAACTCTCATTGTTGTCTATTTACTTGATGCAGGTAAAAAGGGATAGGCTTCTTGCTGAAGTCGAGAATCTTTAAGCTATCTCTGATGGACGAACACAAAAATTGTCAAACATTGTTGAAGCTCAGGTTTACTATGTTCTTTATACATACAAAAGTGAATAAAATAAAAATCGAGTTCATCATTACATTTATTTATGTTGTATGAACAAATTGTGGTGATGCTTGAATATCAGATATACAAGATCTAAATAAGAAACAAGAGAATCAAGTTCAGCTTTTAAAACAGAAACAAAAGAGTGACGATGAAGCTCGAAAATTGCAAGAGGAGATCCAATGCATCAAGGAACAAAAGGTTGTATTTGGTTTCTGTTTGCAAAAAATATTGGAATTCTCGTCGAGTCAAGCTTCTTACAGATTTTTTTGGTTCTGTAGGTACAATTGCAACACAAGATTAAACAAGAAGCTGAACAATTTCGGCAATGGAAGGCATCTCGAGAAAAGGAGTCGCTACAGGTAATCGTACTTCTAATGTAATTAATCCCTGATCCTTATGAAGGACTTAGAAGTTTGTAGCTTCCTTAACTAAACGAAACAGTAACAACTATTTTTTTCTGGAAGGATGTAGCATTTCAAATATCTCAGGATATTTAGTCATTACTCTTCACTCATTATATACAGTTAAAGGAGAGAAGGAGAAACGAGTATGAAAGACAACTGCACGCGTTGCAACAAACCATGTTTCTCTTCTCTTTGCATCATTGTTAAATACACTTCCCCATTACATACCATCACATGACAACACCATTCATACATTACCGAAAAATAAAATACATTCAACACTAACAAAAGTATTGCTCTAGAGCCAACAATATCATACACATCGCGAATAACACTTTTATAATGAAACATCGTTCCGCGCGGCATCGTGCGCGCTCCACGAGTTCTAGTATATATATATATTTGTGTACTCCATATTTTCAGTAATACAATTCATTCAATTCCCTAAATCTAACATGGTATCAGAGCCATGAGCCGGCGTTGGGTATGTTTGATCATGCATTTAGATTTGATTTGAAGTGTCCCTCTTACTACCTTATATGGTTGGGAGTAACTCTATCTATCACCAATTGGTTTTAGGTATGAGCCTCCCATCCATGAATTTATACATGGTATCAGAGCTATGGGTACCCGTTTGGGTATTTCGTTGTTTCCGATATGAATATCATCCCGAAGAGGTGTGTTATAATCACCGGCGGATCCAAGGAATTTGTTTGAGTGGTATCACAAAAATAATGAAAATTATGTTAAAATTAAGAATGATAGTCAAAATACAAAAACTATTGAAAAAGACTAAGTTATAATTGATTATAGTGGTATCACCACAAAAATTCAGTGGTTGCACAAAGCAAAATTAAGTTAAATCTAATTTTTTTAATGCTTAAAGTAGCAATTTTATCAATTTTGAGTGGTATCATGTTCCACCCTTGGCTTCAATGTGCATCTGCCCCTGGTTATAATGTCCCACATCGCTTATATGTATCCCCTGTTTATATGGACATGGGCCACTCTACCTATTGCCAATTGATTTTGAGTTGAAGCCCTAGGTCCATCTTCTTTCTAACATGGTATCAGACCAGATCTGGAGCAGAATTCTGAGAGAATGGAGTTAATAACACAGGCTTGAACAACTCTAGCTTTGGAAAACATGGTATCAGGCTTGATAGTCATGAAGCCTGGTTTCGCCGTAGATTTTTCCATGAAATGTAAGATCACATTGCAAATGATGATATTGTCTTGGATGATGCGGCCCGGGATAAAGCTGGCTTGACCTGAGGAGACGAGCTTGCAGGAGAGGGGCCAATCTGTAGGTGAGGGTCTTTGTGAGGATTTTGTATATTACATTACACAGGTTAATAGGCCTGAATTGAGTAACTGAGGTGGGGTTTGGGAATTGGGACTATGAGACCGCGTTATATTCAATAAAAGACATTTGATGAAATTGATTCAGCTAAGTTGCATTAGGAAGAAACGTCTAGCATTTAAAATATGAACTAAAAATAACTTAAAAACTAATATATACTAAACACTTCATCCGTTCTCATTTAAGTGATACATTTGCATAGTGATAACTATCACTATTTATTGAGTAACTTTGATCAATTTATTTAACATAGTTATATAAGAAAAAATATGGTCAAATTAAATGAAATCATGTTATATTGGTCTAATCACAGTTTTAGAATATCACATTTTTATAATTTTTAATTATATACTATTTAAGTTATTTACATTTTAAAATGTATTTTGGACTGCGTGGAATGCAGATTTAAACATTTAAAAGAGAACAGAGAAAATATTAATTTAAATAATACTTAAATTTTAATTTTTAAAATCTAAATTCTAAATGCTTCTCTCCCCAACTTTTAGGTTTTTATACACCATTGCATAACCTCTAATTTTAAACGGAAAAAATGTCAAATAGGTCCTTTTTCTTTTCCAAAAATTCAAATCAGTCCTTTTTTTATTTTATTATCAAAGCAGTCCGCTACAAACGTAATTATGTCCAAATCAGTCATTTGTTCACTAATTATGCTCTCGTTACCGATGTGGCAAGGGTTTAAATTTAAACCTGACACGTGGACATAATATTAGTCCCTTTTCTTTTATCTTTTGCCAATTCAGTCCTAAATTTTTATTTTGTTCCATTTAGTCATCTACCCAAATCAGTCATTTTTATATTAATTGGCCTCCATCCTTTCAAATTATTTTATTCTAGGTCAAGAACCTTAAATTTTTTATTATTATTATTAATCCATTTATCAAATAAATGTCGAACATAGTTCCGTAAATGAAATTAAATACCAAACCTCATGCATTGAGTTTTATTGTCCATGCTTCCTACATCCATAACCTTTCAAAAAGTAAAATTAAATCATTTACACAAAAATTAAAATTAAATCATTTACTACGTCTTAAGGTAGGAAACAAAGTATTATTGTGTTAATTGTTGCTGAAGCAAACCAGAACCAATGAACCATCGGTTATGGTCGGATGGTTAGAGAGAGTCCGTAAAATCCCGGATCTTGGAAAACCCAGTAACAAGGCAGTCAAACCTAATGTATGAGGTTTGATGTTTAATTTTATTTACGGAAGTATGTTGGCATTTATTATTTGATAAATGTATTAGTAGTAATAAAAAAATTTAAGGTTTTGTGCCTAAAATGAAATTATTTGAAAGGTTTGAGACCAATTAATATAAAAATGACTGATTTGGGTAGATGACTAAATAGAACAAAACAAAAGTTTATGATCGAATTGACAAAAGATAAAATAAAAAGCCTAATATTATGCGCACGTGTCATGTTTAAATTTAAACCTTTGCCACGTCAGCAATTATAGCATAATTAGTGAACAATGGATTGATTTGGACATAATTAGCATTTGTAGCGGACTGTTTTGGTAATAAAATAGAAAAAAGGACTGATTTGAATTTTTGGAAAAGAAAAAAGACCTATTTGGCATTTTTTCCAATTTTAAACTATAGCATCAAATATCATTACTCAAAACTATCTCAATTTTTTAAGAACAAAAAAATTGTCTCAATTTAAAACTACTTTTTACTGTTAATTCCAAACTCCAAACTCTAAACTTAATACATTAAACTCTTACAATTTTTCAAATATAATTAACTTCAGGAATGCCTTCACTACAAGAAAAATTGCGTTTACCGACCGCACATGCGGTCGGTATCCACCGGGATGCGGGTCATTTCGGTGCTTACCGACCGCACCACCGACCGCAAGTGTCGGTCGGTAATATCTTGGTAGGCATTTTTCCCCGACCAAAAAAATTTGCCGTCGGGACTTGCCGAACGCATTACCGACCGCACTGTGGTCGGTAAATTTCCCGACCGAATTACCGACCGCAAATGTGGTCGGTACTATCTGGTCCCAAAAGGTCCCGGAGAAATTTACCGACCGAACTACCGACCGCAATTTGCGGTCGGTAATTCTATTTTATTAAAAAAAAATATTCTCAGGAGGGCTCAAACCGCCCACCTCACCATCAACATCCTCAACTCTAACCACCTTTGCCAAGCCTTCACATTACCAATTGAAACTCGCCATGTGTCATATATAATAAATCCTCCACAAGTATGCCCCAAATGCTGAAGAGGGGATTCGAACCCTGCTCCCCATGACTTCTCACACGGGTGTGTGCCACTCGGACGCGCGAACTTTCATATTATAATATGCATTGGGTTATATATATAATATATGTAACTATAAATGCATAAATTAATAACCAAAAAATAAAATAAAAACTGATATATTAATTAAATAAATAATAAAATAATTCATTAATTAAATAAAATATAAAATTAAATGGGTAAAATGAATCAAATCACTAATTAAATTTAAGAAATGAAATCAAAATTTATAATTATATCTATATCTATAATTAAATAAAAAATTTCCTTTATATTATTTAATAAATAATTAAATTATAAAATAAATGAATAATTAAATATTAAAAATAATAAAAGAAATATTTTATAAAAATATAAAATAAATGGAAAAATCTTTAGAGACCTCAAATTCGGTCGGTAATGCAGTCGGTAGATTATATTTTTAAAAAACAATTAAACTTAAAAAAAATTGAAAAAAATTACCGACCGCAATTTGAGGTCGGTAATGCGGTCGGTAGATTATATTTTCTAAAAAATAATTAAAATTAAAAAAAAATTGAAAAAAATTACCGACCGCATTTTCGGTCGGTTATCCGGTCGGTAATACCGACCGCAATAATGTTGGTCGGCGCAGTGGTTGCCTTAAAATCCGGGCCCCAGTAACGGCTCTTTTTTACCGACCACCAGGTGCGGTCGGTGTTGCAGTCGGTAAATCCGACCCGCAACCTCTCGGTCGGTGATTTCGGTCCGTATTTTTAATTTTTCTTGTAGTGCTTCAATATAATACTGGGCCAGCAGTGCATCCATTCCCAAGTTACCTTGGATAATAAATCATAAACGTAACACTTCCAAAGAATCGATTTCATTTTTGTTATTATTTTATTAGTTAAAATATTTCATTTGTTAATGGCGAATGTGGGATGAAGTGTCGTGCACATCCCATAGGTGTCTTTTTGATGGCAATCAATGTGCACTACGATATAAATAATCATTGATTTATTTCAAAACTACTATACGATTGAAACTTTATCGGCGAGGTATATATAGCGTTCAAGATTCTTGTTTAAATAATAGAATGTAAAAATAAAATTAAAAAAAAAATTAATGTGAGACACCCTACGTGAGCTTTCGGCAACGTATCGCTTTCAAGATTCTTTCCGTAGGTGTCTTTGTGGGTCATCAATAAATATGCAATAGCACTAGAATAACTTCATACAGAAGTGTTGTTTGTTGCTAAAACTTACAGAAAACAACAGAAAAAAAAAAGAAAGAAATGAGGAGGAGTTGAAAAGAAGAGGCCTTCATTCTCAAAGCAAAAGGAAGTCAGATGACGGAGGCAGTCGTATCCATGGCTCTCGGCACCCTGCGTGATTTGTTGGAGGAAGAAGTCCGTTTCCTTTTGGGCGTGAGTCGGGAAGTTAAGGCATTAGAGAAGCAGTTGAAGGAGATGAAATGTCTCCTTGAAGACGCGGAGAGAAAAAAACATAAAAGCAAATCTGTGGGCAATTGGATCTCCGAGATTAGAGATCTTGCTTATAGAGCTGAAGATGTGATCGAAACATACGCCTTCAATGTTGCATCCACAAGAAGAGGGGGCTTCCTCAAACAAATCTTTCGTCGATTTGCTTGTGCTTTGAAAGAGAGCAGCAGCACTCACCAAATAGGCTCTGAGATTTCACAAATCAAATCGGAGCTTGCGACGGTCAACCAGAGCATGCAAGATTATGGCATAAAAAGCATCCTTGTAGGGGAGAGTTCCACCAATCCTATCGATGATGAGAACCAAAAATGGAAAAGGATGACTTCTCCATTTGAGATTGATGATTGTTTCGTGGGAAAGGATCAAGAGCTTAAGAGCCTTGTGTCGCTTGTGGTTGAGGATGAGCAACAATGCCTCATTACAATATGGGGCATGGCTGGTATTGGGAAGACCACAATAGCACGCAAAGTCTACAATCACAAGGATGTTAAACGCTCATTTCAATCACGCGCTTGGGTTTGTATAACACAACGGTGCCGAATCAGATTTGTCTTGGAAGATGTTCTTAACCAATTGAATCCAAGCGTAGATTGCCAAATCACCACTTTGAGCGACATAGATTTGATTCAGAAATTGAGTGAAGTACAAAGGAATAAAAGATGCATAATTGTTCTTGATGACTTATGGGAACTCAATCACTGGGATGGATTAAAGCATGGTTTTCTCATTGAAGGTTCAGTTAGCAAAGTGATGGTAACAACCCGCAAAAAAGATATTGCAGCAAAAGGTTGTATCAAAGAAATTGGACTTCTAAATGATGAAGATGGATGGACTTTACTCAAAACAAAAGCCTTCGCAAAAAACCATACTAGTTCGGGTGAGTACTACTTATTTTAAGTATAAATTTGATATTACACTTATATTCTTTTCACTATAAAACTTTGTGTTCATTTTTGCTCAATTCAAGTGACCAGATTCATTAACTAAATGGGGATATTATTATAGTGAATTTCATGTTTATATTATATATACAAAATATATAAGTTATAGTATAATTTAATATTTTACACTATAATTTAATATTTGAATATATATATACCAATAGTAGTACATTTTGATCAAGAAATATAATACTTCCTCCGTTATTGAATATTTTTTACAAACACATTTTTCACGCAGTTCAATGCACATTTTAAATAATTAATAATTCAAGTTCCGTACATGTAAAAATTCTAGAAGTTCGATATTTAAAAACTACACGATGATACGAATCTAACAAGATTTCACTTGACTATATTTTAAGTTGTATAATTATGTTAAAACCTTAGGTGAAAGTCTGTGTGTGAATAATAACATGTTTCCAAATGTAAAGATCATTCAAGAACGGATGTAGTATGTACCTATTTAATTTCTCTTCAACTGACAAAAGTTCCAAAATTAACCAAACTGAATTAAATTAAATAATTCTGCCAAACATGGCCCAACATGGTTACATATTATGTCTCGCATAGATAAAACCAGATAAAAATAGTAAAACAGTATTATTTACCACAAATATTTTCCCCTGATTATGAAATACTGAAATATAGTTTTTATCAATATCAAAATTGATCAAAATTGATTTTAGGCCACTACAAATACCAATTATCAAAACAGGCCACTGCAATCTTGCATATTTATTTGATCTGATTTTAGTATATAGGTCACTAAAAGGCAATCTTGCATATTTTTACAATGCATCGCCATTGTATAGTGATATGTTTTGGTAATTGTTGTTTGTACTAACCTAAAATAAAAAATAAACCCTTATAGTGATCTATTTTAATATTTATGTCTTATTAGTACTCATACACATATTTATTTAAAATAAACTAAAATAACTAAACCCAATTAGAAAATAACATGTCTACCTCGGTTGAACACCCTACATATGTATGTGCACGCACATATTAGTTTTTCAATAGGTGAGTTTTTTTTTTTTTTAAATATAAGAAACATTAAGATTAAATTATATGTAAATTTAATTGTATCTACATTATTCATATAAAATTGATCGACCAGTAGTTAATAAAATGCGTGTATATATATATATATATCTCTTCAAACTATGTTTCATGATATTATCATCATTATTAAAAAGGTTAATGAGAAATAGTTTATCGACAGATGTGGTTAGAGAAGGAAAATTACTTGAAGAAATTGGGAAGCGAATGGTTAAAAAATGTGGTAATTTGCCATTAGCAATTTCTTTACTTGGAGGTGTCTTACAACAGAAAACTTCCGTGGAGGAATGGAAGTTAATAGAGATGAATTTTAATATGTCGTCCCTTCAAGGTGAAATGGAAGAAGTGTTGGATTTAAGTTTTGATGAATTACCTCATCACTTAAAACCATGTTTCCTCTACATGGGTCTTGTTCTTAAAGAGGATGAATCAATCTTTGGTGTTGACTTGTATAACATGTGGATAGCACAAGGTATGGTTTCATATGAGGATAAAGAGAAGAATAATACTACATTAATGGATATTGCGGAGTGTTATATGTCTGAATTGGTTTCCAGGTGTCTGGTTCAACATCAATTTCAGGAATTCAATGAAAGTGCGAGATATGGAGGTTTCTTTAAACTTCATGATGTGGTATGGAAACTATGTGTGTCAAATGGGGGGAAGGAGGAGTTCGGCATCCGTAGTTTCGATTATCAGGGCGGAAATTTTGATAATTTATGGGATGAATCATTACCAAGTATTAAAGTACGTCATTTAGCTATCAATTTTGAGCAAGAAATAGATGTAGAACATCCGCGGCGAATGCCTGTGAATCATAGTATTAAATACATCCGTTCTCTTCTGCTCATTAACAAAACTACGAGTACAATTGGAATTCCAATGAGTGCATTTGATATCCATGACTTCAAATTGCTCAAAGTCCTATTGTTCAGCGAGATTATTTTCAGAGGAAAGTTATTGAGAAAGATTGGTAATCTAATTCATCTTCGGGAACTTTACTTGAAAGAGTGTGTATTGGATGAGCTTCCTTCTTGCATATGTAATCTGACGTACTTAATAATCCTTGATTTGGAAGGTTCAATTATTGTTAAGATGCCAAGTAATTTGAAGAATAAATCTCCACTGAAATTCCTGGGTCTTCCAACATTTGACATAGAAATATGCAAATATAATCACATCTTATTGGAAGGGCTGGATAAGTTGGAGATTCTTTTCCACTTTGATAGTCGTATTTCCAACCTTAAATCACTCTTAAGCATGAAAAACATCAGATTTTTCGACGCAAGTATACACGACAATGGAAGCTTATGGTCTATAATGGATGCTACGACACAACACTGGAAAAGTTTGCATACATTGAAGCTTCAAATTCAAGAAAGTGTCAAGTTTACATCGGAAGAAGACAGAGAAGGGTTAATGATTCTCCATAAACTGTTCACCTGTCCCCCACTTATTACATTGAGTCTATGGATGCAAATAGGGGCATTGCTAGAGAAGTGTAAGGCGCAGATGCTTGCATCATCAATTGTGAATTTGTACTTGTTTGGGTGTAGAATTGAGAAAGATCCAATGATGGTGCTAGGGCAAATTCCTTCCTTGAAAATTTTGTGTATGGAGTGCAATTCCTTTATCGGGGGAAGTATGATTTGTCCCGCATCCAGTTTCCCTAAACTCAAATTTCTTACACTTAGTGAATTGCCAAATTTAAAAGAATGGAAAGTGGAGCAAGGGGCAATGCCTCTTCTCTCTGGCTTAGTAATGTGTTATTGTTCAAAGTTGATGATCATCCCTGAGGGATTGAGATATCTCAAACTACTTGAAGAAGTGGTAATCAAAGGAATGCGTGAAATGGGTAGACGAGTCTCTGTGGAAGGCGAGGACTACGACAAAGTTAGCCATGTTCCTTCCATTTCCATTCGTTCCTAGTCATTTCTTGATACCACGAATGGTATCATCGTCCACTCAAGACTCGAGAGAAATAGGTAATTAATAATAAATGGTAATCTATAAATTGCCTTCACTTATGCACAATTTTATCATGATATATGATTCACGCTTAATCTCGGTATCTAATTTGTTGTTCTTTGCAGGTACATTGAGCCCATGTGAATCAAGAGTTCAACAAACTTGAATCTAATATTTTAATTATATTTTTCGATTTGTTTTAGTTTTTATTGATGCATAAGTGTGAGTTGTTTGTTTGTGTGCGTGTGGATTGAATTTTATTTGGAATTTGGAATTATAAAAATATTTGATCGTCCAACCTTTTCATAGAAACATGTTTATGTCATTCTATTTCATAAATCTAGACTCTGGAAATTATTTATGTTAGTACATGCAAAGAGTTTTCATGCAGAAAATCAGGTGCTAAAGGGTCCTTGGCACATCTCGCCGAGGTAAAAGAATGTGTGATCAACCAATCACAACTGCAGAACTGCTCGATAAACTGCCAAGGAAGTTTGAATTGATTCAGGACTTCATCAATAACTTCTGTATGTATAGAGCAGATTAGTGGGTTGATAAGTGAAATATATTATATTCCAAGTCATATTCTTAGATTGAGTATTATTTTCCATACTTTGTTTAGGTTTCAGATTATGAGTATGTTTGGGAGCAAGCATATTTAGTAGCATATAGCATATTGGAAGAGCATATCCTCTCACAATTCTCTATCCGAATCTGCTATCTGCTAGTGAATCTGTTGACTCCCAAACATCCCCTATAAGTGAAATTAGCCTTCTTGAGGAATTTTTCAGTCACTTTGGTCTTGGTTTTCAATGCTTCATTAGAAATCTTGTGAACAACACTTGTGAGGCACTTTGAAATCCAAGATCGATTCTTGGAAGAGTGATCGATTTTGGGAGGTTTAAGTGATTCTTCTAGATTGCAGGGCGAGTGCAACTCTTCAATAGTGTAGGCTGAGACGACGTTGAGTCTTTACCGTCTGCGCGGGATCTGTAGTTGTTGAGGTGAGTCTTAACTATGACCAAGCAACGTACTGAGTCAATAGGGACAAATTGTTGTAACATGTCATGTAGTAGCTGCGGTGCCAATATCTAATGAGGCAGGATATATATATACACTAAAAGTGCGGGGTACGCAATTGTCATTTAAAATGTCCTCAATGCTCTTCATGCTTAATAGAATCACGTTAGGAGCACATATCCTTGTTAGAGGCGCACAATGCAAAATGTAATGAAATGTAATGTTATGGGTGTCATTAACTATTTTCGGGGCATCCAACTGATAGCTTCTTCTCCCCACCAAATTGACACCCAAAACCCTACCTCATAAAAAACTTCCAGTATTCTTCTTTTCCTCTCCTCTTTCCTGATTCATAATAGAGAATACATTTTGGAACTCAAAGTGGATTATACTATGGATGATGATTAATACCAAAAGATTGTTGTTAAAAATGTAAGTTTTGTTGCGTGTTCTTCCTTCACCGGTTGAAATTTTAGTTTTGTTTATAAAAATTGAGACTTGCATAAATCGGCTACTAATGGTCGATGCGCAATGTTTTGGTCGACCCCACATGGCCGATTAGAACAAGTAAGGATCGGCCATGCGTGGCCGTTAGCTGTACAATTTTTTTCTTTTTCACTTAAACGGACATTAACGACCGTTTCCAATGAAGGGTTGGCCATCAGTGGCCGACCCTCACAAGAAAAGAACGGTTGTATATGGCCGTTCACTATAGAATGTAGGACTCTGGTGGCACATATATGTCAACTCTCACATGGGAAACTTCAGGGTGTGTGGTTGCAATTCATATATTTTGTTGAAGTAAAAAATTTTAATAGTGCAAGTCTTTGTATATAAATGGTTGATTATTTCGTTTTTTAGAAATATGATATCATATGGTAATTATACACTACACCATTAATGAGTGTGTAAGGAATTTGTCGTATATTTCTGCTCACCTTTTCAGAAACATTTGCTCTTGAGGTGTATCATGTATGCAGCAGCAAACACTTCACTGAACACAGAAATGAAACTGAACCTACAAAATGCTTTTATGCAATCCACGAGATACCTCCATTTGAAAAAGTTGAGCTATGCTATTAAGTATTAAGTTTTTGGATCTTCCAGCACTGTTTACTCTATTTTCGGGTGTTCATTCCCTCTGCTGCCTTTCGCTGCTCATGGTGATATTTCTAGAGATAAATGTTAACAATTTATACATTCTAGAATACTCTGTTAGAAAGAGGAAGGATCTAGGTTTATGTTAGGGATTTATATTAAGAGTTGAGAAGATGCTCGTTGTCCTTCTAATCTTGAAACAATTTATCAACAATGAGTATAGAAAAACTAGAAAATACAAAAGAGAACAGGCTTTTAGCGGTTTTTGGATGGGCCTAAAAACCGTATAAAAACTTATTTCCTCTTCTATTGTATTTGTACACAATTTGCAGCTGCCAAATAAAGAGAAAACAAAGCTTGAGAAGTCCTTATTCTGCCATGGTGGAGGTTGCAGGAAGATGAAAGCCACAAATCCCCCGTTTTGATGTACAACCTGGGTATTGTTTCTGTTGTTTGATTCCTTATGTTATTTGGGGATTTAGTCTTGTGCTTATGATTCAATCTCCTTATTCAACCTGGGTCTTGCATATTAAATTGGGCTTGTGAGTTTGAACCCAAAATCAATTGATAATAGGTGGAGTGACTCGGATACATATAAACAGGATGACATTCTAACATATAAGCGATGTGGGAGATTGTAACATCTCTCTCGGAAGTAATGTGGCATCATATAAATGATGTGGGACATTATAACACCCCAAGATACCCAAATGAATATTCATGACTCTGATACCATATTAGAAAGAAGATGGATATATTGGCATGCCACCTTGTTTCCGAGATGAATATCATCTCGATGAGGGGTGTTACAATGTCTCACATCGCTTGTATTACAGTCCCACACCGCTTATATGTTAGGATGTCATCCTATTTATATAGATCCGAGCCACTCTACCTACAATTTGGTTTTGAGTTGGAACCTCATATCCATCTTCTTCTAACATGGTATCACCATGCATATCTCGGGTGTTACAATGTCCCACATCATTGTATATTGGGATGCCACCCTCCACATTGTTTCCGAGATGAATTTCATATAATCTCGAGGATGGTCGTTAGAATGTGTAACACCCGGTTTTCAAAACTCCAAAAGGGCCGGGATGCTACCGCCACATCTCCCAACTAAGCCCGCTCTTGGCTAACTTAATTGGAAAATGTTAAGGCTCAAGTCGTACCAAACTTTAAAATCATTATGATATAGTTTAAAAGGGAATTTAATAAACTAACTTTTCAATATTCAATAATTAAACTAAAGTTCGGAAGCATATATATTAAAAAGGTCTGCAAGACCAACAAATAGTCTAATGTTTATAAATAAAGAAAATGCTAATGTTGCTTTAAAAATCTTTCCCAATCCCCAATGACGTGCTCGAATGCTCATATGATTATTCCTAATGAAAAAAGTAAGCAACACATGTGAGTATAAAAATATTGAGTAAGTCAACCCATCCCATATCAAGTTATGGGGTTTTAAAAAGGGCTGACTCATATAATAATTTTAAGAGAATAATGTTTACAAATAATGCTTAATATAATTTAATAGCAATTTTGATAAAAACTCAAGTTCTAGCTTCCAAACCAAGATTTACCAAGTTATCACTATTGTGCCCAGAACACGAGGACACCAAGAGTAACAAGACTAACGGTTGCAATTCGCAACAAAATAAAAAGCATGTTGCGGACTCTATATCGACACGCACCCGGGGCCCATAAGTAAAGCGCGTAGACAATACTTAGCAATATAGACTCATACATACAACTAGCAGGCCGTTTTGGCATACGAGAGGGGGCGGCCCAGTGGGCTCCACCAAGTGCACATACCCTCAAGAAACAAGCATGGGCATACCACCCGAATCCAATGCACAATGGGTTTCAAAATTTATTTGACAAGTTCATATTTCAAGAATCGATTTTTATCACGATAACCACCATAAAGATTTATCCTTTAACAAAGGGATACATAAAATATTTGTTATTTTGTCATAAAGATGCAACATCAAGTGTAATGCAAGAGTATGATGGTTAAAAGTTTATAAAATCAACTAGCAACTTGAAAGTTCATGCAACAGCGGGACAACCACAAAGATATGATTATTGGGAACGATTGGCTCGGCCAAAAATTACGAAAGTTTGTCAGTACATAGATAACAGATAAAGGAACATTTTTTGTGAAATAAACTGTTGTCAAATTCGGTCTCTAACTATGTGAAATCTAGGTTCAGCACAAGACCTATCGTTATCGAGAATTCAACAAACACGTTATAAAGATGATTTTTTTGAGAACGCCTCACTCCAACAAAAATAATAAACTTTTACAGGTAGATTCAAAACACATTGATCTACAATAGTCATGAAGAAAGTTTTCCCAAAATATGACTCGAGGTAAAAGGTTTGGACGGTTTACGTAAAAAGTTACAATCGACAGATTTGGGAAGCCTATTAAGTAGTTTTAGAAAAACCAACACTGACAGCGCCCCAGTACTCCAAAAATTATGAAATTTTAACAACATGTCTATAACACCTAGATCTACAACTTTTATGTTGAATAATTTTCGAAATTTCAAATTTAATGTAACGAAACAAATGGATCTTTACAGAATTTTAAAACTGTTAAATGGCTACGAGTTTTAAAGTGGGAGTCCTAAGGTTCAAAATTTTATTTTTAAATTCACCAACACTTGTATGAAGATGGACTGACTTAACGTTAGGCTTTTTGGATTCCTAGGGTGCTTGTAGAATCAGTTCTTCCTTGCTTTCGCGCTCACAAACTCTCCCTCTCTCTATTTCACGTAAATTGGTAAAAGATTGGAGAAGGATGGAAAAGAATGAATTTTATAGACAGAGGACGAGATTTGGCAGGTATTGGCGTGATTTGTTTGTTGCTAATCATCCAAGATTTGCTCCAAATATTTTTTAGCATATTTTGGAGTATCATTGGTCAAATTTTTAGGAAGTTCAAATGTGATATGGATTTTCTAACTAGCATTAATAGATATTTATATTATCTATTATTATTATTATTATTTTAAAAATTAAAATGTTTTAGGGTATTACAGTTTACCCTCCTTAAGAATCGACTTCGTCCTCGAAGTCGCGTATCGTGTATTACAGTCTACCCTCCTTAAGAATTGACTTCGTCCTCGAAGTCGCCTATCGTCTACAGTTAGAGTAATTCCTTTAAAACTTCAAAGTGTTAAATGGAATGAGCATGCAAGCTACAAAGATTGTATATAGCTCGACGTATTCTAAAATGGGTTGATCATAGGTTGTTACATCCTCCCCCGGTTACAATTACAGTTATGTCCCCCATAACTGCCTCATGAAGATTTTTGGAAAGATGTGATCTCTAAGCATATTAAGGTACTAAGTTCACAACATAGAATAAGTCAAATGTTGAGACACTAGGTCCACAACTAAGTCATGAAATAAACTGTTTAAGTTATACACAAAAAGATTGCAGTTAGCTAAGGAAATATCTCGTAGCAAGCACGGAAGATAATGCACAAACCAAGCAATTAAATAAATGCACATGTATGCATATGACCCATCCCAAGTTTGAAATCGATGCATGAGTTTAAAAATATTTTTATGCACAAGAGAGCTTTCATGGATTTCTAGAAAAAATATTACATAATATTCTTATAAGTTTAAAAATAATAATATTTTTATATGCTTAAAGTTTAATACATCGCTTTTATAAAAATATTTATATACTCTTAAAAATATTGGTCCGAAAGAATCGAACCGTTCTGATATCACTCTGTAACACCCGGTTTTCAAAACTCCAAAAGGGCCGGGATGCTATCACCACAGCTCCCAGCTAATCTCGCCATTGGCTAACATAATTGGAAAATCCTAAGGCTCAAGTCTTACCTTTTAAAATTCATTATGATATAGTTTATAAAGGAAATTTAATAAACTAACTTTTCAATATTCAATAATTAAATTAAAGTGCGGAAGCATATATATTAAAAAGGTCTGCAAGACCAACAAAGATTCTAATATTTATAAATAAAGAAAATGCTAATGTTGCTTTAAAGATCTTTCCCAATCCCCAATGACGTGCTCGAATGCTCATATGACTATTCCTATATGAGTCTGTAAGGAAAAAAAGTACGCAACACATGTCAGTATAAAAATACTGAGTAAGTCAACCCATCCCATATCAAGTTATGGGGTTTTATAAAGGGATGACTCATATAATAATTTTAAAAGGAGAACAATGTTTACAAATAATGCTTGATATAATTTAATAGCAATTTTGATAAAAACTCAAGTTCTAGCTTCCAAACCAAGATTTACCAAGTTACCACCATTGTAACTTGTGCCCAGAACACGAGGACACCAAGAGTAATAAGACTAGCGGTTGCAATTTGCAAATGCAGCGGACTCTATATCGACACGCACCCGGGACCCATAAGTAAAGTGTGCAGACAATACTTAGGGATATAGACTCATACATACAACTAGCGGGCCGTTTTGGCATACGAGAGGGGGCGGCCCAGTGGGCTCCACCAAGTGCACATAACCTCAAGAAACAAGCATGGGCATACCACCCGAATCCAATGCACAATGGGTTTCAAAATTTATTTGACAAGTATCATATTTCAAGAATCTAATTTTATCACGATAACCACCATAAAGGTGTATCCTTTAACAAAGGGATACATAAAACATTTTTTATTTTGTCATAAAGATGCAACATCAAGTGTAATGCAAGAGAATGATGGTTAAAAGTTTATAAAATCAACTAACAAATTGAAAGTTCATGCAACAGTGGCGCATCCACAAAGATATGATTATTAGGAACGATTGGCTCAGCCAAAAATTACGAAATTTTGTCAGTACATAGATAACACATAAATGAACATTTTTTGTGAAATAATCTGTTGTCAAATTCGGTCTCTCGCTATGTGAAATCTGGGTTCAACACAAGACCTATCGTTTTCGCGAATTCAGCAAACACGTTTTAAAGATGATTTTTTTGAGAACGCCTCACTCAACCAATAATAATATAACTTTTACAGGTAGGTTCAAAACACATTGATCTACAATAGTCATGAAGAAAGTTTTCCCAAAATATGACTTGAGGTAAAGGGTTTGGACGGTTTAAGTAAAAAGTTACAATCGACAGATTTGGGAAGCCTATTAAGTAGTTTTAGAAAAACCAACACTGACAGCGCCCTAGTACTCCAAAAACTATAACATTTTAACAACTCGTCAACACCTAGATCTACAACTTTCATGTTGAATAATTTTCGAAATTTCAATTTTAAAGTAACGAAACAAATGGATCTTTACAGAATTTGAAAACTGTTAAATGGCTACGAGTTTTAAAGTGGCAGTCCTAAGGTTTAAAATTCGATTTTTAAATTCACCAACACTTGTATGAAGATGGATTGACTTACCTTTAGGCTCTTTGGATTACTAGGGTGCTTGTAGAATCGGTTCTTCCTTGGTTTCGCGCTCACAAACTCTCCCTCTCTCTGTTTCACGTAAAGTTGGCAAAAGATTGGAGAATGATGGAAAAGAATGAATTTTATAGACAGATGACGAGATTTGGCAGGTATCGGGGTGATTTGTTTGTTGCTAATCTTCCAAGATTTGCTCCAAATATTTTTGAGCATATTTTGGAGTATCATTGTTCAAATAGTTTAGGAATTTCAAATGTGATATGGATTTTCTAACTATCATATTGTAAAACCCCGGTTTTTGGTCACCCAGGTCGGGATGTCACCGCCACATCTCCCTAGTAAGACACGGTTTCTCCGAGCTTACTAAAGAGATGCAAGGCTAGGTATTGCAGTATTTAAAACATTTAAAGCATTCGAAATAGCCCATACAATATAATTCGAAAATAATAATAGCATAGCGCAGCGGAAATATTTAGTTTAGTACAGTATCGCAGCGGAAATTATAAAAAGGGCCGACATGGCCAAAACACGGGTTAAACAGGCCCGTTCATAATATAGTCTAAGTACGAAATTTAAAAGCAAAATAACAATCCCCAAAATCCCATGCACGATTCGTGCTCATACAGGCTCATTCCACATATTTTGTAAAGAAAGGAATAAAAATGGTTTTGGTCAGCAAAATTGCTGAGTAAGTTAACACATGCATGACTGTAGGGTTTAAAAGCCATAAGTTTAATAATTTAACAAAAGCATGATAATAACATAATATTTAGTTTCATCTAATCCATATCCAATAGCATAATTTATCTCAGGCTCCATTTAACAACACATACCACATGGTTCAAAATAATAGCCATAATTAAAATAAAACATTTGAATAATTTAATTTGACAACAACATCATTTAATCTAGTTTAATTTAATTTAGAATCCCCATTACATTCCCGATTTGGTATTTCAAAGTTTCACGATAAAAATCGCGATGTCAACAAGTTTAGCCGGTAGCCCGGCGGCCGCAACCGTATCAGCCATACCCAGTACCACTCCGGAGCCTCGGGAAACCCATACGGATATTCACGAGAGTGTAGGCTCTATATTTCGCCGTTTTGGCAATATCACATTTCAAGTATAGCGTGCGGGGTCACCATCGTCCATTACGGCACGAAGTGAATCGTTAGGGGGCACCCTGCAGAGCACTCACCCCTAATTTTAATTTATCAAGTTTGTAAGGGGATTTAGTTTTTAAAATCTGCCTTCCATTGTATTAAATTAGAAACAATATCTCAATTCGTTTCAACCCTAAAGGTTAATTCCATGTTTCAACAAGATTTTAAAATTTCGTTTCGGTAAATCACAGTTTACTCCAAAATTCGTCTAAAATCAGATTTAATTCCAACAATTCCAAAATTTCATATCTGACTCGGAAACATCAAGATCTACAACTTTTGTGTTTTAACTTTTTCAATCCGAGATACCTAAGTAGGTCAAAATCGCCAATTTTCGCATAAGAAGAAATCTGTCCGAGTTTAACATGTCACAGTTTAAAGATTTCAGATTCTAACATATCAATTCAACTCCAAATTCAATGAAATTTGACAGGGATCATCTAAAGACATTTATCTACAACTTTCATGTTTGGCCAAAGATCTAAAACAGCCTAGATCCTATGTCAAAAACGAGATCAAGATCATTCCTAAGTTCTGTCCAAGATTTCAAGATCTAGAATCAAACAGTTCGGTTTCAACGGGTTTTCACATATCAAATAAACTCCAAAAATTCTCAAATTTTTGCAGTTGCTAGGTCTAAGTCTTAGGAACGTTTTTTGTGTTTTAAGTTTTTCCGTTTGAGTTCGTTTTAAGGGTCGGAAAAATTCACCAAATCTGTTGCGTCGGTAGAAAAACAAAAGTGGACAGATTTATGGTTCTTGTTGAATCTTTTAGGTTTCGAATGTTTTAAAATCTCCCAAAACCATGTAAGGTTAACTTACAGTGTCTATGAACGTCGGGAATGTCCAATTTGGAGGCGTGGCTTCCAGATCACCGTTTCTCCTCTCCGTTCGTCGGGTTCTACGATCTAGATTCGATACGGGGGTGTAGAAAGAAAAAAGGAGATGATTAGGATTCGTTTTCGAATCGTTTATTGAATAAAGATTGGACCGAGACTTACCACGACTATGGAGATCTGTAGAGAAACTCGTCCAACAGCGTTCGTCTTGGTTTCGTGCCTCCGACGACTCCGGATTTAGGGTTTCGAACGTATAGAATGTTGTAGGGTTTTGTAAACTTGTTCGGGGCTCCCAAGGGGCTTATTTATAGAATTCTCAATCCCTAGGGCGTCCACAACCGACCTAAAGGTCTGGAGTCGAGAGATGTTCAACCGAAAGTCGAAAAATCCGCGTTCGGGCGAGAGATTCACGCAACAAACGAATCTGTGAAGTGGCGCGGTCGTGGCGCGCTAAAGCCACTTCACCGCGCGGCCACCGCGCCGACTTCACCTGGACTTCGGTCCGGGCGGGTCGTGCGATCCGTCGTGCTTTTCCGCCTCTCTTTCGGGTTTCTATCCCTCTATGCTCCCGAATTCCGATTTCCGGGGTATATTCGGGTTCATACTTTCTCTCTAATTTTATTCTCAGTCTAATTGGATGTTTTGGACTCGAATACTCGAGTTCATTAGTGTCGGGTTTTGGTGTTCCATTTATCCATCCTTTTGTTTAATTAAATTCCTTTAATTCCTTTTTAAGTAAAAATCTCATTTCTCATTTTCTTATCTTTATTTATTTCTTTTATTTGCTGGTTTGGTTTATTTATTTATAGTATTTATTTTATTTATTATTTATTTATTTAATTACTGTTTTATTTTATGTTGGAAAATTCTCGGGTATTACAGTCTACCCTCCTTAAGAATCAACTTCGTCCTCGAAGTTGTGTTTCGGCTTTTCTCGTCTCGTGCTAAGGTCTTGTGTTTGTTTTATTATGTTGTGACTGAACTTAGAATTAAAACTTCTAAGCTGCCTACGTACCCGGTAAAGGGATCAAGCCATAACGTAGTTCAAAAGTTTACAAAATTGCACGAAAAAATTAGGGGGTATGACATCCTCTCCCCCTTAAGATTGCAGTTATGTCCCCATAACTGTGTCGGTATCGGTTTGGAACAATGTCGGGTATCGTTCCCTCATGTCGGATTCTACCTCCCAAGTTGCCGTCTCACTTTCGTGATTTGACCAAAGAACCTTGATCATTTTGATGGTTTTGTTCCTCGTTACTCGTTCCTTAGTATCGAGAATACGCACTGGGACTTCTTCGTAAGTCAAATCTTCGTCGAGCTCAATTGTCTCCGGTTGAAGTACATGTGTCGGGTCCGGCACATATTTCTTTAGTTGCGAGACATGGAAGACATTATGAACTCGATCTAAGTGTGGCGGTAAAGCCAATCGGTAGGCTAGAGTTCCGACTCGTTCTAGAATTTCGTAAGGTCCTATGTATCGAGGACTTAACTTCCCTCGTTTGCCAAAGCGCATCACCCCCTTCATGGGTGATATCTTTAGCATAACCCTATCTCCCACTTGAAATTCTAGGTCTCGTCGTCTCACGTCGGCATAACTCTTTTGACGGTCTTGTGCGGCTTTCATCTTCCCTTGGATCACTTTGATTTGTTGAGCCATGTCTTCGATAAGTTGTGGTCCCACTACCACGGACTTATCGTTTTCTTCCCAGCTCAAAGGGCTTCGGCACTTTCGTCCATACAATGCCTCGAAAGGTGCCATGCCAATACTCGCATGGTAACTATTATTATAGGAAAACTCAATCAAGGGTAAATGAGATTCCCAATTTCCTTTGAACTCCAACACGCATGCTCTCAGCATGTCTTCTAGTGTTTGGATTGTCCTTTCGGTTTGTCCATCCGTCATCGGGTGGAATGCGGTGCTCATTTTGATTTGAGTACCGAGAGCTTTTTGTAACTCCGTCCAGAAATGAGAGACAAATCTACTGTCTCTATCGGAAATGATATCATGTGGTACTCCATGCCGTCGTACCACATTATCAATGTAGGCTCGGGCCAATTGGTCCATAGTCCACGTGTCTTTCATTGGGATAAATATGGCTGTCTTCGTTAGCCTATCCACAATCACCCAAATCTTGTTCATGCCTTTAGGTGATCGGGGTAATCCCGAGACAAAGTCCATTGAGATGCTATCCCACTTCCAACTTGGAATCTCTAGTGGTTGCATCAATCCTAAGGGTTTATGTCGCACTGCCTTAACCTTTTGGCAGGTGAGACATCTCGCTACGAAATTTGCCACTTCCTTCTTCATTCCCGGCCACCAATAGATCTTCTTCAGATCCTTGTATAGCTTGTCACCTCCGGGATGTACGGAATATGGCGTGTTGTGCCCTTCCTCCATCAACCTTTGCTTCAATTCGGCACATTTAAGAGGCACACACCATCTACCTTTAAAACGGATGCTTCCATCCTCGTGGACAGCAAATCCTATTGCCTTTCCTTCGGCAATATACCCTTTTATCTTCTCGAGTTTCGGATCGCCCGGTTGAGCGAGTCGAATCTCGTCTAATATTGGAGTTTCTACGACCATGGCATTGACCGTTTCTCTCACTGTGCCAGGATGCACAAGTTCTAACTCCAATCTTGCCAAATCCATGTACAATGCCGGCAGAATTACCAACGAGTTTGTCACGTGTTGGGTTTTCCGACTTAGGGCATCGGCTACCACATTCGCCTTCCCCTCGTGGTACGCTATCTCTAAATCGTAGTCTTTAATAAGTTCCAACCACCTTCGCTGTCTCAAATTCAACTCATTTTGAGTGAATATATATTTCAACCTCTTGTGGTCGGTGAACATTCGACACTTCCGCCCATAAAGATAATGTCTCCATATCTTTAGAGCGAAAACGACCGCTGCCAACTCCAGGTCATGTGTCGGATAATTTTCCTCGTGAGGTTTTAGTTGGCGTGATGCATAGGCTACGACTCTCGAGTCTTGCATCAAAACACAACCTAAACCTTCCTTCGAAGCATCGCTATATACTTCGAAGTCACCATTCTCTGATGGTAATGTTAATACGGGTGTGGTTGTGAGTCGTTTCTTCAGCTCTTGAAACGATGACTCACATGCTTCGGTCCACTCGTATTTTGCTCCTTTCTTAAGTAGCTGGGTCAAAGGACGTGCAATCCTTGAAAAGTCCTTCACAAATCGTCTATAATATCCGGCTAATCCAAGGAAACTCCTTATTTCCGTTGGACTTTTCGGAGTTGCCCATTCAGTTACGGCAGAGACTTTTGCCGGATCCACTGATACTCCATCAGCGGATACTATGTGTCCGAGAAATGCCACTTCTTTCAGCCAGAAGTCACATTTCGACAGCTTGCCGTATAGCTGATTTCTTCGCAAGATTTCCAACACTTGATGTAAGTGTTTCGCATGCTCCTCCTCGCTCTTCGAGTAGATCAGAATATCGTCAATGAACACTACGACACACTGGTCTAACAATTCTCGGAACACGTTGTTCATGAGATTCATGAACATGGCCGGAGCATTTGTTAACCCGAAGGATAACACTGTGAACTCGTAATGGCCATATCGCGTTCGAAATGCCGTCTTCGGAATGTCCTTCTCGGCAATCCTCAATTGATGATACCCAGATCGCAAATCGATCTTCGAAAATACTGAAGCTCCCTTCAGTTGATCAAACAGATCCTCTATTCTTGGTAGGGGGTATTTATTCTTAATGGTCACTTGGTTTAGTCCTCGGTAATCTATGCAAAGACGTAGTCCTCCGTCTTCCTTCTTGACAAACAAAACCGGTGCTCCCCAAGGGGACGTACTCGGTCTTATGTAACCTTTTCCCAATAGCTCCTCGAGTTGTTCCTTTAACTCCTTCATTTCCAGTGGTGCCATCCGGTACGGAGCTTTTGAGACAGGCTCTGTCCCCGGAATGAGATCTATGGTGAATTCAAGATCTCTCTCAGGTGGCATGCCCGGAACGTCTTCAGGGAACACGTCCGGGTATTCTCTTACCACTGGTATGCTATCAACCTTGTCCTCTTCCGCCTCAAGGTTGTGCACATAGCACGCATATAGTTCATACCCCTTACGCATCAAGTTACTTAGTTTAAGTGCACTAACGATTTTGTTACTTTTCTTAGGGGGCTGAGAGTAAAAGATAACTCTCTTTCCCCTACTTTTTGACAAGGTGATCTTTTGCTTTGGGCATTCGATCACCGCTTTATACTGGGATAGCCAATCCATCCCCAGTATGATGTCAAAGTCTCTTAAGTTAAATTCTACTAAGTTCGCGAAGAATTCTATATTCTTTATCACTACAGGAATTCCGTTGTATCGTTTAGAGCAAGACACTACTTCTCCAGAAGGCAATTGAATTCCTAAGCTAATTCTCTCGCACTTAGGTAGATCTAACTCAGGCACTATCTTTGATGCTATAATTGAGCAACTAGCTCCGGAATCAAATAAAATTCTAAGGGGTGTATTCAAAACGTGAAATGTACCTGCCATCACTTCTCCTTGCGCAGGCACGTCCGCTTGGTTCACCACGTTCAGCCTCCCCATAGGGCGTCCCTGATTGCCCTGCTGATTCGCATTCGGCTGCTGATTTTGTTGCTGGTTTTGATTCTGTGGGGGCGGAGGTCATTGGTTCTGGTTCTGGTTTTGCGGCCTATTTGGAGGGGGTCTGTACCCTTGGTTATTGCCATTTCGCCCGTTTTGGTTTTGAGGCTGTTCTTGCCCCGCGACCAAATCGTCCCTCTTCATTATGTTCTCGAGCCTAGTTCGACATTCCCGTCGAACGTGACCCATTCGACCGCATCGGTAACAAGCGTCTTGTTGCGGGCATCCCCTCGCCAGATGTGGTCGTCCACATCGCGGGCAAGGCGGTACCGGATCCTCTTGATTGAACCTCCTCCCAGTGTTGTTTTGTTGGGGCCTATTCGACCCTCTGCGCTGCTCGTTCCTTCCAGTGTTGTTCTCGTTTCTTGAGTCTCGGCTTCTCTTGTCCTGAGGACCCCTGCTGGACTTTCCACTCACCCTTCTTTTCAGCTGCTGCACGCGTGCTACCGCTACAGCGCGATCGTATACGGCTTGCAAATCGGGGTAGTGTACCCCCGCGATCACTTCGCGCACAGACAGGTTCAGTCCCATCTCGAACTTCTGTGCCTTCTCCGCATCAGTAGGCACTAGCCTTGGTGCGAACCTCACCAGCTCCTTGAAGCGGGTGTAGTATTCCTGCACCGTTTGGCTTCCTTGCTTCAACGACAGGAATTCTTCGTACATGGCAGCTTTGGTACTCAAGGGATAGAATCGATCCCTGAGTAGTTCCATCATCTCCATCCACGAGTAAGGCTCGTCATCTTCAGTTAGTTTGGTTTGCGTTGCTTGCCACCAGTCATCAGCTTCGCCTCCCAAGTAGTACGAAGCGACATGTACCCTCTCTCCTTCCGGACATTTGACCGCTCCCAGCAGCTTGTCAAAAGTCCGGATCCATTCCTCCAGTTTAGCTGGATCCTCCTCACCAGCATAGTGGGGTGGCTGGTAAGGATTCACCATCGCCAGGTAGTTAGGGCGAGCTTGGGGCGGAGGTACCGCCGCAGCTTGACCCTGGTTGACTTGCGCGTTTCCGAGCGCAATCAACACTTCCTCTATTGTCCTAAGACGATCGCCCACATTGTTCGGTGCGGGGGCGTCCTGCGCACCTTGGGGTTGTTCCTCATCAGGTTGAATTGGTTCAGTGACGTTTGGTGGTGTTTCAGTAGGTATCTCAGTGGTGGTTTGGGGAGTGGTTTGAGTTCTTCCTCTTCCTCTTCCTCTGGGGGCCATTCTGGTACAAATAGGATAGTTTAGGGCTGGTGAATTTAGCATATAGTCTAAGCAATTTCTATGAATGTATATGTGTGTAGTAATTTAGCACGTGGTGCTTTGTTCGGATTGAGAAGCATCGTATGCTTCGGGGTTTTATTTTATTTTGTTTTGTTTGTTTTGATTTAAAAAAAAATAAATCGGGCATTTTATTTCCTCAAAAGGAATTTTAGTACAAAAGTAGAAATATTTTCCTAGCAAAATAATATCTAACAATAGAATCTCTAGTGTCTCATGACGTCTCCCGGTGGGGTAGCAGGATCTTCCTCCGGGTCTTCCTCCTCCGAACTCGGCGGTAGTAGGTCGTCAAAGATAGTGTTTAAATCTTGCCCGTGGGCATCGATGTATTCCTTTAGTATTAAGTTTTGTGTAGTGAGGGTTTGAACTTGGCGCTCGAGTTGGTTTATGCGGTGATGATCCGCCTCTCTCAAGTTGCCCATGTGATGTAAATTGGCCTCCAATTGAGCCATACTGTACTTCATTTGCTCTAGGGTTTGGTGGGAATCGAGATGAACGCTCATCATCCTGACCATCAACTGCATCATGTCTTGACTAGCCATCTAGCGCAAGCAAGAGATCTACGTTAATATTCGCCAAGATTCTAGGTTCGAGTTTCCAAGATTCTAAGTTCAAGTTTCGCCAAGATGCTAAGTTCAAGTTTTGCCAAGATTCTAAGTTCAAGTTTCGCCAAGATTCTAAGTTCAAGTTTCGCCAAGATTCTAAGTTCAAGTTTCGCCAAGATTCTAAGTTCAAGTTTCCAAGATGCTAAGTTCATAGCAGGGATGCGACATGCATATGCAAATGATAATTCCCCCCAATAATAATTTAATACACCATATATTTTTCCATGGGTTTTAAAATAAACAATAAAAATTCTTCCATGGAAATAATACTTTAAAATTTAAAATAATAGTCAAAATATTAATAGTAGTTTAAAAATAATAATGGTTTAAAAGTAATAGTTTAAAAATAGCCGGGCTCTGATACCAACTTGTAACACCCCGGTTTTTGGTCACCCAGGTCGGGATGTCACCGCCACATCTCCCTAGTAAGACACGGTTTCTCCGAGCTTACTAAAGAGATGCAAGGCTAGGTATTGCAGTATTTAAAACATTTAAAGCATTCGAAATAGCCCATACAATATAATTCGAAAATAATAATAGCATAGCGCAGCGGAAATATTTAGTTTAGTACAGTATCACAGCGGAAATTATAAAAAGGGCCGACATGGCCAAAACACGGGTTAAACAGGCCCGTTCATAATATAGTCTAAGTACGAAATTTAAAAGCAAAATAACAATCCCCAAAATCCCATGCATGATTCGTGCTCATACAGGCTCATTCCACATATTCTGTAAAGAAAGGAATAAAAATGGTTTTGGTCAGCAAAATTGCTGAGTAAGTTAACACATGCATGACTGTAGGGTTTAAAAGCCATAAGTTTAATAATTTAACAAAAGCATGATAATAACATAATATTTAGTTTCATCTAATCCATATCCAATAGCATAATTTATCTCAGGCTCCATTTAACAACACATACCACATGGTTCAAAATAATAGCCATAATTAAAATAAAACATTTGAATAATTTAATTTGACAACAACATCATTTAATCTAGTTTAATTTAATTTAGAATCCCCATTACATTCCCGATTTGGTATTTCAAAGTTTCACGATAAAAATCGCGATGTCAACAAGTTTAGCCGGTAGCCCGGCGGCCGCAGCCGTATCAGCCATACCCAGTACCACTCCGGAGCCTCGGGAAACCCATACGGATATTCACGAGAGTGTAGGCTCTATATTTCGCCGTTTTGGCAATATCACATTTCAAGTATAGCGCGCGGGGTCACCATCGTCCATTACGGCACGAAGTGAATCGTTAGGGGGCACGCTGCAGAGCACTCACCCCTAATTTTAATTTATCAAGTTTGTAAGGGGATTTAGTTTTTAAAATCTGCCTTCCATTGTATTAAATTAGAAACAATATCTCAATTCGTTTCAACCCTAAAGGTTAATTCCATGTTTCAACAAGATTTCAAAATTTCGTTTCGGTAAATCACAGTTTACTCCAAAATTCTTCTAAAATCAGATTTAATTCCAAAAATTCCAAACTTTTATATCTGACTCGGAAACATCAAGATCTACAACTTTCGTGTTTTAACTTTTTCAATCCGAGATACCTAAGTAGGTCAAAATCGCCAATTTTCGCATAAGAAGAAATCTGTCCGAGTTTAACATGTCACAGTTTAAAGATTTCAGATTCTAACATATCAATTCAACTCCAAATTCAATGAAATTTGACAGGGATCATCTTAAGACATTTATCTACAACTTTCATGTTTGGCCAAAGATCTAAAACAGCCTAGATCCTATGTCAAAAACGAGATCAAGATCATTCCTAAGTTCTGTCCAAGATTTCAAGATCTAGAATCAAACAGTTCGGTTTCAACGGGTTTTCACATATCAAATCAACTCCAAAAATTCTCAAATTTTTACAGTTGCTAGGTCTAAGTCTTAGGAACGTTTGTCGTGTTTTAAGTTTTTCCGTTTGAGTTCGTTTTAAGGGTCGGAAAAAATCACCAAATCTGTTGCGTCGGTAGAAAAACAAAAGTGGACAGATTTATGGTTCTTGTTGAATCTTTTAGGTTTCGAATGTTTTAAAATCTCCCAAAACCATGTAAGGTTAACTTACAGTGTCTATGAATGTCGGGAATGTCCAATTCGGAGGCGTGGCTTCCAGATCACCGTTTCTCCTCTCCGTTCGTCGGGTTCTACGATCTAGATTCGATACGGGGGTGTAGAAAGAAAAAGGAGATGATTAGGATTCGTTTTCGAATTGTTTATTGAATAAAGATTGGACCGAGACTTACCACGACTATAGAGATCTGTAGAGAAACTCGTCCAACAGCGTTCGTCTTGGTTTCGTGCCTCCGACGACTCCGGATTTAGGGTTTCGAACGTATAGAATGTTGTAAGGTTTTGTAAACTTGTTCGGGGCTCCCAAGGGGCTTATTTATAGAATTCTCAATCCCTAGGGCGTCCACAACCGACCTAAAGGTCTGGAGTCGAGAGATGTTCAACCGAAAGTCGAAAAATCCGCGTTCGGGCGAGAGATTCACGCAACAAACGAATCTGTGAAGTGGCGCGGTCGTGGCGCGCTAAAGCCACTTCACCGCGCGGCCACCGCGCCGACTTCGCCTGGACTTCGGTCCGGGCGGGTCGTGCGATCCGTCGTGCTTTTCCGCCTCTCTTTCGGGTTTCTATCCCTCTATGCTCCCGAATTCCGATTTCCGGGGTATATTCGGGTTCATACTTTCTCTCTAATTTTATTCTCAGTCTAATTGGATGTTTTGGACTCGAATACTCGAGTTCATTAGTGTCGGGTTTTGGTGTTCCATTTATCCATCCTTTTGTTTAATTAAATTCCTTTAATTCCTTTTTAAGTAAAAATCTCATTTCTCATTTTCTTATCTTTATTTATTTCTTTTATTTGCTGGTTTGGTTTATTTATTTATAGTATTTATTTTATTTATTATTTATTTATTTAATTACTGTTTTATTTTATGTTGGAAAATTCTCGGGTATTACACATATTTAGCATTAATAGATATTTATATTATCTATTATTATTATTATTATTATTATTATTTTAAAAATTAAAATGATTTAGGGTATTACATAATGTCCCACATCGGTTATATGTTGGATGCCACCCTCTTTATATGACATGCGCTACTCTACCTACTACAAACTGATTCTGAGTTATATTCCATATCCATCTTCTTTCTAACATACTCAATTTTTTATAAGATGCTATCTGTCAGGATTATTTTGGAGGATTGGTTCTAGAATAACCATTGAAAAATGAAAAATTAAGCTGGCACTTGAATAAATTTTGAGATCACAATTTAAAATGACAAATTCAACAGTCGCATATCTAGTTAAAGAAAAGATATTCCTAGCTACCATATCTAGTTAAAGAAAAGATATTCACCAGTCTATATCAAATTAAAGACTCAAAAAGATATTCCTAGCTACCATATCTTTCAACTGAAAAAAAAAGGCTAAAAAATAGTACCATATATAAAAGCTAGGTCAATCCACCAAGCATGTCACGAAGAAGCTGGGCCGGAGAAGCGTGGGTTAGGGTCGGAAAACAGAAGTAAGCCGGTGGAGAAGGAGCCAGTGCGATCTGGAGGCGAAGGATCACGGAGACCTCAGGACAAGCAAGGCTGCATAGCTTGGCAAGTTCTAGCAAAAAGGAAAATGAAGCGTACGAGGTTGGCAGAAACCTAGTTGGAGTTTTTGTGGGAAACTTTTCAGTGGAGGCGATTGGAGGGAGCATTTTCAAGTTCGTCGACAAGGTTGCCAAGGTGCGAGATTGGTTCTTCCCTTCAAACAGGTGGTCAAAGAAAGGAGCAGCTTTCGGTTTTTTTTAGGTTCTCAAGTAGGACAGAGGCGCTGAAGGTGATCAATCAATTGGACGGGGCTATCGTTTTTGGGAAGAAGCTGAGGGTGAACTGGGCGAATCCGAGAAAATGGAGCCCGGAAAAAACAAGAGCACTCAGACGGAGAACCAACCAGGCAGAGGGGCATAAAACTCAACCAGCTAGCAGGATGGAAGGTGAAAGGCAGCTCGATGCATGGAGAATTGGACGGGGCTATCGTTTTTGGGAAGAAGCTGAGGGTGAACTGGGCGAATCCGAGAAAATGGAGCCCGGAAAAAACAAGAGCACTCAGACGGAGAACCAACCAGGCCGAGGGGCATAAAACTCAACCAGCTAGCAGGATGGAAGGTGAAAGGCAGCTCGATGCATGGAGGGACGAGAGGACTTATGCGGATGTTCTTCTAGGAAAGGGATCTAGGAAACCGATTGTGGAGAGGGTGGGCACGAGGTTCAACTTGTTGAAGTGACGAGTGACGCAGAATGGCTAAGTCGATCAGTTATAACTAAGATTAGCAAGCTTGAAGAGTTGGTGGCTTTTCAAGACTGGCTGTTTAGCAAGTATGACGAGTGCATGGAACTAATTTATGGTGGTGGGCTCTTGATGGTGTCAGTCTTCAACAGCTCAGAGGAGAAAGAAAGGTTCTTGTCGGATCGAAGGGACTCCAAATTTGTCCAATGGAAGAGAAGATGGGGGATTGGAAGAGTCTATAGGAGGGGAGCATGCGGATGGTTGTGTTTGGTTGATCTCCCAATGGAAGGGGGAACTTTCACGTGGTATGGTCGTGGAGGGAGGGCGTGTAGACGTCTTGACAGGTTCTTGCTTTCGCCAGGATGGTTGTGTCTTAATAATGAAATAGTCCAACGAAGGTGTGATTCGGTGCTTTCGGACCACTATCCGGTTTGTTTAGAATTCGGGGAGAAGTCTTGGGGACCGAAGCCTTTTCTTTTCTACAACTACTGGTTGAACGAGAGAGGTTTTGTGGATATGGTTCGAGCAGTCTGGGAGGGTGGAAACTCGGGCAGTAGGAGTGCAAATAGAGGAGGCAGATTGCTTGGCAAGTTGAGAAGTTTGAAAAAACATATAAAAGATTGGGAGGGCTATGGGCCTAAGTTTTTAGAGAATAAAATTCAAGACTTGATGGCTAAGATTGGAGAGATTGAAGTTAGATTGCAGGGGAGTGGCTCGGCGGAGGTGGACAGGGAAGAATGGCTCCGTAAGAAAGGGGAATTGTGGAATGTATATATGGCGGAGGAAAGGAGATGGTGTCAAAAGTCCAGGGTGAAATGGTTAAAGGAGGGGGACAACAACACTAAGTTTTTCCACACCGTATCATCTATTAACAGAAGAAGGAACTATATTGGAGCCGTAAGATGGGAAGGTAGGATTGTGGAGGATCCGAAAGAGGTGAAAGAAGTGGCGTTCAAGTTTTTTGAGGCTGCTTTCGCTAAACAAAAAGATGAGGTGTTCACAGTTGAAAATATGGATTTTCCTAAACTTAACGACACAGACAGAGGATGGTTGCAAAGGCGTTTCTTGGAGGAAGAAGTTAAATCGGCTGTATGGAGTTGTGCAGGGGACAAAGCTCCTGGTCCAGACGGTTATAATTTGGGATTCTTCAAACATTTCTGGGAACACCTAAAAAAAGGATGTGATGGAGCTGTTTAAGAACCTGGAAACATATGGGAAACTGCCTCGGGAGCTTGGGGGTTCTTTCATTGCATTGATACCTAAGAATGACGTGCCTATGGAGTTCGGAGACTATCGGCCGATCTCATTGGTGGGGAGTGTTTATAAGATAACGACAAAAGTGCTAGCAAGGAGATTACAAAAGGTCATGGATAAGGTTGTAGGTGAACCACAGATGGCATTTGTTAGAGGCCGGCAGATTCTAGATGGGGCGCTAATTGCGGCAGAGGTGATTCATTCTACTAAGACATCGGGGAAGAGTGGATTTGTAGTGAAAATTGATTTCTCAAAGGCATATGATAACGTGAGTTGGGAGGTACTTTTTAATGTGATGGATGCTATGGGATTCGGAGATAATTGGATAACTTGGATGAAGGAATGCGTAACGTCGGCGCCTGCAGCGGTTCTAATTAACGGCTCTCCAACTGAATTTTTCAAGATGTATAAAGGGCTAAGGCAGGGCGACCCATTATCGCCTTACCTTTTTGTATTGGTAGCGGAAGTTCTTAATAAATTGGTGGAAAGGGCAGCGAACTTGGGTCTATTTGAAGGTCTTGATTCAAGCAATGGAGGTCCGATTATAACGCATTTACAATACGCAGATGACACGATATTATTTTGCAAAGGGAAGATTGAGCAGGTACGGTTGATCAAGAGAATCCTATGGGTCTTGGAGCTGTCTACCGGGCTGCGTATTAATTTTGGAAAAAGCAGCCTTTTTGGAATAAACTGCTCTCCGGAACTAGTAAAGGAAGCGGCCGAATTGTTTGGTTGTGCGGTCGGAAGCTGGCCGTTAAAGTACCTTGGATTACCTATTGGAGGAAGGATAAATGGGGTGGATATTTGGAAGCCATGCTTGGATCGAATGGAAAGAAGGTTATCGGGCTGGAAGGGCAAACTTTTGTCTCAAGCCGGCCGCCTTTGCCTCATAAAATCGGTATTAGACAGCCTACCGGTGTATTATCTATCTTTGTTCAAGGTCCCAAAGGCAGTGGCTGAAAGACTGGAAAACTCAAACGGCGCTTCTTCTGGAATGAGTGGAACGGGGAAAGGAAATTACACACACTTTGCTGGGAAAGAATATGTATGCATAAGGAAGATGGAGGTCTGCAGATCTGGGACACTCAGGGTTTTAATAAAGCACTGTTAACAAAATGGAGATGGCGCTTTGGGGTAGAACAAGCTTTATGGAAGGAGGTTATAACAGCAAAATATTATGGGGGTGTGGCAAGACTGGTGCCGGGCCAAGCTGTTGGGAGATCAATATGGGGAAACATTTGTAGCTCGTGGGAAGCAGCGACAGGGGCTAATCAAGAGGGATTCAGAATTATTACTTGTAATGGGGATCTTACTTTGTTCTGGCATGATGCATGGGTCGAGGCCGGACTGCCGCTGAAGGAAATTTTCCCGAGGTTGTTTGTTCTAGCTTGCAACAAGGATGGGAAAGTGTCGGAATTTGGAAGTTGGAAAGGTACAGAGTGGGAATGGAATATTGTTTTTAGAAGGACGTTGTGTGAATGAGAGTTGGAGTTATGGAGGGATTTGATGAATGTTTTGGAAAGATCGAAATTGTGTCGTTTTATACCTTATAGAGTGGTATGGTTGGAGAAAAGTGGCATTTACACAGTAAAAACTGGAATCGTGGAACATGAAACATGTGTAAAGAACAAAGCTGGCTATGGAGAAGCTTATGGAAGATAAGGGTGCCCACAAAAGTGAAACTATTAGCCTGGAAGGTTCTTAATAATGCTCTACCAACAAGGGATACTCTTGCGAATAGAGGATGTATTCCAAATTCTGGTATAGCTTGTCCTTTCTGTGAAGTTGAAACGGAAAATGTTGATCATCTTTTCTGCCTATGCAAAGTGACGGGGAGGCTGTGGAATCAAGTGATCTCTTGGTTTGGAATTGATTGGGTGTGCCCTGGTACGACATGGACAATGATGGCAGGATGGATTGGTTCTAACCCAAAGAGAAATCGGAAAACGTTGTGGTTGGTGTCGGGAATGGCTGTTATATGGCTAATTTGGAAAAGTAGGAATGGGATAATTTTTAAAGGTCTAGATTTTGTTCTGGAAAATGCTGTGGAAGAGTTGAAATGGATAGTACGGATGTGGTGGGGAGTGGGATATAGCACTATGCAAAGCCTTATGGGAGATATATATGTGGACTTCCCTGTGGGGTTAGTTCAATTACTTCAGAAACGGATTAGAGTTCCAAGAAGAGGATTGGTGTGGGAAAGACCTCTCAAGTGGTGGTGGAAAATCAATACCGATGGCTCGTCTCTAGGGAATCCAGGCCAAGCAGGTGTCGGAGGTGTTATTCGAGACGAGGAGGGTGGACTCATATATATCCTGTCGGACTATATTGGAATAACTGATTCTACAGAGGCAGAGATCACAGCGATTTACAGGGTATGTATGGCACTCATCCGAGATCAAGGCTTCCCTCTCCAACGACTGGTGTTCGAATGCGACTCAAGCAATGTGGTGGGATGGATTTCAGATCCGAGGAGGTTCCCATGGCGTTTCAATAAGTTGTTGGGACCGATCATGACGGTGTTGAAATGTGCGGGGGAAGTTAGAGTGCAACACATTTTGAGAGAACGTAATGAGGTTGCAGATTGCTGGGCAAAGCGGGGAGCGACACAGTTGGAAAAGGTAGAGGTATGGCTATAAGTGTTGTGGCGGGCTGGCAAGAGAGCAGGTGTAGGAGATGATGTTGTGAGACGGCCTTTGTTGCCCAACTCAGTTATTATGAGTTTGTACTAAGGGTTGTGTAGGTACAGCAACTTTGGGAGGGCCTTATAAAGTAACAGAAGCTTATTAGGGCACGTCAGGTGATGTACTTGTGGAAGGATAGCATATGCAAATGTTGCTCTTGTTTAATATTGATGACCGGAAAAGATTGAAAAAAAATTAGTAACAGAAGCTTGAAGGGGCGCGGCAGGTGTTGAATTTGTAGAGGAGCGGTCCTGAAACATAACATGGTAAGGGATGGCTGCGGATGGTGAGCAAGTGACTTCTATGGATGTTGAGGTTATTTATATACTACTTCTGGGGGCAGTGAAAGCCATTTCCGTCCTTGGTGTTTCAGCATGGAATAAAATGAACCATAAGTGGACTGAACAAAAGGTCGAGGAATAGGGGAATGGAGGAAAGGTTTCAGCTGGGAGGAATTACAAAGTTAAATCACTTGGAAGTTGCTGTACTGATACTGATATAATTGTGCAAAACTCTATTTGTTTTGGTGTTGCAGGTTGTAGATGCTGCTGGGGAGTTGTGTGGAGGTTGCTGGAGTCTTACTGGGCGACGGTTATGGCTCTTTCCCTGATGAAGAGGATGCGCATGTAATGGAAGCTAATCGGGACTGAAATCTTCTGCGGATGTAGGGGCTCCGAGGGGTTGCTGTTGGTTTTTTTGGCATGTGCTGCTGTCGGAGGAGCCTACCGGGGATACGACCCTTTCCTCATGCGTATGCTGTTGGTCTAGAAGTTTGAGTAGAATGGATGCTAATGCAAACTTGGCTATTCAGGAATGCAAAAGAAAGCAAAAGAATGTTTGAAGCCCTCTGGACACACAACACTTTTGGTGCTAGGAGCTTGGAGTAATGAGATGGTCTAGTCACTCTCGCCAGGAAGAAGGATCTGTGCATAAACAAGTTTCAACAAAACTCAAAGGAAAAGAGAGTATCCGAAGAAATGCAGCGGTCTGGCCCCTTTGATGACTTTGGGAGGGTCATAATACTACCTGCAATTCATGTTTCGGAAGCTTCGTACAAGATCTCACGCATAGAGTTTTTGTGGTAGAAAGTGGCAGTAAGAATCCTGGAAGACGAGGAAGTGGGAGTTTTCTTTGGAATCCTTTGTGCATTTTTTTTGTGTGTGTTGTGTTTATTTCCAGATCATTGCAATGTTGTCTCGTGAGGCCAAGTGCTCTCAATGCTGATGTATCGAGAAGTTTTGATGTGATTAATGAAACAACTTTTTCCTCAAAAAAAAATCTAGTTAAAGAAAATAGAGATGGTTCATTGATTTATTTATTCAACAATGTTGTGTTTGATCTCATAGTTTTCGTCAACTCATTTACTAATCCACCCAATAATTTCATGAAAACTCCCATCATTATATCTGTATCATAGAAACATTAATGCAATGCAAGTTATGAACATATTCTGGTTAAGAAATAGTGAGCAGTGAATTTCAAACTCAGAAGAAAGCTACAGTATTATGCAGAACTACAATGCCGAAAAGGACCAACTGCACAAGATTACTCAATTTCTAGAAATTCTCAACAATAATTAAGTGTTTGAGCTTTTAGGATTGCTTTTATATCTATCAAAATCAATATAGTGCCATATTAATATTGAAAAAAGTGTAACATGCTAAAAATATCATTCTCCTATTATTTTTTCTAGATCATCTGCGTTCGGCTAAAAATCCAGTCAGTTATATATCTAGAACTCCATCAAAGTCTTACTTCTCAATTGTACAGCTATTCTTCTCATTTGTGTTGCTGTTTGTTTCAGGGTACTAGAGATTAGTCGATACCCGGGAATTTACCAATACTATTAATCAATTGCTGGAGAGATACTCTGCATTCTCATCCAGTGATGATATTGCTGCCCAAGTGGCTGCTAGAGAGCTGCCAAAGGCACTTATGCTCAGTACTGGTGATGAGGGCCTATTCGATGGACGTACAAGCCAAAAAAAATTTACATAGCTACTGATTGTTGATGAGGGTGTCATCGTGGCTGACAATAAGCGAGCACAACCTAACAATTTTCTTGATCAGAAAAGCTGCAGGGCAGAAACAAACGGGACTTGTCGCCATTCCAATAACGCATGTTTGAAACTGAATGGAACTACACTGCCGTAGATCGAAAGTTGATTAGTGACAATATCCGGATTAATGTTGACTGAATTTTAGGGTTAGGTAAATGATAATTAGATGGATATGAAAACGGAAGATGATGAAGAACAAGAACACACACAAAGATAGATATAACAAAAGATGATGAAACTAAATTGTAAAACAAGGGTTAAGAAAGCTTATGAATGAAGGGGACCGAACTTGCCAAGGGAAATGAGATTGGCTCAAGACAAATGGCTTCCTTCAAGTGCATCATTCATTGACAATCCATCGAGCAAGCTTCAAACTTGATTGCGTGAGGGAAATGAACATAAATCCATGAAACACGGATAGGAGAGAACACTTTGAAAAAGTGCTCTCAGTTATGAACTTTGAAAATATGAGAATGGATTTCAATATTAAACAAAGTTCTTTACAAATGAAGGGGAGGACATATTTATAGGCCAAATCCCTTAGGAAACAAGAGAAATGAAAATATATAAAAAATAAGGCCAGATGCGGTTTAGGGGAAAGTGATGCGGTATATACCGCATTGAGTGCAAAAGACCGCATCAGGTCCTGAGATACCTATCTATTACAAAATTATAAGGTGATGCGGTTTAAGGTGGCAATGCGGTTTATACCGCATTGGACAACAAAACCGCATTGAGGATATAAATAATAATACTAATGAGCTGAGGTGATGCGAATTAAGGCGATGCGGTTTAAATGTATTCCGCATTGCTTGAATCCGCATTGATTTTGAGACTTGGAAAATTACGCATGAGAGGCGATGCGGTCTATGGCGATGCGGTTTAAGAGTACCGCATTGCATAGACCGCATCGAATTGGCAAAGGCAAAATGGGTTGATGCGGTCTAGGAGACCGCATTGGGTCGATGCGGTTTATACCGCATCGATTCCATGCCTTAGTCAATTCGCATGTCCTTATTCCTATACTATTACAATTATATTTTCCGATGTCCGGAGGTGGTTCCGGCCAACTTCCGGTCACTTTCTGACGAGTTCCTTTTTGGGCCTCTTAATGGTTGTTGGGCTTTCTTGTGCGTCTTAAGGTCTTCTTCCTTCTTTATTTAAGTCCAATGTGGGGAATCCATGTTAATGGATTCCGGGTTTGTCCGGGCTGGATCTATCCGGATCATTATTTACAATTTTTGGGCTTCCTGGGGTTCTAAGTTATCTGTTTCCTTCAAGAAAAATTTATACAGTGCATCAGAAAATTTCTTGGCCTTTTGTTTGGAAATTGGCCCTTCGGGGATTACTGGAATAATTAGTCCATTGGTTCTGGCGACTACGCCATCCCCACCCCCTTGGGAAGGTTGAGACATCAACCGACCAGAATCCAACTCATCATCTCTTTCAAAAAGAGATAAATCAGCAACATTGAAAGCCGGATTAATATTAAAATCATCAGGAAGCTCAATCCGATAGGCATTGTCGTTGATTTGCTCTAGGACTTTGTAAGGTGCTGTCCAGCGAGATGCAAGTTTGCCATGTGTCTGTGCAGGAAAGCGTTCTTTTCGCATGTGCACCCAGACCCAGTCTCCTAGCTTCAGCAACAGCCTTTTCCTGCCCCTGTTGGCAAATTTGGTATATTTCTCCGATGCCTTTAGCAAGCTGTTCCGAACATTCTCGTGTAGGTCCTTGATCGCCTTAGCCCTGTCCCTGCCGTTGAAGTTAAGGCACTCACTACTAGGTAGTGGCAGAAAATCAAGAGGGGTCATCGGGTTAAATCCATAAACAACCTCGAAGGGCGACATGTGTGTGGCACGATGAGTGTGGCGATTATAAGCAAATTCAATGTAAGGCAAACATTCATCCCAACTTTTAGAGCTCGAAGAAGTAATTATGCGTAAAAGGTTACCCAATACGCGATTTACCGCTTCTGTCTGTCCGTCCGTCTGAGGATGGTAAGACGTTGAGAACAAAAGTTGTGTGCCCATCTCACGCCAAAAACCCTTCCAGAAATAGCTTAGGAACTTGGCATCACGGTCTGACACAATTGACTTTGGTACTCCATGAAGACGTACCACTTCTATGAAGAATAAATTCAAGATATGCCTGTCATCATTGGTCTTCGCACATGGTATAAAATGTGTCATCTTGGAGAATCGGTCAACTACCACAAAGATTGAATTTTTGCCTCTTGCGGTCCGTGGCAGTCCAAGCACGAAGTCCATTGATATGTCCAGCCAGGGTCCATCTGGCACAGGTAATGCTTGATATAAGCCATGGGGTTTAACAGTCGACTTGGCCTTCAGACAGACCAAGCACCTAGCAATGAAGCGAACAACCTAGGCTTGCATTTTCGGCCAGTAGAACTTTTCAATGAGAATCCCCAGAGTTGCGTCTTTTCCAAAGTGTCCCATAAGACCACCACCGTGAGCCTCTTGAATTAGAAACTCCCTGACGGATCCCTTTGGGATGCATAATCTGGTTCTAAAATACAGGAACCCGTCCAGTTGGGAAAACTCCTTGAAACCATTATGCTTTGTCCTCTCGTACAACACTATAAAATCCTCGTCAGTGGCATACTGACTCTTGATGTGCTCGAATCCAAACAGATGAGTAGTTGCAAGCGTGACCAATGTTGTTCTTCTGGAGAGTGCATCTGCAACCACATTGTCTTTTCCTTTCTTATACTTAATCACGTAAGGGAGTGACTCTATAAATGTGCTCCATCGGGCATGCCTTTTGCGTAATTGTCCCTGAATCCTTATGTGCTTAAGTGTCTCATGATCAGTGTTGATCACGAATTCTCTTCCTCTCAGATAATGTTGCCACGTCCTCAAAGATTGAACAACAACATATAATTCTTTGTCGTACGTGGAGTAATTCAATTGTGCTCCACTGAATTTCTCACTGTAGTATGCTATTGGTCTTCCTTCTTGGAGCAATACTGCTCCCATGCCCGTACCTGACGCATCACTTTAAATTTCAAATGGTAGATCGAAATTTGGTAATGCTAGGACAGGTGCATGAGTGAGCTTATCCTTGAGGTCATCGAACGCCTTTTGCTGCGCTGGCCCCCACTTGAACGGAATGTCCTTTCTAAGCAGTGCAGTGATTGGGGCCACAATGACACTAAACTGTGGGACGAATCTTCTAAAGAAACCACTCAAACCTAGAAAACTGCGAACTTCATGCACAGTGGTCGGTGGCTTCTAGTCAGATATAGCCTTGATTTTTGATTCGTCTACTTTCAATCCATCTCTTCCCACGACAAACCCAAGAAATGTCACTTCCGGCACACAGAAGCTACACTTCTCGAAGTTGGCGTACAGGCGGACTTCTCTCAATCGATCTAATACCTGTTGCAGATGATTTACATGGTCGATTAGAGTACAACTGTAAATAAGAATGTCATCAAAATAAACTACTACAAATTTCCCAATGAATTGTCAAAGAGTCTCATTCATCAAACGCATAAATGTAGATGGGGCATTCGTAAGGCCAAATGGCTTAACGAGCCACTCATATAGACCAAAATTTGTCTTGAAGGCGGTCTTCCATTCATCCCCTAGCTGCATTCTGATTTGATGATATCCGCTCTTTAAGTCGATCTTTGTAAAAAGACTAGCACCACCAAGCTCATCTAGCATGTCGTCCTGTCCTGGAATTGGGTGACGATATTTGACCGTAATAGTGTTGACTGCTCGGCAGTCGACACACATACGCCATTCGCCATTTTTCTTTGGAACGAGTAGAACTGGTACGGCACACGGAGATAAGCTTTCTCGAACCCAACCCTTTTCGAGCAATGCTTGCACTTGCCGCTGAATTTCCTTTGTCTCCTCGGGATTCATGCGGTATGCGGGCCTGTTGGGGATTGAAGCTCCGGGCACAAAGTCAATGCGATGTTCCACGCCTCGGAATGGTGGTAAGCCACATGGCACTTCTTCCGGGAAAATATCTTGGTTCCTATCAAGCATCCTGGAAGATTCCAAAGGCAAATCAGGTGTAGTATGAACAGTTCTAGTGAGAGATTCATTAGGTTTAACTAATGCAAGAAAACAGTGACCTGAGAAGTCAGGTTCTCGTGATGCTTGCTGAAACGCAGTCTTGGTCAATATCAGACACTGATCCAAGTTTGATGAATTTTCACCAACTTTGGCTTTTCCTCTTTCCCTAGCTTTATGGTCGGCTTCTGCTTGAGCTATTTTGTTCTTTAGCTTTTCTTGGTATAGCCTAACAGCTTTCACAGATAAAGGTTTAAACAAATATTCTTTTTGTCCATGTTTAAAATATAAAACATTAGATTTTCCCCTGTAAGTGGCGTCCTTATCATAAAGTCACGGTCTTCCAAGCAAAATGTGGCATGCGTTCATGGGAACGACATCACATAATACTCTTTCCGAGTAGGTGCCCTTCGTGCCTTCGTGATAGGGACCCATTCCTGTTGGGAGACCTTGGTCTTGCCACTGTTGTTCATCCAGTGCAGTAAGTAGGGACTGGAATGCTCCTCTGTCGGCAGCTGCAATCTGCGCACAGTATATAAACTAACAATATTAGTGCAGCTTCCGTTATCAACAATGACAGTGGCATTATTGCCCTGAATAGTACAACGACAATGGAAAATATTCCCCCTTTGTTCGTTGGGTGATATTTCTGGCTCTCTGTCAGCATTTAAAGCTCTCATCGCTACTAGCAGATTGACGTCTTCTTTATTGTCCTCATCGACTTCTGGATTGACTGGTTCATCAATTTGATATCGTCTCAGATCTTCATCACAGTCATCCTCTTCTTCCGAATCAACAACCTTGAACACTCCTGGTTCAACCTCGATCACTGGTCTTTCCTCCTCGCCAGTATTGAGTATCGCCACTCATCTTGGATTATTCCATTCATTGGCATAATGGCCCTTCTTGCCACATTTCCAACAAGTGATTTCTCTTTTTTCTTTGGCGGGTGGATGTTGTTCTCGGCCTTGGTTTCGGTTCCTATCTTCCCGGTTGTACTTCCTGAAGTTCTTTCCCAATTCAAACCTTTTAGGTTTGTAACCTCCCTCATCACGAACCGGCGACGGTGTAGGCTGGGGGTTTTTGGATCTCTCTGTCCGCTCAGGTGGTCGAATCAACCAAGGTTTATTTGGGTTGTAGCCGGTGGAAGTCCTATGGGTTCTTCTCTTGAGTTGGGCCTCAAACTTCACAGCTGTTCTCACCAGATCAATGATATTCACATAACCCCTCATGTCCATTTCTTCGAAGATCTCGGGCCTCAAACCTTTTGCAAATCGGGTCAGAGTGATCAACGGGTCTTCATTGAACTGTGCTCTCATCATGAGCATTTCCATTTCGCGGTAGTATTCCTCAACAGTCCTCGACTCCTGTTTCAAACTGATCACCTTCATGTACATATCTGGTTTGTAGGTAGGAGGTACGAATCTTCTCTCCATGAATTGCAGAAAATATTCCCAGTCGGTGACTTGGGGCTCTCCGGCGTTGTGATGATTAACTGTGAACTTTTGCCACCAGAGTTGGGCATATTCTTTGAATTCTTGAACTGCCAGTTGGATCTTTTTGAAATCAGAGTAGTTGTGGCAGTTGTAGATCATCTCCATGGTGTTCCTCCGATCATGAAATTCATTAGGATCACCGGTTTCTCTGAAAGTAGGAATGGTGAACTTAATGCATTGCAGATTGTCGTCCACGTCATCTGAATCATCTCTGTTTATCAAAGGTGCATTCCGGTGCCTATTGGGCATAGGTGGTGGAGGCATGGCCAAAGGATCATTGATGCGCAATCCCTCGTCGACTGGAGGAGGAGGGATTGGAGCCATCGGAGGTGGCCTTGGAGCACGTGGTCCTTGTCGTCGATCAAATGTACCGATCGCGACCTGTTCTTCTTCCCTTTCGGCTAGGGCCTCCTCTGCATCAGCCATGTCAGTTCCCTGGATGTGGCTATTGCTTCCAGATGCTCCATTTTGTCCGGAGGTGGAAAGATGATAAAATGCATCTTCCAGCATGCGTTCAACCCGTTGCATCAATCGTTGTGCCAAAGCCTCATCTTGTAATCTCATGCGTCCTGCAAATTCATTGCTCAGATTATCAATGCGCTCATTTACAGCAGAGATATTTGAAACATTAGCATCAAGATTTTGCTTAAGGGTTTCGAAATCAGCCCTTTTAACAGTACTCTCGCTCATTGCTCGGAGCATCTCCATGATATCAGTCAGATTTGGTTCTGTGTTTCCCGCCATGCCACTCAGAAAAATAATATAGATATAATGTAGGTCAGAAAATGAGTGCTGAAATATGTAGAGTGAACTCTCAAATTTGCACTCAGTCTGGGTCCTCAACACCACTTCAGTTCGTCACCTGCTCAAATGGTTCAATCAGATGCAAGAGAAATACACACAGATATTTTGATACGCACAGCTCAAGAGTCAAATGAACTATTCGACTCAATCAAAGAACGCACCGAAATGTATGTATGTACTGCAGTCTGATCAAGTTCACAGTCTTAAACAGATATTGCAAACAAAGAATAGTGATATTTGTCCCAATTTAGAAGTGGAAAAATAAAGCTCACAAGAAAATGCACTCGAGAAAATAAAACCCAATTTACTCAAATGACTTCTCGGGCTAAGTTTCACAAAATGCCAGTCACGATATCCACTTTATTGTACAAGTACCCAAGTGGCGTCTCGGGCTAGGTTTCAAATTTTGCCAGTCCGATATTCACTTTATTGTAAATTCACTCAAAACACTCAATTATGAAAAGGGAAAATAATACTGGAGATGGAATTGCACTACAAACACTTGAAAAATTTGGGGACCAATCGATGCGGTTTAAGGGAGGTCAATGCGGTATATACCGCCTCGATGTAGACCGCCTCTATACCAATGCCTTAGTAGAATTCTGCCCTTGTGTGAGGCAATGCGGTTTAGTGAGCCTTGATGCGGTTTATATTGCACCAGTATACCGCATTGAGGAGGGTTCCAGACTTAGGAAATTTTCTTGCCTAATTGGATGTTGATGCAGTTTATTGTGTGGGCTGCGATTTAACAGACCACACCAACTTGTGGAAACCGCATCGAAGAGAGAGAGAAAAATCCTTGGCCTACAATTTTTGACTTGTTCCTCCTTTTTCGGTTGGATGTCTAGTACTTGGAGAATTAAATGCAGCAGATTTCTTACAATATCCTCACACTAAACAAGGGGCCGAATTTGCATATGGTTGGACATTTAATGATCACGGCTACACATACTAGCCTTTCCCATGCAAGATCAAACTATACTATTACATCAATTTGCCAAGAACAATATGAGTCTTGAATGAACAAAGTTGAATATCACTATGAACACCAAGAACTCAAACCAAATCTCACTCCCAAACCAACAAAACCCTTTACTGTTTGCTTTTTAATAATCTTGTTTAATCCAACAAACTCAAATAATCATGCAAGCACATTCATACATGAGATTAGGATAACAAGACTAGCATCAACAATAAACAAGATATGGAGAAAAATGGTATGGCCGAGAGTTCTAAGACAAATATTTTTAGGGTTTTTAGATTTTTAAGCAAGAAGAGATACAACATCAAACATGGAAATATGGAGAATAATCCTATTGCACTAACAAGTTTGGCTCTGATACCAAATTTCTATATATGCCGTAGATCGAAACTTGATTAGTGACAATATCCGGATTAATGTTGACTGAATTTTAGGGTTAGGTAAATGATGATTAGATGGATAGGAAAACTGAAGATGATGAAGAACAAGAACACACACAAAGATAGATATAACAATAGATGATGAAACTAAATTGTAAAACAAGGGTTAAGAAAGCTAATGAATGAAGGGGACCCGAACTTGCCAAGGGAAATGAGATTGGCTCAAGACAAATGGCTTTCTTCAAGTTCATCATTCATTGACAATCCATCGAGCAAGCTTCCAACTTGATGGCGTGAGGGAAATGAACATAAGTCCAAGACAAACACGGATGGGAGAGAACACTTTGAAATAGTGCTCTCAGTTATGAACTTTGAAAATATAAGAATGGATTTCAATATTAAGCAAAGTTGTTTACAAATGAAGGGGGAGGACGTATTTATAGGTCAAACCCCTTAGGAAACAAGAAAAATGAAATACATAAAAAATAATGCCAGATGTGGTTTAGGGGAAAGTGATGCAGTATATACCGCATTGAGTGCAAAAGAGCGCATCAGGTCCTGAGATACCTATCTATTACAAAATTATAAAGTGATGCGGTTTAAGTGGCAATGCGGTTTATACCGCATTGGACAACAAAACCGCATTGAGGACATAAATAATAATACTAATGAGCTGAGGTGATGCGAATTAAGGCGATGCGGTTTAAATGTATTCCGCATTGCTTGAATCCGCATCGATTTTGAGACTTGGAAAATTACGCATGAGAGGCGATGCGGTCTATGGCGATGCGGTTTAAGAATACCGCATTACCTAGACCGCATCGAATTGGCAAAGGCAAAATGGGTTGATGCCGTCTAGGAGACCGCATTTGGTCGATGCGGTTTATACCGCATCGATTCCATGCCTTAGTCAATTCGCATGTCCTTATTCCTATACTATTACAATTATATTTTCCGACGTCCGGAGGTGGTTCCGGCCAACTTCCGGTCACTTTCCGACGAGCTCCTTTTTGGGCCTCTTAATGCTTGTTGGGCTTTCTTGTGCGTCTTAAGGCCTTCTTCCTTCTTTATTTAAGTCCGATGTGGGGAATCCATGTTAATGGATTCCGGGTTTGTCCGAGCTGGATCTATCCGGATCATTATTTGCAGTTTTTGGGCTTCCTGGGGTTCTAAGTTATCTGTTTCCTGCAAGAAAAATTTATACAGTGCATCAGAGAATTTCTTGGCCTTTTGTTTGGAAACTGGCCCTCCGGGAATTACTGGAATAATTAGCCTTGCATCTCTTTAGCAAGCTCGGAGAATCCGTGTCTTGCTAGGGAGGTGTGGCGGTGGCATCCCGGCCTGGGTTATCAAATCCGGGGTGTTACAAGTTGGTATCAGAGCCCGGAATATTTTAAAGCTACTATTATTATTATTTTAAACCAATATTTTGAACTAAGTATTATTTTTAAATTTATTATTATCATTATTATTTTTAAGACTAATAGTATTATTATCTCAGCCCAAAATTTGAGCCCAAAAATTTTCTATCCAATTAGTATAATATTTTGCGCCCAAAGGGGGTTAAATTATTTTGACCCAATAATTACTTATTATAAGCCCAACCATTTCGGCCCAAATACCCATGTTTTACTTCTTAAGTCCAAATTATTATTTTTGGCCAATGTAGAGGCCCAACTTTTTAAATTACTTAAAACCATGATTAAATTTAAATTAAAAACACATTAAATTAGTTTTTGGGGGGTTGCATGTGCATATTCATGTAGATTCAAATTCCTGCATATCTTGACTTTTATTCGAAACAAGTCCTGACTCTAACCTCCTTGTTGACATTAGATGGCCGAACCCAACACGAACATGGTCAACTTGATGATGAAACTGACTAACGCGTACTTAGAGTCCCAAAAACATATCAACTATTTCAAGACTCGAGTAGGACAACTAGAGGGCCACGTGGCCCATCTGGGGCATCTTAGGGAGACCGATCATCATAACATAACCCAGCTGCAAAATCAAGTCACGCAGCTCCAAGCCCAAGTGGCCCAACTCCAAGACAAGGGTGATGACTTGGAGGAACAAATAGGGAACGTAGCCTGGGAGTTGACTACCTTAGCCAACGAGATTGACGGAGGGGTCCTTCAGAACCCGGGACCTCACCCTAATGCTGCAGCACCGATTGACATACCCAGCGACGGAGACGATCCCATCGAGGATGCACCTACCCATTCTCTCTAGACTTGGAGCCCCATACTGATGCACTGCTATCTATGTTCCCTTTTTCCCAAACTATTACCAGCACTACTATTTCATTCCTGTTACGAATGCTTGTAATCGACTGAAAAATTTTCTCTTGAGTAATAAATCTACAAGCATTTATTTTATACAAGTATATTTAAAGTATTCCTTACTGTTTAATTAAATTATTTCTCTTCGAATACCTTGTTAAAACCCGATCAAACAAATGAACAAGGTAATAATAATCAATGACCTATAGATAACAACTAAACAAAAATACAAGTATTAATAAATAACATAAATATATTTATATATATATTATATAGAGATAATCATCAAACAAGGGTATCTCCAACCCTAAACCCCAACACCCTGGACCCTAGGGTCTCAAAAAAAAAAAAAAACTGAACAGGTTACTGTTCACGAAAAAAAAACAACAAAACAAAACAAAAACAAAGCAGCAAGTAGAACCAACCCCAAATAACAACAAACGATACGCTAAATTCCAACAACCTATACTAACAGGTTCCAGTAGACTAGTACCTGTTAATATCGTCATTTATTTAATTAAATTATTTTATAAGCATTATATAATACTTCAACAAAAAGAATCTAAACTCTCTCGTTCTTGCAACAGCATGGCACCGAGAGGAAGACCACGCGCCCAGCCCACTACTCCAAACACCAACGAAACCCCTATGCAACCAGAAATGCTTATACCCGGCGAAGGGGTACACGCTCAAGAGGAGCCGGAAAACCCTATGCCAAACAACATGGACGCGCGCCTACGCACTCTAGAAGAGGTTCTCATTGCGATAGGGAACGCGCATGTGAACCAAGGCCAGGCAGCTGCGGTACCTCCACCCAGGGCCCGCATTAACTACTTAGCTATAGTGAACTCATATCACGCGCCGCACTACGCCGGAGAAGAGGACCCGGCTAAACTTGAAGAATGGATCCGAACATTCGACAAGCTACTAAAAGCGGTGAAGTGCCCAATTGGCGAGAAGGTGCCTGTGGCATCGTACTATCTCGGAGGGGAGGCGGATGACTAGTGGCGTGCCATGCAAGATAAGTTAGCCGAGGACGAGGAACCCTATTCTTGGGAAGAATTCATGGGTCTGATCAGGGATCGCTTTTATCCCATGAGCACAAAGTCAGCCATGTACGAGGAGTTCCTATCTCTGAAACAAGGAGGGGAAACAGTCCAGGAATACTACACCCGTTTCAAGGAGTTGGTGCGTTTCGCACCAAGACTCGTGCCGACAGATGCGGAGAAGGCACAGAAATTTGAAATGGGGCTAAACTTGACCATACGGGAAGTGATCACTGGCGTCCAATACCCAGACCTGCAATCGGTGTATGATCGTGCGGTAGCTGTTGCAAGGGTGCAACAACTAAAAAGGAAAGTGAGCGGAGAACCCAGTCGAGGATCTCAGGGACAGGATAAGAGGAGTAGAGACAACCGTTCCGGTAACAATGCTGTGGGGAACAACTTTCGGGGAGATCTGAACAGACCCCCTCAAAACAACAACAGAGGAAATGACGATAGAACCCTTTTCCGGGGTAACCCGGTACCACCTTGTCCGAGATGCGGCAGGCCTCATTTGGCCCGAGGGTGCCCCCAACAGGGCGCCTGCTACAGGTGTGGTCGCATCGGCCACATCGCGAATGAGTGCCATACTCGACTGGAAAACATCACCAAGAGGGAGCACTTAGGCACAGGGCCAACTCAGCATCGCAACCAAGATGGGCGGAATGGAAACAACCAGGGGTATAGACCCCCTCAAAACCAGAATCTCAATCAAAATCAACGTCCTCCACAGAATCCAAATCAGCAACTGAACCAGAACCCGAACCGGGATCAGCAAGGCAATCCGGGACGTCCAATAGGGCGGTTGAATGTCATCAATGAGGCAGATGTGCCTATGCAGGGGGACGTAATGGGAGGTACGTTCCATATCTTAAGTACACCCCTTAGAGTTCTGTTTGACTCAGGAGCTAGTTGTTCGATAATATCATCTAAAGTCTTACCTGAACTAGATCTACCTAAGTGCGAATTGATTAACTTAGGAATTCAACATCCATCGGGGGAGGTAGTATCATGCTCTAAGCGATATAATGGAATTCCGATAGTTATAAAGAACATAGAGTTTTTCGCGAACTTGGTAGAATTCGATCTAAAGGATTTTGACGTCATACTAGGGATGGATTGGCTAACCCAATATAAAGCCGTGATCGATTGCCAAAAACAAAAGATCACGTTGTCAAAGAGTAGGGGAAGGAGAGTCATCTTTTACTCCCAGCCCCCTAATCAGTCTACCAAGATAGTTAACGCCCTTAAGTTATGTAGCTTAATGCGTAAAGGTAACGCATTATATGCATGCTATATTCATAACCTTGAGGCCGAAGAGGTCAAGGTGGATAACATTCCGGTGGTGAGAGAATACCCGGATGTATTTCCGGAAGACGTTCCCGGCATGCCGCCTGAGAGAGATCTGGAATTCACCATAGATCTCATCCCGGGAACGGAACCAGTCTCAGAGGCTCCTTACCGTATGGCGCCGCTAGAAATGAAGGAACTAAAGGAACAACTCGAGGAGTTGCTAGAGAAGGGCTACATAAGGCCGAGCACGTCCCCATGGGGAGCCCCGGTCTTATTCGTTAAGAAGAAAGATGGAGGTCTACGACTATGCATCGATTATAGAGGACTTAATCAAGTCACGGTCAAGAACAAGTACCCATTGCCCAGAATCGAGGATTTATTCGACCAACTGAAGGGAGCTTCAGTATTTTCAAAGATCGACTTACAATCTGGATATCACCAGTTAAGGATCGCCGAAAAGGATATCCCAAAGACGGCGTTCAGAACTTGCTACGGGCACTACGAATTCACGGTGCTATCATTTGGGCTGACGAACGCCCCGGCGATGTTCATGAATCTCATGAACAACGTGTTCCGAGGATTATTAGATCAATGCGTAGTAGTGTTTATAGATGACATCCTGATCTACTTGAAAAGCGAAGAAGAACATTCCGAACACTTACACAAAGTGTTAGGGATCCTACGAGTAAATCAACTGTATGGCAAGCTGTCCAAATGCGACTTCTGGCTAAAAGAAATGGCCTTTCTGGGACATATCGTGTCCGCCAACGGAGTGGCAGTAGACCCAGCAAAGATCTCGGCAGTGACCGAATGGGTGCCACCGAAGAATCCAACCGAGATAAAAAGTTTTCTCGGATTGGCGGGATACTACCGCAGGTTTGTAAAGGATTTCTCAAAGATCGCTCGCCCATTGACACGGCTGTTAAAGAAAGGTGCGGAATACGACTGGACCAGTGAGTGTGATTCCGCATTCCAAGAATTGAAGAAACGACTTACCACAGCGCCGGTGTTGGCATTACCATCGGAGGATGGAGACTTCGAGGTGTACAGCGACGCCTCGAAGGAAGGATTGGGATGTGTGCTAATGCAAGATCAAAGGGTTATAGCATACGCATCACGTCAACTAAAGCCACACGAAGAGAACTATCCGACGCACGACTTGGAACTAGCCGCAGTCGTGTTCGCTCTAAAGATATGGAGGCACTACCTCTATGGGCGAAAGTGTCGGATGTTCACCGACCATAAGAGCCTCAAGTATATATTCACGCAAAAAGAGCTGAATTTGAGGCAAATGAGATGGTTGGAACTGATTAAGGATTACGACCTGGAAATCGCGTATCACGAAGGAAAAGCCAACGTTGTGGCCGATGCCTTGAGTCGAAAAACTCAACACGTGGTGAATTCACTTGTGGTACCGGCCGAGTTGTTCAGAGACTTGGCGAAATTAAGTCTGGAGTTGGTACACTCTGGCGAAGTAAGTGAGGTCGTCAACACGATGGTAGTAGGATCTACCATACTCGATGAGATACGACTAGCACAACCGGATGATGAAAAGCTGGAGGAAATTAGGAAGAGCATTGCTGAAGGAAAGGCAATGGATTTTAAAATCCATGAGGACGGAAGCATCCGCTTGAAGGGAAGGTAGTGCATACCACGAAAATGCGAGGACCTGAAGCAAAAGGTGATGGAGGAAGGCCATAATACCCCATACTCGGTCCATCCCGGAGGCGAGAAGCTATACAAGGACATAAAGAAGAACTATTGGTGGCCGAACATGAAGAGAAAAATAGCCGAGTTTGTGGCAAGATGCCTTACCTGCCAGAAAGTCAAGGCCGTACGACAGAAACCCTTAGGATTAATGCAACCATTGGAAATCCCAAGTTGGAAATGGGATAGCATTTCAATGGATTTTGTTTCGGGATTACCACGTTCACCGAAGGGGATGAATAAAATCTGGATGATCGTGGATAGGTTGACAAAAGCTGCCATATTTATCCCTATGAAGGATACGAGGTCCATGGACCAATTGGCAAGGGCATATGTCGACAACGTGGTACGACGACATGGAGTACCACATGACATCATCTCGGACAGAGACAGTAGGTTCGTCTCACATTTTTGGACAAAACTACAAGAAGCCCTCGGTACGAAGATAAAGATGAGTACCGCGTTCCACCCCATGACGGATGGGCAAACGAAAAGAACGATCCAAACTTTGGAAGACATGCTAAGGGCATGCGTATTAGAGTTTAAAGGAAGTTGGGAAAATCACTTACCCTTAATCGAATTTTCCTACAACAACAGCTACCATGCTAGCATTGGCATGGCACCTTTCGAGGCACTATATGGACGCAAATGCCGAAGTCCATTGAGCTGGGAAGAGAGCGAGAGGACTATGGTAATTGGATCGCAACTTGTTGAGGACATGGCTCAACAAGTCAAAATAATCCAAGATGAGAGCAGCGCAAGACCGGCAAAAGAGCTATGCCGACGTGAGACGGCAAGATTTTGAATTCCAAATAGGCGATAAGGTCATGTTAAAGGTGTCACCGATGAAGGGTGTGATGCGCTTTGGCAAGCGGGGGAAATTGAGCCCACGGTACATAGGACCGTACGAGATCCAAGAAAGAGTGGGAAATCTTGCATACCGACTAGCATTACCGCCACAATTTGCTCGTGTCCATGACGTGTTCCACGTCTCACAATTGAAGAAATACGTCCACGATCCGACCCACGTACTCCAACCGGAGGAGATTGAGCTGGACGATGACTTAAGCTACGAAGAAATTCTGGTGCGAATACTCGACAAGAAGGAGAGGGTAACAAGGAACAAGACCGTGAGAATGGTTAAGGTTCTTTGGTCTAACCACGAAGCCGAGACGGCAACGTGGGAGCTAGAGGCAGACATGAAGGATCGTTACCCAACCCTATTCCAAGACAATGCAACAACAGTTATGGGGACATAACTGTAATCTTAAGAGGGGGAGGATGTGACAACCCGAATATTTCCGGATATTTTGTACGAATATTTTGTACCCCAAGTAAACAAATTCAAATTGTTTTGAACTACGTAATGACTTGATCCCTTCACGGGGTACGTAGGCAACTCGGAAATTTCAATTCCGGGTTCAGTCAAATAATAACAAACAACAAAACACAATAATACAATCGCTTAATCAAACAAATTCCCGAACTCGCGAGAGGATGAAGCGCAACTTCGAGGACGAAGTTGGTTCTTAAGGGGGGTAGACTGTAATGCCCGTAAATTTTGGGATATAAAAATAGGAATTAATCCAATAGGAAAGAAGGTTTTGCTTCCGAGAACCCGTAAACTCGGAAATGCACGGGAGTCAAAAGACGACGATTTAGAACCCGACGCACCAAAACCGACGGTCTTAAGATTTCAAGCATGAAATCGAATTGAGACGGAATAAATTTATCATGAGAAGCATAATCCGAAAATGACCCGGAAAATCGAGCGCGAAAACGTGGAAGGATAGAAGTCCGAAAGAGAGGAGAAAAAGACCCGACGGATCGGATCGCACGGACCTGCCCGGACCGCAGTCCAGGCGGGAACCGCGCGCTGGCCGGGCGGGGTTTGGCCAAAAGGCGCGCCAACCCCGCGTGGCCCCCCAGAATTTGGCAAGTTACGCGTTTTCGGCGATTTCTTGCCATAATTCGATCCCCGACTATGGAAAGAAGATTTTGAGTGGGGGAAGGAGTATTAGGTCGTGGGAGGGTTGTCTCCACCCCATTTTGCAGCCTCCAAAACCCTCCCCATTCACTCTCAAACTCTCCCAAGCCAAAACACTCTCCCGACGAACTTCCGACGGACTTCCGGCGACTTTCCGACAACCACCGACGGCCGTAGGAACGTGTAGATCAAGGATCACAGTCCTTAGATCATTTGTAAGTAGTATCTTAGGTTCTCAATCTCGTTTTTCCTTTCAAATCCCCAATCTAACTCTTGAATCGTTGATTGCAAATACGTTCGTGGCCAAAGTCGGGAACTTTGCGTTTCGTAGATCCGTTCGTAGGATTTTGGACGAGCCGAGCGACCCTAGGACTACTCAAGAACACAATCACTGTAAGTTGAGCCTTCCATATCAATACGGGTGGTTTAGGGGCGTCCGAAGTAGTCGTAACATAACGAAACGTAAAAACCGAAATTAAAAACCCCAACTTGCGCAGTTTCTGAAATCGGCCTAAAACTCATATTTCGAGGATTCAATCCGAGAAACTCAAAACTAGACTTTTAATCCTAACACATAAATCTAGGTTGTGTAAAAATTTCAGACATTTTCGTTAATGGTTGCTATTTCAAATCGCACCAAACATAAACTGTGTTACTAGGACTTTTCGAAAAACTGACAGTGATCATATTCGAACTTGATGAGCATGTTTCTATATTTTCTAGTCCAATTTGATCTTTGCAATCTAAATGAAAGTTGTAGATAATCATGTCTAGTATGTGCATATAAAATTTCAGAATTTTTGGAGTCCATTTGATATGTTAAAAAGTCGAAACTTTGAACTGTGTCAAACCTGAGTCCGGACAGAATTCTGTTTGCGTAATAAAATCGATTTTTGACATGTTTCCTCAACTTATTTCGAAAAAGTTAAAACACAAAAGTTGTTCGTTAGGATGTTTTTGATTTACTGTGAAAATTTCAGATTTTTCCGACTTGAAATGAATTTTTAAATTAAAAAGGCGTAAACTGTGACGCCAAGAGACTTTTAAATCGAGAGATTTTGAAATTTCGTAACAAACGATCAAAGACTTGAAATACGATACATCTATACTTTTGAAAAACCCCGATACATTAAATTGAAACGATACATGAGATACTTTGGTAGAGGGTGAGTGCTCTGCAGGGTGCCCCTCTAGCCTTTCTCTTCGGGCCTATAATGGACGAGAGAATTTAGATGAAATATTACGCCAATCGGCGGGAGATACATGCCCTACTCTCTCGGGATTTTCCGTATGGATTTCCCGAGGCTCCGGAGTGTTACTGGGTATGGCAGATACGGCTGCGGCCGCCGGATCACCGCCTATACAAGATACTTACGATACGGCTGCGGCCGCCGGATCACCGGCTATACAAAAATTGAGAAATGATTACGTAGCGGGGAAATAAAAGATTTAATATTTTTTTTAGTATTTATTTATTTATGCATGTCTTTAAATTATGCATTTAAATTTTGTCTTTAAATTTCATATCATGACTAAATTGTTATTGTGAATTAAATGCATGTTCAAGTACACAATTAAAATATTATTTCCTTTAAATTTGTTAATGCATGTTTAGGAGTGAAATCCTAATTATCTAATTAAACCCCTTTATTGCTATGTTAGGATCGACTTACTCAGTATTTTATATACTGATAAAATTGTTGTTTTTCTCTTTCTTTTAGAGTACGGAGATAATGCATAGCATGTGCATTGGGGGATGGAATTATTAAACATTGTTTTATCGCTTTTTATGATACTTGCATATCGGGCATGTAAATCCCGAGTTTTGGCCATGTCGGCCCACTTTACATTTTCCGCCGCGATATATTATTATTACTACTACATGTGTGGATGATACTTATTATTATTATTTTTAAATAAATTCCGGACTTGTTTTAAACCTTTTTGCAATACCTATAGCCTTGCATCTCTTTAGCAAGCTCGGAGAATCCGTGTCTTGCTAGGGAGGTGTGGCGGTGGCATCCCGGCCTGGGTTATCAAATCCGGTGTGTTACAGAGCATTCCCTAAATATAAACGAACACGCATCTCTTGTGCAATATCCAAAACTTTAACAATATCCAACAATAAACCACAAATCACCCCACGCCTTAGTTTCAAAATAAAAAAATATCCATCTAAGTTAAACAGAGTGATAAACGACGACAACAAACGAACACATAAATGAGTACCAAATCTCTCATATACAACCATCAACAAAATATCAGTAAACATGCATGTCTAAGTCATCGTAGCAGCGTCATCACCATCGGGGCCGTCATGTGGTCCTCTGTGTCCTCGCCATCTATATACCTCTTCTTCAAGGGTCCTCATACGCTGAAGCATAGCCTGGAATTCAGGGTCATCCGTGACTCGTAGGGCAGGCTGTGCAGGTGGAGGCGGAGGGTATGGTGGAGCTGGACGGCGGGAAGTCTTGCGAGCTCCTGGGAGAGAAACATCATCCGCTAAGAACCCGATCCCATTGATGGGGTGATTTTCACCACTCATATTTTACCACAAGCGGATGGTTGTCATCAAGTAATAAAAACCGGTGAATACCGGGTCGAACCCAAGGGAATTTCAGAATATTATTTCATTCCGGAGAATATTTTAATTGTTTTAAGTTTATTTAATATATTTTATATTTTGAAAAGGATTTGTTTAATTCTAATGGTGATTTAAATTAAAAATAGTGACATTAAATTTAAAAATAAAGCAAGTTAAAATTTTAATTGATAAAAATACTAATGGGAGTTGCTTGTAATATTTTAAAAATTGCCATCTTTATTATAAAATAGAAATTGTGTAATAATTTGACATTTCCCAATGTTCTAAAAATCAATTTCTTAAGTTTAAATATTTTTATAAAGATTAAAAATATAATAATCTACTAAAATTCCAAATTATGCTTAAACGGACTTCATGGAAGCTGATTAGATTATCTAACATTTCGCAATCATTATTCTAGGCCTAAATTTGAGTCTTTTCCAAGCATACAAATTTTCCTATAGCAATTAATAGGCACTTTTCATTTCCCAAATCATTGTGCACATGCTAGAATCCATTTTTAATGTAATTTATTCCCAATTCCGGTACTAAAATATTAATTCTACTTTTTATCTCCCGATTTCGCAAAGCAGAATTTATGGAATTAGATTCTAACATTTAAATTATGCTAAACAGTGTAAATAATCTAATAATTATGGTAAAATAATAGCAACACATGGTAAACTGGATTTAAATAATAATATTAAAATGCAGATAAATTAGAATTAATGCCAGATTACTAAAAATAGGGAATTAAGATTAATCGATCATTTCAGGCTTTAGCAGATTAATAATTTTGATAGCAGATTTAGCAAAAACACAGAATATCGATTTGTTTAATAGCATCTAACATATAATTCCAATACAGATTCTAACATCATATCAGATTACTCCAATTTGATCGACCAAAAAGCAAACTAACAGCAAAATATGAATTTCACTTCTACCATTCATGCAGAATAGCGCTCAAACTAGATAATTCATAATCTGACATTTTAATCATAATTCCAGATTCCAATAGAAAACATCGACATATTATATTACTTCCATAAAAGATGAATTCGTACTTCAAAGTGATTCTGAACTCCCGTTCTAGAACACTTCTAACACGAACATTACAGAAATCCGTCTACAAATTAAGAACATGATAGCAGATTACTTTTAGAGGCAATTTCAATTCATTACAATGCAAGAAAAAGAAAGGCAACACCTAGAATAGGAAGAACACGCCCAGAACAACGTCCTTGATGCATTCCTCCGGCATGATTTTGTGTTTCTGGCCTTCTTCTCCCATTAGAATGATGTTTACAGAGTGTTTCTATCGATGAATGGTAAGTCTCGTCTGATGAAATGAAGAAAAACGGACCTTAAAACCGTGTTCGGGAGGTTAAGAAACTGCTCAACCGCGACGTCGGCGCATAAAATGGCGCTCGGAGAGGGTTTTAGGCGCCACCAAGTAGAACTGGCGCATACGCTGATTTTCCGAATTTTCCAAAATGGCGCAAAAAGTGGCGCTCCAAGGTGTTTTCAGGCGCCGCCAAGAAGAAGCGGTGCATTCTGACAATTTCCTAAAATTTGACAATCGGCGCAAAAAGTGGCGCTGGAATGGCATTTTATGCGCCGCCAAGAAGGAATGGCGCATTCTGAAGCTTTTTCCATCCGAATTTTCTCCAAGTGTTGAAGTGGCGCATAAAATGGCGCTGGAGAGCAATTTTATGCGCCGCCATGCTGATGTGGCGCATTCTGGAGCCTTCCAGTGTTGAAAATTCCGAATTTTGCATCCTTTGACCTCCGAACATCTTCTTTCTTCATTTTAATGCCTGAAACATCGTTGCAATGTCTTAGAATTGCCAAAGTCTTATTACAAAGCATAAAACAAGGTAAATTGAGCTCAAATAAGCTCAAATTAAGCAGTCTTATTAATATTTACAAAACACACGAAATGTACACTAAAAAGCAATAAAATAGGATCTCATACATGCAATTTAGGTTCTTTTTATCATAATTTAAGCTTATTTAAATGTGGTTTCTCAGGGTGCATCAACATCCTCACACTTAAATATTGCTCGTCCCTTGAGCAATGAGATCAATTAGCACATCAACTTGCCAATCAAGATAATAAAGATAAAGTCTTTATAGTTCTGCCAAATCATAGATTTCAACAATAAAATGAGATAAGAGGGTTCAAAGTTTAATGTACTAGAACTAGACAAATTGGTATGCATCAGCTATTAGAACCAGATATCCAAAGCATTTACAATACAGAAAACAGATTAATTATACCTAGCACTCAATATGGGAAAGCGAATAATGTAAATATGCTTTTCTTTTCCAGTCTTTAAATATGCTCAATCTATGGCTAGGTTTCACTATATTCTAGACACTTTGGCTGAGTTGTAGACGGTTGAATTCCAAAAGCTACTCGTGTCACCGAATATGTGCCAGTCATCCAGTCAAGAGTTTATGAAAATTTTTTTTATTTAATCACCCTGTTTTTCTCTTCTTTTTTCTTTTTTTTAATCTTGCATTCTTTAATTTTCTTTTCTTTTTCTTTTTGCAAGATAACTTGTTTTGTTTTATTTTTCGATACAGGGCTCTCACTCTGACTTTATTTTAATTAAGCATTTAAAAAGACTTAGAACGAGCATATTTGTTTATAAATAATGATAACTCTCCACATTTTAAATAACTAGTCTAATTAATCAAAAAGCTTTCTGCAAGGCAAATAGAATTGTCATCGATAGCCCAAACAACTTGCATAACAATTTGACATAGTCTAGAACTTTAAACTAAGAAACCTAACACTCATTAAATTGTAAAATCGGATTAGAGCAGAACATTTAGACTTATTTGGATTTTCTCCAGATTGGCATTGATGTGATAATCTCTAAATAATAGCACCACTGGGAAAACACAATTTAAATTAAACATAATCAAAGCATCCTAATCATGCATGTACTACTTTATTCAAAACATAATAGAAATTAAAATAAACTAATTAAGCTCTTACCAACATACTTCATGCAAATTAATAATGTAAAACATGAAAAGATCACACCTGGAGTATGTAGATCCCTAGAATTTCTTTTTACCAACATGGATGTTCCCTTTTTGCTTCTCCTTGGCATATCCTGCTTCTTTATATATTTATATGGTATTCACTTATACAAAAGATAATTGTTAGAACTCATGGCAAATTATAAGTTGAAATAATTAAACCTCATCCATAATTTATTTAAATTCAGATTTTATTATTAAATTTCAGATTTTTATTTATTTTGTAGGCACATTTGATCAATTAAATAATTATGGACAGATTTAATTAAAATATTAAATTTCATAAATTTACCAAAAGCAAAATACCACAAATTCTAGCAACTATTACATAAAGAAGCTAATTAAATAAGCAAAATAGCACCAAAATAATTCTAACTATTACAAATTAAACCAAAAAGGAAGCAATCCTATCTAATCAAGAATCTAGATTTCTAAGGATCCATCCGAATCAGCTACTTCATCTTCCCTAGGAACATCATCATCCTCTGTAGAGCTCGAACTAGTAGTAGGAGGAATATAGCGATCACCTAGACTCTCAGTCATGAAGAATTCAAGCCTATTAGAAAGTTGTGAAATTTGTGCTCGTGTACTATCTTCCTTCCTCTTCATCTCCTCTCTAAGCTGATGAATCTCATAGGTCATCCTATTGATTGCGATCTCTGCAGGCTCTACCTTAGTACCAGATGTACTAGGTCTATCAGGATGACAAGTGGATGTCCCACGGGATGTGGTAGGGTAGCCAAGCTCTGCACATCTTACTCCAGGCTTGTTATAGAAATTCTTGAAAGAGATAGGAGGCTTTGGCTTCACATCATGAGCATAGGCAGTCATATTCACTCCAGCTCTTTCACAAAGTTTCCAAATCAGTGCAGGAAATCCCAGCACAATCCGAGCAGTATCAGACGCCATTCTATCCAACTCATATGCTATCATCTCTCCAATATCAATAGGTAGCCCGTTCTTCACACAATACACAAAATAAAGATCCTCTGCACTCGGTTGTGAAGTGTGTGAAGTAGGAAATACCTTATGCTTGTAGAGCAGGTAGATCTGATAGAGCGGTGCAGCCATTAAAGTAGCTACAACATTCGCTTTCTTCTCTCCAATGTAAGCCACCCTCTTTTGAGTTTCAAACATCTCTTTCAAAATTCTTTTCTCCAATGCGGGTCCTCCTTCCTCATCATAAACAGGATCATGGAAGTGCTTCTTCTTCGTAGCTGGGCAAGAAACATCCACAGTACCATAAAGTTCATTGATCACTGCAGGACCATATGGCACAGGCACTCCTCTAATCCATGAAGTATAGTGATCATACTGAGCATTGCACAAAAACTGTCTGGTAAACTCCCAAGAATAAACTCCTTCCGGATGCGCAGCAAATTTCATCCATCCTCGACTCATGAGAGCATCATGAACCGAGAATCTCTCCATGTCAGCTTCAGTGAACCCTTTGTCTGCAAAAATCCATCTATCCACCATATTCTGATAATAGGAATACGCAGTTTGATTGATGAAAATGGCCGGATTGAAAACATCTCCTGTTAATTCTTCCAGAGGAGTAGTATCGTTCTTTCTATTATGACTCTTCCTCTTGGTTTTAGATTCACGAGGAATTTCTGGTGAAATTTCCTCCGGGGATTCAGCGACATCTTCTTGCTGTGGATCATCCTCCGTTGGTTGGGCAGAATTGAAGGAAGTATCATCACCATTATACGAGTCGGGAGCTACCAGATTGTTTACAAATTCATCTTCAGCTCCCACAGCAGCCGGCTCCAGAATGGGTTCATTAATTTCTGGTGTCTGTGATGGGGCAGGCTCTGTGGTTTTCAATTTCTTTCCACCCTTGTTTCTTGGGTTATTCTTTCTCTTTGGTCTCATGGTGGCAGAATTTTAGGAAGAAAGGATTGGGATTGGAAAGCTAATTAAACTGGAAGAAGAGAAAAATTGACAGATTTAAAGTTGAGGGTGTGACCGATCGGTCATGCCTCTTTTTAAAGAGGTGAAATCTTGATTTTGTTGAGATATGGCGGGATTGATTTAATCTAGATCCAAATATACACTAAACATATGATTTGGAGTGAGTATAATGCTGTTTAGGATCCCAAAAATCGAATAGATATGATTTGGATTTCCTGGATTCGCGAATTTTTGACAGATTTGCGTCGATGGCGCAAAAAGTGGCGCATAAGGTCACTTTCAGGCGCCACCAAGCACAACTGGCGCATTTTAAAAATAATATAAATTTTAAAAATTAAAATGGCGCAAAAATTGGCGCTGGGAGGGGGTTTTATGCGCCACATAGAAGGAGTGGCGCATCCTGAAGCCAACTTGGAAAAACTTTAATTCAATGGCGCAAAAAGTGGCGCAGAAAGGCAGATTTATGCGCCATCAAGCATGTGTGGCGCATTTTGGAAAAACTTAGAAAAATTGCTAAGTCTTTTGGCGCATAAAATGGCGCTCAAGGGTATTTTTAGGCGCCACTATGCCTAAATGGCGCATTCTGTGTCAATTCGAGCAGAATGTGTTTTTCCTAAGTTCTTCCCCATGATGTCCAAAATCTCCAAATCACTCAACAATACCAATTTCACTTCATTTACACCTCAATCTAGTTCAAATAAACTTCATTGATCTTTTAACCAGTTCAAAACATTCAATTAAGCATGTTATTGGTAAGAGCTACTTTATTGAATTAAAAAGCAACTAAAAACCTAAAAATTCATTTAAACTCCATCTACTACTCTATAAAATTACAAGAACATGGATAATAGAAATAACAAGTCTAAAATAGCAAAAGTACTAAAATAAAATAGAGTTAGGACAATTACAACCTAAATGTAAATACTGAAATGTAGCAAAATAAACTCAGAAGCGCAATAGAGTCGAATACATAGGCCTATCAATACATGTCATCTATAATAATCATAAGCCTATCTATCGCTCATCTCTCTCAGTCAGTCGGAGTCCTCAGAATCATCATCATCGTTGTCACCCACTTCTTCAGACCCATCTCCAGCATCAGCATCCTCAGCATCCTCATCGCTACCATCGCTACCATCTCCAGACCCCACGTAGTCCTCATCATCATCGTCCTCAGAAGGTGTCTGAGGAGCGACATACCGCTGTCCTAAGCTCTGGGACATAAAATACTCAAGTCTGGCTGCATGATACGCTTGGGCTCGGGCATTCTTTTCAATCTGATCGCTCAAGAAGTTTTGTCTCTGAGCTACCAACCTCATTCGTTCATCCATAGTATTCATCCAGTTTTGCTGGTTGGTCATCATCGTCTGCTGATCAATCCTCAATGCCCTGGCCCAATCCGGCTCTCCCGGATACTGCTGATGTGACTGCTGCAACTGCTGTGACTGAGCTCTGCCACGTCCTCTACCTCGACCTCTACCACCTCGTGTACCCCGGGTGGACTGTGAAGGAGCCTCAGAATGCTCCTGGCTAGCATGTGAAGGTGCAGGTGGCGGTGACTGCCTGGGTAACTCCCTCGGTAGTATCATGGGCTTGCATCTAATCCCAGGCAGCTTGAAGTTTCTCTTCCCAAAGGGAATAGGGGGCCTCATCCTCCAGTCTCTGTCAAACTGCCCCATATCCACCCCTGCCTGTGCACACAGCTGCCATATCAAGCTGGGAAACATGAGAGCAGATCTCTTAGACACCCCTGGTGTCTGTCTCAACTCCAATGCAATAAGCTCTCCCATGTTAACCGGGCTCCCCACCTTGATACAGTATGGGACGTACAAATCCACAGCAGTAGGTCCGGAGGTGTGAGTCGAAGGACTCAGTCTAGATCTGTAGAACATGAGCAGCTGATACATGGGTGCATCCATATCAGGCCCATGTAACCTACTCATGTCATCGTCATCATAAGTGAGGACATCCTCCTGACCCTCAAACATAGACATCAAGACCAGCTTCTTGATCTCCTCCCTATCATCAGCCCTCATAACTGGCTCCCAAAAATCCCTGCCGTAAGGCACATCCACTACTCCGAAAAACTGGTTGATGTGCTGAGGAGTGATGGGTACTCTAACCCCGAAAATCCACGAATCCTCCTCCTCAGCGTTGGCTAGAAACAGTCTAGTCAACTCCCATGAATATGTCCCGGCTGGATGTCTAACAAATCTCTCCCAACCTCTGGATCTGATAGCATCACGGAGTAGGGGGTGCTGCAGATCTCTGTCTGAAAATCCTCTATCGGCAATGATTCTCTTCTTGTGGAACCTCTTGTATAATTCATAGGCTCTGGCGCTCCTAAACACAGTGGCATCAAATATGCCCGGACTGACATAATGCAACTCGGGGACATAAGTTCTCGGATCCTGCTTTTTCGGTCCTCCCCTATCCTCCTGCTCCTCCTGATCAACCTCCTCCTCATCTTCCTCTCCTCCTAGAGCCTCAGGGACAGGCTCTTGTATAACTAATGCTGCAGATCTCCCCCTCCTAGGTCGAGAGGAAGTAGAAGTAGTAGCGGGTGCCTTCCCCCGAGAGGCTCTAGTGGGGGCCTGTGAATGATCCGATGCCTCAGGCTGAGGCTGATCGGGCTGGTCAGGCTGATCAGGCTGATTGACCTCCTGATGGTCATCAGCGGGCACTGTAGTGTGTCTAGAAGATGCACCGCTCTTGGACTTACTCCTCCTAAAATAGGAGAGAAGTCCTTTGGACTTAGAGGCACCTCCTGATCCTTGGGGCTGATCCATCTGTGTCGAATTTTTAGTGCGGAGTCTGCGATTTTCAAAAACATGCTCATCAGGAATAGGAGTAGGAACGCTATCCGGTGACTGTGGATCATAAATCCCCAATCTCCCCTCGGGCATCGGTATATACCTATAACCCGATTTCTTAGGGAGATTTGGAGGATTATACATTATATTGGCACCTGATTGTACAAAAATGATGGGTTAGTATCATATATATGCATTGCCTCCCATCCTCACACTTAAGTTTAAACCAAAGGTTTAACTTAAGTGTTAAGTATCAAGCAAACATATACATCAACCTAGAATGTGGGATTTATATGACTCAATGACCAAAATGTTGCATTATAAGGTTCATAAATCCTAAACTTTGTTTAAAGAAATAATCCATTTTATCCCAAAGTTTAGAACTCACATTTAGGACAACCTTTTTAATAAAAACTCTCATTTTATTAAATTTCCAGATTTAATAAATAAAATAACCTAACTTAATAAACTAGTTTATCCTAAATGGTTTTAAATTAATATTTAAATCCATTCCAATTTATTTATAGGATAAATTAAACTATTTAAATTAACTAAATTACAAATAAGAGAGTTTTTATCAAAACATGGTTTAATTAACTCACATTATGAAAAACATGGAATTTTTGACAAGAATATAACTTTATATTTTTAATATAACTAAAATGACATATTCTAGTAATGTTTCATCCCTTTAATTAACCAAAAATGCCATTTTAATCAATTTAAAAACAATTTTCAGATTTAATAATTCTCAAAAATTCCAACTTTTTAAGATTAATCCAAAAATTCCACATTATGCATTCCAACCATGTTCTACAACATTTTGTTCAAACTAAACAAGAATTTAGATAATCAAAATCAAATTTTATCCCACATTCTACAAAAACCCAAAATTCAAGTAACAATACCAATACCAAAATTAATGCATTCCAAAGCACTAAATTATGATAACAATTGAATTAGGATAGCCATTCTTACCTAGATTGAAGAATTTGAACACTTTGAAGAGGAATCCCCAAAATTGGAAAACTAGGGTTCTTGAACCCTAATTTGATTGAACAAACAAAAGTTGGGGTTTTTGGAATGAGAATTGACAATGTAGGTGAGAATTGATAGGAAGAAACAAGAATTGGAAAAATTCTTACCAAAGTGGCGCGGATTGTGTCGCTTGGAATGGAAGGAATGGCGCTTGGTTGGAGAATAAAAGAGAAGAAGGAGCTCTCGGTCGAATGAATGGGAGGAAAAGGAAGATTTTGGGTTTAAAACCCCGATCCTGAACCGGGTCAGGATTCTGACCCGCCGGGTCAGGCGCCAAAATGGCGCTTGAGTGGTGTTTTAGGCGCCACTCAGTACAAGTGGCGCCTGGGTCTTTTCTGAAAAATCCCAAGTCCAAAAATGGCGCGTCCAACGGCGCTCGGGAGTGATTTTATGCGCCACAAAGAAGAAGTGGCGCATAACCTGACTTCAACTTTTTCCGAGTTTAAAAGTGGCGCAATTTTTTGCGCTCAAAAGCAGTTTTAAGCGCCACTCAGTACAAGTGGCGCATGAACTGACCAAATTTTTCACAGGTTGAAATTTGTCGCATATTATGGCGCTTGAGCTCGATTTTAGGCGCCACCTAGAAGGTGTGGCGCCTGAACTGAGTCTGAGACACTCGAATTTTAGCAAAAACTCAACCAAAATGATAGCCAATTCAATCCCTAAGGTTAGTAAGTCAGATTTAGCACATATAACCTCCCTAAATCCTCCCGGATCATAATTCTCCTCAATTAAATCAACTAGTCCATATATATCCTCCTCCTCAACTCATCACCGAGTCAAAAATGCACAATTCAAGATCAATACTCCAAGCACACACAAGTCTATCATTTCTCCACATTTTGCTACTAATTCTAATTCAAAGCAATGTCCTACTCAATTTATTGAACACATACAATACATATCATAACAATTAAACAGCATAATTAAAATGAAAACACGACTTACATTAATAAAAGCAGTAAAACAACTAAAAGCACATAAACAATAAAATGCAAAATATTTTTGTCTTTTTCTTTATTTTATAATTTTTATTGGTTTTTATAAATTTTAATGAATCAAAACTCAACATAATTAAACATGCAATGCATTTACTTCAATAAGCAGATTTAAACAACCAAAGGCTTAACATTAATTTGTTCGATGAGTTTAACTTCATCTCCAAAATAATGTTTAAGTCTTTGACCATTTACAGTAAATTCCCTTTCATCTTCAGCTTTTAAAACGACTGCACCATTATCCAACACCTTTACAATTCTAAAGGGTCCTGACCATTTCGTTTTCAATTTTCCAGGAAACACTTTAAATCTAGAATTATATAAAAGCACTAATTGACCCGCTTCAAACACCTTAGGCCTAAGCATTTTATCATGATAAAGCTTTGTTCTTTCTTTATAAATTAGAGCATTATCATAAGCATGACGTCTCATTTCTTCTAACTCATTAAGATCTACCTTTCTTTTCTCTTGAGCTTCTTTAAATTCGAAATTTAATTTCTTCATAGCCCAAAGCGACTTAAACTCAAGTTCAAAAGGCAAGTGACAAGCTTTACCATAAACCAATTTAAACGGGGTCATCCCTATGGGTGTTTTAAAAGCTGTTCTATAAGCCCATAATGCTTCGTCTAACTTAAAAGCCCATTCTTTTCTAGATTTTCCTACAGTAGCTTCCAAAATCTTTTTAATCTCGCGATTAGTGACTTCTACTTGTCCATTGGCTTGAGGATGATAGGGTGTTGTTATCCTATGATGAACATGAAATCTAGATAACAATTGATTAACAGCCCTATTGACAAAATGAGATCCACCATCACTAATGATTGCTTTAGGCACACCAAAACGAGTAAAAATTTGCTTTTTCAAAAATTTAATTACTTGTTTAGCATCATTCAACGCACATGCTTCAGCTTCTACCCATTTTGACACATATTCTACAGCAACTAGAACATATAATTTCCCATTAGATGGTGGAAATGGACCCATGAAGTCAATCCCCCACAAATCAAACAACTCAACAGGCATAATTCCTTTTAAAGGCATTTCATCTCTTTTAGTGATATTACCGGCCCTTTGACATACGTCACATTTTTGCACAAATGATCTAGCATCCCTATAAATATTAGGCCAAAATAAACCACCTTCAAGTACCTTGTGAGCTGTCCTATTCGGTCCAACATGTCCTCCTCCAAGTCCTTCATGGCATGCTTTTAAAACTTTCTCAAAGTCCTCATCCGGGATGCATCTCCTTATAATCTGGTCTGCACACAGTCTAAACAAATAAGGCTCATCCCAAATAAAATACTTAGCATCAGTTTTAAATTTTTGCTTTTGACTATGCCATTTTAAATGATCAGGAATTACACCACATGCTAAATAATTTACAAAATCAGCAAACCAAGGATCAGAAGAAGTATTATTAATTAAATACAAATTTTCATCAGGGAATGCATCATTTATTAATTTTTCTTCCCCTTTTTCATGCTCTAATCTCGACAAGTGATCAGCTACAGGATTTTCTTCACCTTTTCTATCTTTAATTTCTAAGTCAAATTCCTGTAACAATAATACCCATCGAATCAACCGAGGCTTAGCATCTTTCTTTGTAAACAAATATTTAATTGCAGCATGATCAGTGTAAACTATAGTTTTAGAACCAATCAGATAAGGCCTAAACTTCTCACATGCATACACAACAGACAATAATTCTTTTTCAGTGGTAGCATAATTTCTTTGTGCAGAATTTAAAGCTTGACTAGCATAATAAATAACATGAAGTTTCTTATCCTTTCGTTGACCCAGTACTGCACCAACAGCAGAGTCACTAGCGTCGCTCATGATCTCAAATGGCAGGCTCCAGTCGGGTGGCTGAATAATTGGTGCAGTTATCAGTGCTTCCTTGATCCTATTGAACGCCTCAACACATTCATCAGAAAAGTTAAACTCCACATCTTTGCACAACAATTTAAACAGGGGCAATCCAATTTTTGAAAAATCCTTTATAAATCTCCTATAAAATCCAGCATGTCCCAGAAAACTTCTCAAAGTTTTTAAATTAGTAGGAGGTGGAATTTTTGCAATTACTTCTACTTTAGCCCTATCAACTTCAATGCCATTTTTAGAAATTCTATGTCCTAAGACAATTCCTTCATTAACCATAAAATGACATTTTTCCCAATTAAGAACTAAATTTGATTCTTCACATCTAATCAGAACTTTTTCCAGATTAATTAAACATTTTTCAAAATCAGACCCGAATACAGAAAAATCATCCATAAATACCTCAATGCATGTCTCAATTAAATCAGAAAATATAGACATCATGCATCTCTGAAATGTAGCTGGAGCATTACATAGACCAAATGGCATTCTCCTATATGCAAATGTACCGTAAGGACATGTAAAAGTCGTTTTATCTTGATCCTCAGGTGCAATTGGAACTTGATTATAACCAGAATAGCCATCTAAAAAGCAATAAAATTCATGACCAGCTAAACGCTCTAGCATTTGATCAATAAAAGGCAATGGAAAATGATCTTTCCTAGTTTTATCATTCAATCTCCTATAATCAATGCAAACACGCCATCCAGTAGTAGGTCTAGTAGGTACTAATTCACCATTTTCATTTCTAATCACAGTCATACCTCCTTTCTTAGGCACTACTTGTACCGGACTCACCCACTGACTATCAGAAATAGGATAGATAATACCTGCATCGAGTAGTTTAATCACCTCTGCTCTTACAGCTTCTTGTAGATGTGGATTCAATCTCCTTTGGGGTTGTCTAACTGGCTTGTCGTCCTCCTCCATGTAAATCCGATGTGTGCACAATGCTGGACTCAGTCCCTTGATATCAGCTATTGTCCAACCTATTGCTCTAACATGCTTACTCAACACTTGGGTTAATGCATTTAATTGATCATCATTTAATTTATTACTTGCAATAACAGGTAAAGTGTCATTCTCACCAAGAAAAACATACCTCAAGTGTGATGGCAGCTCCTTTAATGTCAACGTAGGTGGCTTTTCAACAGACGGAACTAATTTGGATTCTTCAATTGCACATGTTACTTGCACAGGTAATCCTCCCTCACACTTACTTTCAGCTAAGTCTTCACAACTCTCCACTAACTGCTCAAATTTCCTATAGGGATCGTGTCTAGCAAAGAACTCTCTCTCAATCACCTCATCCTCCTGATAGATAGCTGTGACTCTATTACACGGGTAGGTGTCAGAACTAGCGTGTTGTGTTTTAGTTGTCTTAGAAATGTCAAACGACACTTGTTCATTACCTACTTTAAGTGTAATTTTACCATCATCCATGTCTACCATAGCCCTACCAGTCTGAAGAAATGGTCTACCTAAAATCAGAGGGATATCAATGTCCTTTTCCATATCAAGAACAACAAAATCAACAGGGAAAATGAAGCTCTCTACTTGAACAGGAACATCTTCTACAATGCCTAAAGGAGTCCTAATGGATCTATCAGCAAGCTGTAGCTGCATCCTAGTAGGCTTCACAACTCCTACTCCTAGTTCTCTAAAGACATGTAGAGGCATCAGATTAATACTAGACCCGAGATCACACAAGGCTTTGTTGAATTCTTTAGTGCCTATGATGCACGGAATAGTGTAGCTCCCAGGATCTTTTTGTTTAACAGGTTGCCTTCTTTGTAAGATTGCGCTGCATTCCCCTGTCAGTGTCACTTTCTCTTCATCATCAACACTCCTCTTTTTTGATAGAATTTCTTTTAAAAACTTAGCATAGACGGGCATTTGTGCTATAGCATCAGAGAAAGGAATATCAATTCTTAAATTCTTAAAGACTTCTAAGAATTTAGCATAATCTTTATCTTCCTTAGCCTTTTTGAGACGCTGTGGGTAAGGGATAGGTGGCTGATATGACTTGACTGGAACAGTAGACTTTCCCTTATCCTTACTCCTGTCAACACTAACTCTCTCACTCTCCTTAGGCTCCTCAGAATCCTTCTGCTGACTTTCTTTCTCTGCATCCTCACCTTGATCGTCTACAGTATCAGCTGAAACCTCTGGATCATCTAAGGTAGGGTAAGGATTAGGTAATTCCTTTTTATTCCTTAAAGTGATTGCTTTACATTGCTCTTTTGGATTAGGATCAGGCATGCTTGGTAGTGTTCCTTGCTGTCTATTTGAAGTATCCCTAGCAATTTGACCAACTTGTACTTCTAGATTTCTCATTGAGGCTTGCATTTGCTGAATTGTTTGTTGTTGAGACACGATTGTGCTCATTAACTCTTTTAAATTAACTTCATCACTTACTTGATTTCGTTGCAGCTGTTGTTGAGGTTGAAAGTTCCTAGGTTGTTGGTTAGGGTAGAAGGACAGATTTTGATTTCTGTTTTGATTAAAGTTTTGATTCTGATTTTGATTTTGGTTTTGAAAGTTTTGATTTTGATTTGGGTAATTTTGATTTTGGTTCTGTGGATAAGATTGACGGTTGTTTTGTGGATAAGTGTTTTGTTGGAATTGAGAATTTTGATTAGGGTAGAAATTTTGGTTTTGAGGTCGGTTTTGGTTGTAATTCTGCTGCCTATTTCCCATGTAGTTCACATCTTCCACTTGCTCCTCAGTACTCTCACACTGCATAGTCTCTTGAAGTCCTCGATCAAGCAAGTGACAAGCTGATGATTCATGAGGTCCATGACAAATACCGCATCTCACAACTTTAGCTTGACCTTTCTTAAGCGTAGAAACTTCCCTCATCAAAGCATCTAACTTAGAATCTATAGCAACTGCCTTTTCTACCTCATAGATTCCCCCTTTTGTTTTATTTCTAGCATTTTTCTTACCAGGAAATTTTTTCATATTAGAAATCTTTTTCTCAATTATTTCCTTAGCTCTAGAAGGTCCTATAGATAGAAAAGAATCTCCAGCCGCTGCATCCAACAAGTTCCTCCAATGATCAATCAACCCATTGTAGAAGAAGTGCATCTGCTGCCAATCTTCAAAGCCATGATTCGGGCATCGTGCCAATAAAGTATTATATCTATCCCATGCTTCAAGCAAAGTTTCACCCTCATCTTGCACAAATTCTTTGATTTTTTCTTGCAATTCAATAACCTTAGATGGTGGGAAGAATTGTTCTAAGAAAGCTTCTAACATTTTATCCCAAGTAGTGACATCCCTTAATTGAAGTGAGTTGTACCATGTTTTAGCCTTATCTCTAAGTGAAAACGAGAACAATCTCAACTTAATTTCATCACTAGTAACACCATTTATTTTCACTGTGTCACAATAGTCTAGAAAGTTCCTTATGTGTTCTACAGCATCATTCGTAGGTGATCCATTATATTGATTAGCTTGAACCATAGTGATTAGTGCAGGCTGAAGGGTAAAGCTTAAAGCATCTACATCAGGCCTAGGAGTTCTATTAAGCAGATTTCCACTAGTTCCTTGTAAGTGTTCTTCAATGGTCATTTCAGCTTGATCATCGTGCTCCAAATCACCACCGTTACCTCCGTTATTACCCTGATTATCATTATCATTCGCTGCCATGTTTAACCTATTGAACTGAGCAACTAATTGATTAGCAAGATTTGTTGAAACTCCAGTCGTTGGAGAATAGTTGTCTTCATCAGAGGATGAATTAATTAAAATTTCCAACTGAGCTGGTCTCCTACGTTTTCCTAATCTAATGGCTCTAAGAGTACGCTCAATTTCAGGATCATAAGCTATTTCTGCTTGCTTGCTTCGCACTGCAAATATTAAATAAAAATAACATACAATAAGTAACAGTTAAATTAATATTTAACTTAATAGATTTAAATTAATAAACTAAAAACAATTAAAAATTCACAACAAATTCCCCGGCAACGGCGCCAAAAACTTGATGGGGTGATTTTCACCACTCATATTTTACCACAAGCGGATGGTTGTCATCAAGTAATAAAAACCGGTGAATACCGGGTCGAACCCAAGGGAATTTCAGAATATTATTTCATTCCGGAGAATATTTTAATTGTTTTAAGTTTATTTAATATATTTTATATTTTGAAAAGGATTTGTTTAATTCTAATGGTGATTTAAATTAAAAATAGTGACATTAAATTTAAAAATAAAGCAAGTTAAAATTTTAATTGATAAAAATACTAATGGGAGTTGCTTGTAATATTTTAAAAATTGCCATCTTTATTATAAAATAGAAATTGTGTAATAATTTGACATTTCCCAATGTTCTAAAAATCAATTTCTTAAGTTTAAATATTTTTATAAAGATTAAAAATATAATAATCTACTAAAATTCCAAATTATGCTTAAACGGACTTCATGGAAGCTGATTAGATTATCTAACATTTCGCAATCATTATTCTAGGCCTAAATTTGAGTCTTTTCCAAGCATACAAATTTTCCTATAGCAATTAATAGGCACTTTTCATTTCCCAAATCATTGTGCACATGCTAGAATCCATTTTTAATGTAATTTATTCCCAATTCCGGTACTAAAATATTAATTCTACTTTTTATCTCCCGATTTAGCAAAGCAGAATTTATGGAATTAGATTCTAACATTTAAATTATGCTAAACAGTGTAAATAATCTAATAATTATGGTAAAATAATAGCAACACATGGTAAACTGGATTTAAATAATAATATTAAAATGCAGATAAATTAGAATTAATGCCAGATTACTAAAAATAGGGAATTAAGATTAATCGATCATTTCAGGCTTTAGCAGATTAATAATTTTGATAGCAGATTTAGCAAAAACATAGAATATCGATTTGTTTAATAGCATCTAACATATAATTCCAATACAGATTCTAACATCATATCAGATTACTCCAATTTGATCGACCAAAAAGCAAACTAACAGCAAAATATGAATTTCACTTCTACCATTCATGCAGAATAGCGCTCAAACTAGATAATTCATAATCTGACATTTTAATCATAATTCCAGATTCCAATAGAAAACATCGACATATTATATTACTTCCATAAAAGATGAATTCGTACTTCAAAGTGATTCTGAACTCCCGTTCTAGAACACTTCTAACACGAACATTACAGAAATCCGTCTACAAATTAAGAACATGATAGCAGATTACTTTTAGAGGCAATTTCAATTCATTACAATGCAAGAAAAAGAAAGGCAACACCTAGAATAGGAAGAACACGCCCAGAACAACGTCCTTGATGCATTCCTCCGGCATGATTTTGTGTTTCTGGCCTTCTTCTCCCATTAGAATGATGTTTACAGAGTGTTTCTATCGATGAATGGTAAGTCTCGTCTGATGAAATGAAGAAAAACGGACCTTAAAACCGTGTTCGGGAGGTTAAGAAACTGCTCAACCGCGACGTCGGCGCATAAAATGGCGCTCGGAGAGGGTTTTAGGCGCCACCAAGTAGAACTGGCGCATACGCTGATTTTCCGAATTTTCCAAAATGGCGCAAAAAGTGGCGCTCCAAGGTGTTTTCAGGCGCCGCCAAGAAGAAGCGGTGCATTCTGACAATTTCCTAAAATTTGACAATCGGCGCAAAAAGTGGCGCTGGAATGGCATTTTATGCGCCGCCAAGAAGGAATGGCGCATTCTGAAGCTTTTTCCATCCGAATTTTCTCCAAGTGTTGAAGTGGCGCATAAAATGGCGCTGGAGAGCAATTTTATGCGCCGCCATGCTGATGTGGCGCATTCTGGAGCCTTCCAGTGTTGAAAATTCCGAATTTTGCATCCTTTGACCTCCGAACATCTTCTTTCTTCATTTTAATGCCTGAAACATCGTTGCAATGTCTTAGAATTGCCAAAGTCTTATTACAAAGCATAAAACAAGGTAAATTGAGCTCAAATAAGCTCAAATTAAGCAGTCTTATTAATATTTACAAAACACACGAAATGTACACTAAAAAGCAATAAAATAGGATCTCATACATGCAATTTAGGTTCTTTTTATCATAATTTAAGCTTATTTAAATGTGGTTTCTCAGGGTGCATCACCCATAAATACGTTGTTGGTGGGTTTTCCCACCACTAACATCAAAGTAGACAGCATTGGGATCTACCTTTCCATGCGATGCCATCTTCTGTGAGGCTGCCTGAAAATCTCTCTATTACATAGATTGATAATTACATATGAATTAGTCAGAATTTTTATTAGCAAACAAGTACTAACCTTTTTAAGAATTGACAAAACTAACATAACATACCTCCAGATGCTCTGCTTTCTTAGTCACATAGGTCTTGTCTTTCTTCTTATGTGTCTTTTGGAACACATCGAAGTGTGTGGCCGATTTTCCCTCTTTGACCTACTTGATTATGATATGTAATTGTTATACATTATATTACTAACCAAGACACATTAGATTATATCATTGAAAGAAAATGTAATAAACAAAATACATTGGTTGGACACTAATTTCATTACCAATTTATCCGCTACTTCACTGTGAGAGCATGATCCTGCAGTGTGGGTAGGTTGTGCTAGTGCTATTGGATCACCGCCGTGTCGATTGCTCTTGTTGCGGGCATACAACTCCTTCTTCTTCTCGGAAGCCCAAACACGGCACCATGATTTCCAGTGCTCATCACTCTGGCCAGGTAGCTTCTTACCTTTCTTTCTCATCTCACACAGGAAATCGTTATACCGGACTTGTAGTTTCGAGGCCCATCGTTGCCTAACCTGGGAATAATACTGAGGCTCGAAAACCACTTGTTTCTGCAACGTACAAAATTAAGACTACACATGAACATTGATATTTCTTTGATGAAGCTAATGGCAAAAAATTAATACAAGGTAGTCGATTTAATAATTTGCTATTGCGTACCAGGAACTCCCACCAGAAGCACAAAATTTCTCCGCCGATTCCTGGTAAGCGCAAACGAGGATGCACACCCCCATTGGCGTCAGTGTAAATCTCTAGACCATGCCATCAGGCTGGTCTGCTGGGGACTCAACATGGACATCTTCAGCACCTATAAATACAATCATCGAAACATACATATTAGTATGACATACATATTAGTAATTACTTTGGCTTGTGAAAGTTTTTTGGACGTTTCTTCCCTTTGTCCTGTTCAGGTCCGGATTTTTTCTGGGTTACCCGGATCTTTGTACAGAATAGGGGTTTCTCATGTTCTGCACAATATGGGCATATGTGGTTATCCCATTGGCCAACATGCATCATATTGCATGCCTTTTTTTTCTGGTAGACTCGGTTGCTGGCAACTTGTTTTCCCAGATGAGTAACCTCTTCTTTTCGAAGGAGGTTTCCGCAAACTCTGTGCTTTTCCCTGTTAAAGAATTAACCAGGAACGATCTATTTAAATTGTTTGAGAATATTTTAAACGGATATTTAACCTTTTCCATCTCGGTGAGACAGACCCAGAATCCCCATGCTCGTCGGGTGGAGATTTCATCTTCGCTGATTGAAGATACCAATGGTGCATTCTCATCCATAGACTTAACTCTGTTGAAGGCAATCATATCAGGTCTCTGTAATTTAATAAATTGAAAGAGCGGATAAGAACCTTTTCCGACTATCTCTGGTGCTGCTGAAATGAACTTAAGCTCCAGAATATCTCCTCTTTGCAGGTGCGGGTTGTTTTGCCATGATTCATGCACCGCGCTACTTATCCATCCCGGAAGTTTTTCGATTTCCGGAAACCCTGGTGATGTAGTATGAACATATGCTAATGCTCCAAAGTCATACCACTTTCGAACTTCTTCTGGCTTCGATCCTTCGAGCATTCAGGGTTCTTGACCCGTAGTTGTTTTTCTCATGAGCACTCCTGCCCATCGAAAATCATTGGCGTCTGTGTAGACTACCAGCTCATCCTCATCTTGAGGTATCGTGAGTTGTGGCAAGCTATTGCAGACTTGCTTTAGTTCATGAATTCTCTTGGTATGGATTTCTTCCCATTTCCATCTAGAGCTTTCAGTCTCTTTCAGGAGTGGTCTAAAATCCTTTCTATATTTTGTAATGTCTTTTATAAACATGCCTGCAAAATTTACAACTCCCAAGAAACTTTGAAGTTGTTTCTTGTCCTTTAATATGTCAGGAAAATTGCGGATTTTCTCCACAATGTGTTCCTGTAACTCTATCCCTGCTTCATCAATTTGAACTCCTAAGAATTCAATTTTATTAGCAGCGATAGTAGCCTTTTTCTCAGAGAGAACAAGACCTTCCCTGTGACATGCATCTGAAAATATTTCAAGATGTTTAATATGTTCTTTTATATTTTGAGATGCAATCAGAATGTCATCTATGTAGACGAACATGAACTCTAGATAATCCTTAAATAGATTATCCATCTTTCTTTGGAATATCTGAGGGGCATTGGAAAGCCCCATTGGCATAACATTCCAAATATAGTGTCCTTGTGGGGTGGAGAATGCTGTGAATTTCTTCGACTCATTCTCCATCTTAATCTGATAGAAACCAGATTTGCAATCAAATTTAGAAAACACTTTAGCACCTTTGATGCAATCAATTAAGTGTTCTCTACTCGGAATGTAATAACCATCAAACTGTATTATTTTATTAATACCTTGATAGTTTATTACCAACCTGGGTTTACCTCTTTTTATTTCACCATGATTTCTTACCAAGAATCCAGGGCTATTATAAGCTGAGACTCCAGGCCCGATGAGTTTACGATCGATATGCTCCTTGATAATTTGCTGCATATTTTTCTTATCCTGCATATTCATTAAGATGGGTTTGTATCGAACATACTCATATTTATATTGTTCTTTTACCTGTAGAGTAGCTTCGATCTTGTTTTTATCCCACCATGCCAGAGGATCCTCGTTAAAGTTTCTCTGGATAAGTCTTTTGACATTTTCGAGGGACAATTTAGTTTCCCCATCAATGTCTAATGAAGTTATATTTAATGACTTCATTTCCTGCATTGCTTCTTTGAGGTTTATAATTTCCTCAATAGAAGCTTCATCGAATCCTTGTTGTCTAAAAGACAACAAAGCCTTACCAAACTTTCTTTTATCCTGCATTTTTGGATGTGTTAGTTTGGCATCATTATCACCACGTTTGCTGTGAAATAATATAGGCATTAACCTGTTGAATGCCTTTTCTCTGTGCAACACCTGTATCTCATTTCCACAACTTGTGGTAAAATATTAACAAATTTCTTTTGTTATCTTAAACATATTTTGTAAAGTATTGTATGAAATTATTTCCTAACAAAATATCCGCTCATGTATCATGAAAGTAAATAGGCGGCGTTTTTACCTTATACCAAGGTGTATCGAATGCGCCTCCGATCATAATATTGGCCTGTCGAATACCCTTATTTAGTACTAAGATTTTTTGGGAAAAATCTCTTCCTGCAATAATGGGTAATGATTCCATAGCTTCGCTAGGGAAAACTCCTGGTTTTGCCGTGCAAATACCTGATCCTGAATCAATATAAGCTGCAAAATATTCTGACTTATATTGTTCATATATTATCCTACTGAGATATAAATGGAAAATGGACTTGTCATTTAATTCTGATGGTGTGACCCTTCAGATTAAATTCTATACCATTATCCTTTCTTACCCATGGTTTATGATTTTCGAGAAAACTTAATCCCAAAATCATAACCCCATTGTCTTTTCCGGCGGTGCCTAAGACTCTGATCTCGTGTCCTGCAATTTCAATTGTTCCTTCGTAGGTTCCAACTGATGGCTGCTGCAAGTAGTATAAGTCATCACATGGAAATCGGTTAATCTTTTCAGTGATGTCAAATATTACTCGTATTTCTTTCCATCCTTCAGGGCATTTAATCTTTATATTATCTACCCCAATGGATTGAGGAGTTAGATCTTTGATGAACTCCTTTCCTTTATATGCCATAATTCTGTTTTCCGAAAAAGACATGCGGCTTGCATATTCAATCCTAGCACTCGTTGATCTATCTAGAATTGGATTATCTTTTATTTGTATGTCTACTCCTCCTAACCTTGGAATCTGGGTAGGATTTGGAGTCATGACTTTAGCGAATTCCTTAAAAATTCTAGGAATTTCTATATACTCTTTCCTAAGAAATAAGTCAGAATGATGACTATTGGAAAGTGCATAAGAAATTTTATAAGTTATAAAATATGGTCTATTCCCTTCTTTCATAAGATCTTTTCTTTTGAAATCTTGATGAAGGGTTAGCACTCTGCTAAAATCTTGGTCGGCTAGGTTATAGGAAATTCTGGGGTGAATGCCAAACATTAGCTTCCCTGCATATAAATTTCCTACCATAGTCCCAAGAAGACCATCTCTAAGGTTATTGATCATTCTATCAGTGACTGATAGATGTAATTCAGAATCAATACCTTCTTTGAAGGTTGCCTTAATTACTACTTCGATGGTTCCTATGTGGATCCATTACATAGTATTGGCAATTTCCTCCTTCATTCTGCTTAATTCCTCAAGAATTTCTTCTTTAGGAATTAATTGTATATCCATAACATTACAAGTAAGTTCCATAGGAATTGCAAACTCACCTGCACTTATCTTGTAGATGATGTTATGTCTTCTCTGGTTGAGTCCCATCTGGTTAAGAACTCTTCCAATCCCGCCAATTCTGAATCCGTCATATGGGCTGAGGTTGGAATCTTGTCGCATTATTCTTTCCATGGTTCGATTCGAGATCGTCATCCTTGAAAAGAATCCAGACAGGTTTTCAGTGGTCTGAATCCTGTCTTCTTCAGTCAGACTCGGTTGAAGATCCATCTGAATATGAGTCTGAGTTACTTCTTAATTTTTCCTCGTAGATGCTTTCATCCGAGGGGATGTCCTCAAACTGATAGACTGGTACCAGCTTTCCATGGTAGACTGCTTCCACGATATCTTTCGTGGCTTCGTACATTCGTATCTCACGATTCTGAGGGCAATCGGGTGAGATATGACCTCTTGCTCCACACTTCCAACAGTTGCAGTCCTTGAAACTTTCGTTGGCTCGGGTATGGGCTCGTCTGAATGTTCTCTTGGACGTCGTTCTCCCCGTGCTCCTTGCTGCTGAGCTCGTTGAACCTTGGGATGAACTCTTCGTCGTTCCAGTTCTTTGTCCAGTTTTGTATGATCTGGCCTTGCCCTTGGACCACCATGCTCTTCTTCTTCGGAATGGAGGTCTTCTGAAACTCCTACTGTATGAGCCTCGACTCTTATTCTTTCTCCTCTTTTCTTCTGATTCTCCTATAATGGTTGGTGTAAATGCAAAAAAAAAATGCGTAGACAAAAAAACTGCAAAATACTTTTATTAATTTCACAATAAAATCGTCTACAAATTACAGAGAAATTTTAAATATTTGAAAGAAATTTATGAAGATCAAACTATATGGGTTCGACTTTTGATTCTCCTTTGATTCCTCCAACCTTGAAGACGTTGAAGAGTTTTGTGCTTCTTCTCCGACTTCTTGAAATTTCTACAGAGCTTCCTTGCTGTAGGATTCTCAAAATGCAAGAGTTTTGAGAATGAGAGAGTGTAGTCTCCTATGAGTGAGGGGTGTGCATCTATTTATAGAGGAAATTGATCATTGGGCCAATATGATGATGGGCCGGCCCATTTTGAGTCCATTGGTCTATTGGGCCTATGTTAATGGGTTGGCCCATTTTTGAGTATCCATTGATCTATTGGGCCGGTGTTGATGGGCTGGCCCGTTTTAATGTCCATTGATCTATCGGGCCGGTGTTGATGGGCTGGCCCATTTTAATATCCATTGGGCTGGTGGGTCTTTTTTTTCGACTTGTTCACCTTGGCCCAGTATAGTGTTCATTGAACCATGTTGCATGCGGGTCTTTTATTTGGACTTGTCCACATTCGCAGAATATCGGTCCATTTGGCTTGATCGATCCAACTAGCCCGATAAATATTTAATTACTTTAAGCATTTAATTTATTTAAAATGCCTAAAATAATTAAATTAACATTTAAAAATTACACGTGTCGCATTTTAGTGGCGAATAAATTTCACGTGTTTACAGATGCCCCCTCGAGACTTGTTTAGGGCGAAATAAAATATTTGAGACGTGAACGAGTCTCGAAATATTTATTCTTTTATACTTGCCCAGTTTTTTGGTTAGGCTCTTGAATTTTCTTTTTGGGTGATTTCGATTGGGCTCAATTTTTAACTGTCCAAACGGTCTCCCATTTTTTTTTTTGTCTTGGCCACCCAATCGTCATTTTTCCTTTGTGGTAAAACTCTTTACTTTTGATCTTGTGGTCCAGCTCTTTTCTGATTTCGATCGGTTTGCTGATGTTTCCCGCTCACATGGCATTATTTTGACTGACTTCCCCAAATCTCTCTTGAAATTAATTGAGGCTAATATTCTATTTGGAATGTAAGACTGCTTTACCAAAAAAAATGGAATGTAAGACTGGAAATTGCTATCCAATTCAAGTTGATTTGATAAGGGCTAAATCAACTCCTAATATTCATAGAGATTTAACTCTAATTTCTTCATAAATTGTGAATTATTGGACTGGGGAACACATTGCCCTTTTTGGATTCTACTTGGCAACAGCATATAGACAAGATAGCCGGTAATTTTTATTCTTCATTTGATTAATGCAAGGTGACTGCATCATCTAAATCCAAGCTAATTTATATTGCTGTTCACAGTTGAATCGATAAGCAAGGTTATCGTAAACAAGGCGCACCTGTCTTCAATATCCACGAACAGGAGAACTTACAACCATTCTTGGAGTTCATTACCAGGTAATTCATGATTCTCTGCATCTTTCTTTTGTTGTACTTATTTTTGAAATCTTTACCAATCAATAATGACCAACTCCAGAATCAAGTGGTATGCAGTAAGAAGAGCCTGCAAGCAGGTAATTCTTTTCTTTTCTTTTCATTATGCACAGTGACTGTAGCATTTTTAAAGCCTTCAAATCCATCTATTTATTTGTTGCTCAATCAATCTCAACTTGTGGATAAATAGGCAAAGAACTCATAGACAAAGCAGACACACAGCAGCGAGTAAAGGCACTCCATCTAGGTAAAAGAAACTTTGAATTCATGCCATTATTTTTATTACCCGTCTCAATTTGTGCTTTGTTCTTCTCCTGCATTTCCTTCTTTTGTTTCTGCATTTTTTTTGTCTTGTTTCTCCTTGCTTCTTTGACCAAGTAAAATCAAAAGCCAAAGAATTTCTATTTCATCAACAAGATTTCAGCAACAAACTTCCAATCAATTCCTGATCAACCTTCATCAATTAATTCTGCCCCAACACCACCATCTTCCAACATCATCATCAATTCAAAGGAGAGCCAGTACCTGGTCATCTGGTCATGGGCAACGGGACAACGGGGTGGGCAATTGGCGCTGCCTCTTGCTCTAACCGTTGGTCGTCGGCATCGTCATCAACAACGACAACGGGGTGGGCAATTGGCGCTGCCTCTTGCTCCAACCGTTGGTCGTCGGCATCGTCATCAACAACGACAATGGGGGTGGGCAATTGGCGCTGCCTCTTGCTCCAACCGTTGGTCGTCGGCATCATCATCAACAACGACAATGGGGGTGGGCAATTGGCGCTGCCTTTTGCTCCAACCATTGCTCGTCGGCATCGTCATCGTAGAGGGGAGATTGGACACGGCGCTGCCGATTGTCTTTAATCATCATTCTACCATTCAGAGGGGAGCTGCTGCCGGGAGTCGGGTGGACACGATCAGAGAGGGAGAATCGTCATCCACCGCCGCTGCTTCCGCTGGGATGACACGCCGCCTGCTGCCGGCCCGCCGCGAGAGGGAGGAGATCATCGCTCGCCTCGTCGCCGCGACTCGCCGGAGGAAAGGAGGGCGCCGCTAGATCTGCTGGAGGCCGTTCGCGTCGCCGGAAGGGAGAGCCGCCGTCGCTGCTGCCATCGTCGCTTAGGGGAGGAGAGGGGGAGACGCCGGCAAAGCCCAAACAGACCGGAGTGTCTGCCGCCGCCACGTCGTGAATGCCGCTGCTGGAGCCGCGCCACTGCCGCTCTCATCCCCGTGAGGAATCCACACTGCTCACGTCGTCTCCGGGGTTGATTAATTCGGGTGAAGATGGTGGCTGCATTTGCTTTTTTGCAGATTTGGGGGTTGCCATTTTTTTTTTCAATTGGAGAAGGAAGGATTGATTTTGAGAATTGGAGGCAGCGTATCTTTTGATTTGGGAAGAAGAAAACAAATCCACTTTCGTCTTATTCAATTTTGGCCCCAAAAATTCTAAACACTAGGGTTTTACCCCCAATGTTTTGATAATTAGATTTTGCCCCCTAGGTACTCTAAAGTCTAAACCTTAAGATTTAAGCCCTTAGTGTTTAGATAAGTTAATAAACTTAAAACTAAATATTTAACATGTATTCTTGTCTACATGTAAATATTCTTTTCTTTTTTTGTGTGGAAATAATCCCTCTTTTCTTGGAAAATAACCTTTTTTTTTCTTTTTTTTTCTTTTTTTTTTTTTTGTGCAGTGATACCATGGGCGGACATTTCATCAAAAGCGACGGAGACCACTTGATAGTTGGACGTGATAAGGAAGTCAAGACTCGCATCCTTATTGACATTCCGGTGACACCGCCTCGTTCCATGGATGGTGTTGAACATCCGGAGCATTGGACCCGCAAGTCCACAAGGAAAATTGTGCGGGCTGATGGATCGGTAGGCGAGGAGACCGCCCTCACACTTCGATCCACTCTTCACAGATTAGGTGATAATGAGGTCGAGCCATTTCACCCGAACAAAATCGTGGATCTTGGCGTTGCCGCTAATTTTCCAGATTCTATGTTTGGCGTGTTTTGCTTTTACTCTGGCTATTGGGAGTGGGCCGAGTATATGCTTTGGCATCACAAGCAACATTTGAGGTATGCACAGATTTATGATGGTGTACAAGCTTCGCTTTTCACCTATTATTGCAGCAGAGGAGTTATTCGTGCTTTTCTTGAGCGGTGGCGTCCAAGCACCAACACACTTTGCACTCCTATCGGTGAGCTTTCTCCATCTTTGTGGGATATTCACGACCTGACTCGGCTTCCTATACAAGGCGAGTTCTATGACGAGGCTGTCCCGAACGACAAGATTCTAAATAGTGGGGGTGATCAAACCCCGGCTAGCTGCAAGTATGATGAATTATCATTTTGATCTCCCCTTCCTTTTTTATTATTATTATTTTTTTTTGATAATAATTTTTATTTTATTTTTTTTTTTTTTTGCTTGCAGGTATCTCTTTTTGGCTTACCATTCGATCCTAAAAAAGAATAAGGCAGTTTCCATTGTGGCGTGGATAGAGTTTTGGTTTGGTAAAGGCAAGAAATACTCTAGTCCGACGCTTCAAACTCAAAGGAAGAGAGGCAGGGACCCCAAGGAACCGTCCATCCCAAGCGGGTTTATAAATAGGGCGCAGTTGCAAGAGCCTATTAAAAGCAAGATGGATTTCCTAGGCGTGGAAGTTGCCTACCGTGATGAAGTCTACCGAGCAGCATTCATCTCCGTCTGGATATGTGGATTCGCACTTCCCCATGGTCATGTAGGCATGCTTCGGCCATCCGTTTTTCGGGTTGCCAGTCGCATGGCACGTGGTACCCAATTTTCTTTGGCTATCCCCGTGTTGGCGAGTATATATCGAGGCCTGAGGATGATATGCACGTCTATTGACTTGAAGGAGTGCAAGGCGGTCTTCCCTCTTCATTTCCTTTATTCGTGGCTTGCGGTGCACTTTCCGACCCATGATTGGATGGAAATTGCAGGGAACCCGCCTATGGTGGGATTTTCTGGTGTAGATGCCTTCAGACGTATCAATTATACTGCCGCCCAGAAGTTGTTCACTGATATCTCGCCCTCTTCTTTAGTGAGCTTTAGATTCGAGTCTACGACGACTCCTTTCACTTTTCATGACAGTGAGTCCCTTATCAAGTCCTCAAAGAGAGATATTCTTGTCAGTGTTCGTTCCGCTTATTTGACGTTCAGATGCGGCTCTTCTTGCATCATTGAGGCATACAGTCCACATCGTTTTAGTCGGAGGTTCGGATTTTGTCAGCACATCCCGGGGCGATTGAAGGAAGAGATCCTTTGTGGAGATCCGAGTGAGTTATACCGGTTATGGTTGGTGAGCACTCAATTTCTCACAAAGGCATCTCTCACATATCCTGGTGTATCGGGTTCCATTCTTACGACAAGCAAAGATTATGCCAGGTGGTGGTCCCGCTGTTATGATCCGTCCGACAATAATCCGAATTCTGCTATCCATGTTAGTAGTGAGGTTGCATTGTCACCCAACTTTGCTCTTCATGCAGTGCGTTTGCCAGCACCACCATCATTGAAAAATAAAGAAGTAATTTCTGCTCTATCTTTTTCTGATGAAGGAAGGGATGAGGTTTTTAACTTAGACCATCTCAGCATCCCTTCGTGCATTTTTATGGAAGAAGCACCTATAACAGAACTTCTAAATGAAAGTTTTAATGTCCTTCATTTTTTTTCTTTAATTTTGCTTTTCTTTAGTTTCTTTACTTGTACTTATGCCTTCTCCATTTCCTTTTCAGTTGTAGGCTTGGGCAATACATCAGCGCCTGATGATGGCGAGGATGATGCTGGAAGTAGTGCGAGTGTTCCCATACCTTTGACACGTACCCCACGCGTTCCTCGAGCAGATGCGGTGCCATCACCGGCCTTCCCTTTAGTTGTGGCCGATCCTATTGCACACTTAGCATCTTCCGCAGTGCGTCCCTTGAATACGACTATTCCTGCAGCAACTATCATTACTCCTGATGAGATGAAGAGGCAAGCAAGTCGGAAGGTGGTGGACTATTATTGGGGTATAGTGAGGGATATCATAAAGAATGTGGCTTTTGAGAAGGTTGCGAGGGGTCAAGCTGCAGCGGAGGAATTCCTTACGGCCTTGAGGTCTTGTGGGCAGGCCACATCTCAGTTTGAAGTACCGTTGTACCGTTTCTTTGATGGGGCCAAGATGTTTGAGGATTTGCATAAGAAAGCGCAGTCACAAGAATCACTGCAATTAGCCGAAGCAGAGTTGGCCATGAAAGACGACGAGTTGCGTGCCAAGACAGAGGAGGTTAAAGAGTTGGGCGCGAAATTAGAGGAATTGAAGAGACAAGTGGCCGAAATGGATTCGTCTCTTCAGCAAGCTATGGCAGATGCACAAGTTCTTAGCGAGGCTCGCGCATCCCGAGAGGCAGACGTTTTGAAGATCAAGAATTCTCCAAGCCCATCCGCCCAAGATTCTGCCAACTTGAAGATGATGGAAGCGGCTCTCAAGAGGTCCCGAGAGGAGTTGCTACTTTTACAGCCTTTCTAGTTTCATCATGCTTTAAACCGTTCTTTTGCTCCTTTTTGTTCATTCATTTCTTTAGCTCTTATAGATTTTGTATTTTGATCACTTAGATAAATAAATATCATGTTTCTTCATTATCCTTTGTTTTGCAATTGACATCATCAATGCATTTGCGAGTCTCGACGCAACTTCACGCCATCCTTCAAATTTGAACACTAAAACGCTTTAATTTAAAAGAAATTAAGTGTTTTAATGCATGTAGCCATATAACTTTTCCAAATCAAGTAATGGATATAAACCCATTCAACTTTTCGCAGAACTCTTCCGTTGAGTGAAGCCGAACTTTTCGCACAGCTTAATGATGGTGCTGTTAACAAATGACCGTCCGTTGTCCGTCATGATGTAACGCGGGACGCCATACCGGTAGATGATGTTGATACGGATGAAGCTTGCAACATGTTCCCCTTTGACTTCTCTAAAGGGTGCAGCTTCCGCCCACTTAGAGAAGTAGTCAGTTGCAGCAAGGATGTAGACATGCCCTCCGGAGGATTTCGGCAGAGGTCCGACGATGTCCATTCCCCATGCGTCAAATGGCCATGATGCTACAGTAGGATGCAATGGCTCAGGACCTTGGTGGATGAAGTTGGCGTGAAACTGGCAAGCTTGGCATTTTTTAGCAAACTCCATGCAATCTCTAACCATCGTCGGCCAGTAATATCCCATCCTCTTGATGCGAAAATGTAGCTTTGGCCCTGATTGGTGCGCACCGCAAATCCCACCGTGTACTTCTTCCAATGCTTGAGTAGCCTCAACGGAGCCTAAACAACGCAAAAGAACTCCTTCAAACGACCTTCTGTACAACGTGCCATTGAAGTAGAAGAATCGAGCAGCACGTCTTCGGATATCAATCCTCCTTCTCGGATCTTCAGGTAGCTTCTGATTCTGCAAGTAGTCGACAAAGGGTTGTCTCCAATCTTCTTCTTCATCAATTTCGAACACCTCAATGGTTGTGTTCTCTTCAAACTCTCCATCGTCCTCAAAAACTGGAGGCATCACCCATCCTTTAGTCAGCGTGATACTCATCTTGTCTTTTGGAGAGGTAAGTGTTGACGCCAGCTTTGCAAGGGAATCGGCTTGTCGATTTTCCTTCCTTGGTATGTGCTCAATCGTTACGTCACGGAGATATGCCATCAATCTACGTGCATATTTGTAATATGGCGCCAACTCTGGTTTCCTGACTTCATATTCACCGAGTAGTTGGTTAACTATCAACTTGGAGTCACCATAGACTTGAAGATGTAGTTGTTTGCAATCGACTGCTATTTCCAATCCCAAGATCAGTGCTTGATATTCGGCAACGTTGTTGGAGCAGTTTCTTGTGAGAGTGATTGAATGCGGTAGGATTTCCCCTGTTGGAGTGATGAACACAATCCCTACTCCAGCTCCTTCCCTGTGGGCGGCCCCGTCGAAGTACATTTTCCACGGTTGCCTTGTTTCAGTTAGCATCACATCTTCGTCTGGAAGGTCATCGGATAGATCCCATTCAGCAGGTATTGGATGATCGGCTAAGAAGTCAGCCAGGGCTTGTCCCTTGACGGCTTTTTGCGGCACATAGACAATCTCGAACTGTTGGAACAACAAATACCATCTAGAAAGTCTTTCCGAGAAGGCCGATTGAGACAACACATGCTTGAGAGGATTTACTTTTGGTACAAGATGCACAGTATGAGCTTGGAAATAATGCTTCAACTTGCGGATGGCAAAGACCAACGCTAAACAAAGCTTTTCGATCGGCAGGAATTTGAGCTCGTTCGGCGTCATCATCCGACTTAAGTAGTAAAGTGCATTTTCCTTGCCCCCATCATTTTCTTGGGCTAACAAGGCGCCAACAGAGTTTTCTTGAGCAGCTACGTACAAGATCAATGGTCGTCCGATCACTGGGGCAGCTAACACCGGCGGCTTCATCAGGTATGCCTTAATGTTGTCAAACGCTTTCTTGCAGGACTCATCCCACTCAAATTGAACACCTTTCTTCATGAGCTTGCTGAACGGTTGGCATCTTCCAGCAAGATTGGAGATGAACCTCCGGATGTATGCAAGCTTGCCTTGGAGGCTTTTCAGCTCGTGGATATCTCGTGGATCCGGCATCTTTAGGATTGCATCAATTTTGGCTTGCTCGACTTCAATGCCACGACTACGTACAACAAAACCAAGAAACTTTCTAGAGGCCACACCGAATGCACACTTTAACGGGTTCATTTTCAGCTGGTATTTTCGCAAGCGTTCAAACACTGTTCTCAAATCTTGCAAGTGGTTGACTCGTTCCTTTGACTTCACCACAAGGTCGTCGACGTAGCACTCAACCAAGTTGTGCAGCATGTCATCGAAGATCTTTTGCATGGCACGTTGATACGTTGCCCCCGCATTCTTCAGGCCGAAGGGCATAACCTTATAACAGTATATGCCTTTAGGAGTTCGAAATGCAGTCATCTCTTCGTCTTCGGGTGCCATCTTGATTTGATTGTAGCCAGAAGACCCATCCATAAATGATAGAGCTTCGTGCCCCGTGGTGGCATCTATCATCAACTCGGTGATCGGCAACGGGAACTCGTCTTTTGGGCAAGCCTCGTTGAGATCGCGGAAGTCTACACATACTCGGATTTGTCCATTCTTCTTTCTCACTGGGACGATGCTTGAGATCCAGGTGGGATATTGCACTTCACGAATGAAGCCAACGTCAATCAGCTTGTTCACCTCAGCTTCAATTTGTGGCAGAAGTTCAGGCCGAAACCGACGTTGTGCTTGCTTTATAGGTCGTGCATCTTTCTTCACTGCAAGGCGATGGACGGCTATTTTAGGGTCCAACCCGGGCATTTCCTTGTAGGACCATGCAAAGACGTCTCTGAACTCTCGGAGCAGTGCCACATACCTTTCCGCTTCATCTACGGTTAGTAGGGCGCTGATAAACGTTGGGCGAGGATCTTTCTCATTGCCTAAGTTCACCTCACGCAGTTCATCCACCGTGACCTTAATTTCTTCTTCAAATTGCATTGGTGCTGCGTTAGCATCTTCTTCATTTAACTCATCGCAATCAACAGTAATATGATGGATGGACTCGACCTTGTCAATTTGATCATCTTTATCATGTCTCGTGAAGACGATGGTCCGTTTCTTGAGCTTCAACCATTCATCGGATGAGACAGTCCACTCAACTTGGCGCTTCATACGGGAAGGTATTGTACTCCTCACGTCATTGCCGTAATTTGGGTCATCCAATAATCCTTGCTTCATTGGAGACCGTTCTTTTCTCGCCAATGCTTTGTCTTGCGATTGACGTTTTGTGGAACTTAGCCTTTGGAAGACAGATTTCGCAGGGTTTCCCTTGGTGGAAGCTCCGAGCCTGTCGAAAACTGTCGGCTTCACTTCTTTGTTTGCCCCAAGCCTATGGAAGACAGATTTTTCATGTTCAGTTGTCTCTGTTGACTCTAGTCTATCACAGACGCTTTGTCTTTGCTCTTCTCTTAAGGGGCTACCAATACGATCAAACACCGATGTTCGAGCAGGTTGATCCTTTGGAGTACCATCTCCTTGACTCGCGTCTTCAGTGACATGGTTGGCCACAGCCCGTTTTATGATGATGCGAATCGGCGCCTTCACTGTTTGTTGTGCTTTGATGAATACGGGTGCCTTAGATGTTTGGGGTGCCATGTCAAACTCAGCTATGTATCCAAGGCCACTCCGATCACCACTTCTCCGAGTATTATTCGGGAGTTTCCCCAACGGCGAAGGCTCGTTTGGGTTGAAACCAGATTTGGTGAGAAGCTCGAATGCTTTTGGACTGAATTCTTTGTCGTTCTTCAGTCGTCGTATCTCACTGCTCTTGAGTTGAATCTTCACTGTTTTCTGTGACGTGCCAGGATCAATGGGTGTTAGTGGAAGTGTAAGTCCCTCGAACGCCTCCTCTAGAATGGACTTTCCCTTATCTTTGTGTGTTGGTTGGTCCTCTTTACGTTTATCTTCACTTGATGAAGATGCCTTGGCATTGGACACCTCAAGGTAGTACTTAGCGTCTCCGTAATAGGACTCGGCCACCGCAAATGGTTTGTCATCGGCGATAACCCTCTTGACGATGCCGTTGTGCACGTACTTGAAGCACTGGTGCCATGTGGAAGGAACAACACCATTTTCGTGGATCCATGTTCGCCCAAGAAGCATGTTGTAAGATGTCCTTGCATCGATTACGTGGAAGTAAGTGTTTGCAACCATCTCATCGATTTGCAAACGGACGCGGATTGCACCAAGTGACTTTTGCCCCCCTTGGTTGAAGCCTTGGATCAACATCTTACTGCTTGATAATTCTTCTTCAGAGATGCCTAATTCCTTTAGAGTGCGAAGCGGCATGATGTTAACGGCGGAACCTCCGTCTATCAAAACACGATTCACTCTTTTGTTGTCTACATAGCCGATGACGAACAATGGTCGGTTATGAGCTTTCGAATTTTCCAACTCCATTGGCATGTCGTCGTCACTGAACGTGATGGAAACCATGCATTCGTCGAGGTGCGAATGGTCTTCCTCTTGTTTAGCGTGGCTTTGAACGAGCATACTCCCAACTTCGGAGATGGTGTTGCAAGTTAACTCATCGGGAACTTCAATGTCAATCAAGCCAACTTGGGTAGCAATGGTGTTGGCACTCTCTGCTTCGTCTGCCAAGGTGATTTTACCTTGTTGGACGAGATCCATGACTTTTTCTTTGAAGACGAAACAATCTTGGAGGGTGTGGCTCACTAGACGGTGGTATTTGCAATACAGTGGATCATTGGTCATCCCCGCTTGCTCGGGACGCTTCATCCTTGGTAACTCGATGAGATTTTCTTTCATTAAGTCATCAAAGATGCCCGGTAAGTCGGAGTCGAGGAATGGGTACGTCTTAGCCTGTCTATCTTTCAACGACGGTTTTTGACGTTGATCTTGTGATGGCCTTGGTTTTTCACTTGTCATAGGCTCTTTCCCACGTACTTTCACGAAAGTGGCACTCGTTGCCATGGCCTCCTTTGTTGCCGGCTTTGACGATGGCTTTCCACCCTTCTTCCATTCGACTCGATTGTTTGTACGAGTATGCTGAATAGGCGGACCATATGCTCCACTTGATGCCAAACTCAACTCCATATCATGGGCACGAGTTGCAAGCTCTTCGAATGTTCGGGGACGAATGCCTTGTAGAATGTACCGTAAACCCCATTGCATTCCTTGGATGCACATTTCTATCGCCGAAGTTTCAGACAACCGATCCTTGCAGTTAAGGCTCAGACTTCTCCAGCGGTTGATGTAGTCAATCACCGGTTCATCTTTTGACTGATGCGCATTTGTTAGTTCTATCATGCTAACAGTACGTCGTGTGCTGTAAAAACGGTTTAAGAATTCTTGCTCGAGTTGATCCCAACTGTCGATGCTGCCGTGTTCCAAGTCAGTATACCATTCGAACGCATTTCCCTTTAATGAACGAATGAACTGTTTGACAAGGTGATCTCCAAACGTACCCGCTTCGTTGCATGTCTCCACGAAATGGGCGATATGTTGCTTGGGGTTTCCTTTGCCGTCAAATTGCTGGAACTTGGGCGGTTGGTAGCCAGAGGGCATCCTCAACGAGTCGATGCGGGCACTGTATGGCTTGAAATATGTCAAGGAGGATTTTGAGCCTGCCGAGACTTCTTCTTTCAGTGTTCCCGTGATGAACTCTTTCAGTTGATCAGCAGAGATGAGGCCGTCCGGAGTGATTTGGATGTCGGCGATTGTCTTCCCCTTTGCTGAAGCGCCTTGTTGGGAAGCTTCTGCTTCATCGCGGATCTCCACAGACTTGTTCGCCGCTTGAACATCGTTAGAGCCTTCGAGCTTGTTCAGGATTTGCTCCATGCGTGCTTCTTGCAACTCGGATTTCTTCGCAAGCAGTTCCACGATCTTCGTCAGATTGGCGATTTGCTCTTCGGGAGTGCTCGCCTGGGTTATCATCGCAGCAACATGACGCAGGGCAGATGTTTCTTCTTGATCTTCCCGCGGGCTTGACAATGGTGTGGGGGATCGTTGTACTTCAGGGTTGATTTCTTCCAACAACGGCATATTTGGATCAACTTCCTTTCCGCGCACAGCACCCGCAGTCTCCACAGCCTTCTTCATGTTCCTTGTAGTGACGTTGGGTGTAGTGGCACCGGATGTTGAAGAGTTGCTTTTGGAGGCGTTCCTCGTGATCCTTAAAGCCATTGGAATTTGTTGATGACGGTTGAAGGAGATGAAAGGCAGAAGTGTCCCACTGGGCGTGCCAAAATCTGTAAAACAAAAATATGTAGACAAGAAACTGGAAACAATTTTTTATTAATTTCACAATAAAATGTCTACAATTACAGAGAATTTAAATATTTGAAAGAAATTTATGAAGATCAAACTATATGGGTTCGACTTCTGATTCTCCTTTGATTCCTCCAACCTTGAAGTGTTTTTGTGCTTTTTCGCCGGCTTCTTGGAATTTCTGCAGAGCTTCGTTGTTGTAGGATCTCTCAAAATGCAAGAGTTTTGAGAATGAAAAGTGGTGTCCTATGAGTGAGGGGTGTGCCTCTATTTATAGAGGAAATTGATCATTGGGCCAATATGATGATGGGCCGGCCATTTTGAGTCCATTGGTCTATTGGGCCTATGTTAATGGGTTGGCCCATTTTTGAGTATCCATTGATCTATTGGGCCGGTGTTGATGGGCTGACCTGTTTTAATGTCCATTGATCTATTGGGCCGGTGTTGATGGGCTGGCCCATTTTAATGTCCATTGATCTATTGGGCCGGTGTTGATGGGCTGGCCCATTTTAATGTCCATTGATCTATTGGGCCGGTGTTGATGGGCTGGCCCATTTTAATATTCATTGGGCTGGTGGGTCTTCTTTTTCGACTTGTTCACCTTGGCCCAGTATATTGTTCATTGAACCATGTTGCATGCGGGTCTTTTATTTGGACTTGTCCACATTCGCAGAATATCGGTCCATTTGGCTTGATCGATCCAACTAGCCCGATAAATATTTAATTACTTTAAGCATTTAATTTATTTAAAATGCCTAAAATAATTAAATTAACATTTAAAAATTACACGTGTCGCATTTTAGTGGCAAATAAATTTCACGTGTTTACAGTTGGAAAATCGTTATTTTCACAGCAAAGAGGGGTTCTTTTTATTTTACCTCTTAGTCTCTTGATGTTCTTTTGGGCTGTTGCCTGTTGACACCATTCTCTGAGCTTATCCTTTAAGAAGGACATTCTCCGGGCTATTGAGTCCACTGTTCCAGGGGGTACTGTGTACGATTGGATCAACATCTTTCTCCATGGGCTGCAGATCTTTGCAAAGAAGATGGGACATGCTACTTCAGCTATCATCTTACTCCGGAAATAGTATTTACGAAACCAGTAGATATATTCATCTACTGCGCAAATACTTCTTAACTCCATACCCAACAGTGCTTGGGTATAGACCTTGATTTTTTCGGTTATCTGTTCTTCAAAATAACCATCTCTTACAAAATGGGTTTTGAATAAGAGACCAAATCTTTCGCAGATTGTGCTTTTGGATTCTCCTTCAAGTATTTGCTCCTTTAGAGCCGGCGTGGAGTTTTTCCAGCCTAACTTTGCCGATCCTTCGAGACTTAGCTCTATTAATCTGACAAAGTTTTCTTTATCGAGATCCAGAGTGGTTGCTGCAATCTTCATTGAAGCTACCCATTCGTCGATCAGATCTTCGATATTTCGGAAGTCGATAACATCGAGGTTCAATGTTATGCCATATGGATTTAAATGGTTGTAACATCGTCTTGGCCCACGGTGTGGATTCTAGTGCTATACTCGGGTTCCGTCCTGAGTTTCGTCTAGCATTGAGATGCACCTTAGGATACCTGTTCATGTGAAAGTCTGTACTTTCTCTCATTGTGACATCAGGCGGTCCATCGTGGGTCACGTTGGATCGTGATTCTTCCGCATAACCCAATTGAAGAACTTCATTGGGTTTTACATTAACCAGATCCATAATCCCAAGTTGGGAAAATGATTCTGCTAATTCTTGTAGATCTGATAGATCTGCCCTGGAAACACTCATTCGACTGTTTTCAGGAGATCGATCATAAGCTCTTCTTGTGATTTCTGCTTTGGAACCATAGTTGCTTTACCTTTTTGATGTAAAGCTTGTACGGGTCCGAGTGCATCTGTAATATTGGCTTAGTTATTCTTGGAAGATTCAGGAATATCCTTCTGCCTTTTCTTGATATCCGAAATATCAAATTTCAGATTTAAAATCTCTTTCTTTAGATCTTGAAATAATTTCAAGATCTCCTCTGTTGATTTATTCAAGTTATCTATTTTTCCAGGTAAAATTAATACCCGGCTACCATAATCTTGAATCGTCTTTTGGATTTCTCTTAAGTCTTGTGAGAACTTAGAGCTATCCGGATCATTTTCTTTCCAGTCAGTTCCTCTCATTTTCATGAAAGAAATTTCTTTTAATAAAATCTTGTCTTATAGACAAGTTCAACAATTTCCTTGGGAAATTTCTATTTTTTATTTCCAAAATTTGGAAATAACTTGTTGGTTTCAAATTAATTGAATCCATTAAATAATTAAATCTTCTCCATTAAGAAATAAAATATTATAAATAATATAATTAATATGTTCTTCAATAAAACCTAGGCTCTGATACCAATTTTCAAGCGCTTTGGGTTTCATTTGTATAGACAATTTTGAAATAGGACTAAAGTATATAAAGTCAAACCTTTTGGGGTTTCAAAGGAAAAAAGGAAAAGTTGTTGGGTTATTGATTAATTTCAATTGGTCCTTATGGCTTAATTTCATTCAACATGTGTTTGTAATGGCTTAATTCTGGAAATTCAATTTAGAGTGGCCTAAAAGCAGCATAGGCGCCTTGTAATGACCCTTTTTATTTATTACCCTAAATTTTTATTTTGTCCTTTTCACTCTTTTAACATTCAATATTTTTGTCAAGTCGGGTTATTTTAGTATGATATGGGTCGAATTGGTCTCATATTTTTATTAATTGTGCTAATATATAATTTATGGTGAAGTAGGACCGATTTTGCAAAAGTTAGTAAAGTTAGATGATCGAATGAGACAAAACAAAAGTTTAGGACGAAACTAGAAAAAATTAAAAATTTTGGACTAAATGAGCTATATTTCCAATCACCCACAAATCATTTTTAGGTGAATATCAGAGTGTCTTTAGGCCTCATTGGACCCAAGACTAATCACTCGAAGATTGGATGGGTATTGAAGGGTTGCCACTCCTAAAGTAGAATTCTGCATACACAAAGGCTCCGAGACTTTTGCTTATGTTACCAGAGCCCCACAAATGATTAATTGATTGATTGACGAATAAATAGTTAATTAAAAACCAAATTAACCAAACCAATTATTGTACATTTTATTTTATAACATGAGGTACAAGTCAATTTGGTTTAACAGTGATGAAAGTCCATATCATATTAGCCACCAAAAAAAGTCCATATCATATTATTATATTATAAAAAATGAAAATCAAATTTAAATACTGAATCACTAAATTGAAAATAGAGGATACAAGGAGCATGCCAAGCCCAGCCCAGTTATGGTTACATTCAATCCATAGGAGTTATGAATTTATATATTTAATTTTTTTTTAAAAAAAAAGACGAACAAATATATTATATTTATATATTAAAATAAATACACATTTCCATCAATTAATGCATATCTTCTGTGTGATCCTTCAAGCAATCAAGCAAATATAAACGCACTTCAATTTTCAATTCATAATTGTTAAGCTGGGGTTGGTGATTTATCCTAGCGATCAAGTCTCCGTCTCTCAACTTTAGGTGGGGATACGATCCCCACCCGGTCCCCTATCCCTCCCCTTTATCCCCTTTGTAATTTGTGTGGTTTGAACTCCCACACACCTTTGCTGACTTATGAAGGTCACTGTTTACCAAAAAAAAAAATTGTAATTGTTAAGCTCATAAATGGGGGCATTAACATTTGTAAATATTACTTATCTGAAACGGTGAAACCGTTATGAGAAATTAAATTAAAGTAAACATTGCCCCTTGGAGGGAGTGGACAGAACTTTATGACACAAGAATATGTTTAGTAAATAGTAATAAATTATAGAGGGAGTGGATAAAACTCATTTTTTATTTTTAGATTTTTATAAGAAAGAACTAAAATTTTTTGTAAAATAGTATATTCTAAAACTATACGACTAGACGAATCTAATAAGACCAAACTCGACTATTTTTTCCAAATATATAATTACGATAATACAGAGTCAAAGTTGAACAATGAACAATGTCAAAAAGTCAAACATGACAATTCATCTGGGACTGAAGGAGTATCTTTGAAGATATGTTCACTTTGACGAATAATATTTTTCATTTATTTATTTTTATTTTTATTTTTTTGTTGAAATGGTGGTGGGGTCCATGCCACATAAATTACAAAATGATAAAAGTGGAGGGATAGATGCTGAGTGGGGAAACGAACCCCCAACATATAGGTTGTGAGTCAAAAGACTTGACCACTAGGGTAAGTCTAAATTCCCTGAAAAAAAAATTAAATTAATCTCACATCGTTTAATTGAATTATTATCCATAAATTTTTATTCATTAGTTAAATCTCTCGACCCCTCTACTATAAAATAATACGCACGATTTTAGGATTTCAACCCCTTTCATAATATCCGGTCATTTCTTGAATAGTAATTTATGACAACCCTTCTTTCCTTGATTTGTGCACATTTTTTGTGATTCACACAATTTGATTCGACAATATGTTTATTAGGGTCCACATTATAACATCTTAATTCTACACCATTTTTTTTTTTTAAAAAAAAACTTGAATTTAACAATTACATGACTCCTAATTTTATGACGGGAGGTTTAATTCCTCACCCAATCCCTTATTCATTCATTTGTCTCTTTGTAATTGTGTGACTAAAGAGATGTTGATTCTCCAAAATGATCATTTACTTGTTTGAAGAAAAGGAAAGGGTAGGTATATATGTGAGCATACTATAGTAAGTCGTGGAAACTAGGATTTTTATCCCAATTTATATTAGTGAAAAATTTCTCTCCCGACCTAAGCTAGCATTAATCTGTTGGTGATTCAATTCAAGTTACGGACAATAGACTTCCGCTGATATAATATCATAATTTATTTGTGTAAGTTCTATATATTGCTATTAATTTTATATGTTTCAAATAATTACTTGTCATTCATTGAATATATTGTAATTCATAAGTTGTGCTTTGATTATAGTATAATTTTTGTTATATAATCCTGTTAATTGATGTTTTTTCAATTAATTATTTGTAGTGGAATTTATATAAATGATTTTCATATATTTTCTCATATAAATAAATAAAAAGTGTAATATCTAACTCCTATTTATTAATCACTTTTACCAATGTGTGAATGCTCTCTGTTTTTTTTTTGGTTACAGAATGCTCTCTGTTTTAGGTAAATACCAGGGTATTCCCAGGCCACATTGGACCCAAGACTAATCCCTCGATGATCTGCAAGGGCAATTAAGGGCGCCTCTCCCAAAGCAGTTTTTTGCATACACAAGGCTCGAACTCGAGACCTTGCTTAAGCGACTAGCGCCCCCATCCACTCAAGCCAACTGCTGTTGGTTACAGAATGCTCTCTGTTGATAAACCCTTTAGGGAAAAAAAAAAAAAAAAAAAACTGTAATCATACTGATTGTCTTAATTAGGATTTGCATATGATATATAAATTTTATATCCACTACTACAACTCTAATTGACTTTAATTTTTTATTTTATATATTTACCTTATCACTATAGTCAACATATATATTTTTTTAATCATAAATAGTGAGGAATGGAGATTTATGCAGGATTTAGAATTTTACATTGTCTTACTTTTGGCATAAATAAATCGTGTTTAATTGTAATGGTGCAAATTGCAAAATAGGTTAATATTTAGTTATTACATGGTTGACTAACTCAATTTATCTCTCTATTTCTAAATCAAGTCAAACATATTCTCTGAAATCAATTTTGGATCTGATCTTGCTAGCTAAGCTTAGATCTAAACCAAAAGGCTTGCTTCTAAATGCACCTTCTCTAGTCATGTGCCAATTCTTCAACTCTTCTTATCCATATTCAACTTCAAATTAGTACTCTATACTTATAATATAATGCATCCTTAGCTTCTACTCCACTATTTACAACCTAGCCATGACCATGTTTTGTCTTTAAATTGTGATGTCCAAACAAATTTGCCAAACCTTACCCCAATTAAGTGAGTAGGCTATCTTATTGTTCTACTTGTCATAATGAGAAGGCATCTCAAATCTTCCCTTAGCTCTTTCTTTCATGATGTCCCAATTATAATGATATGCACACTTATATGTATGCCATCCATTGTTACTTCAATCAACCTTCAACCTTACCCCAAACAACAAGCTCGAGACAAGATTGCGAGGCTTCCCGGGCAGCCAAAGGTGCCATTCTCGCAGTATTCTGGATATGTCACTGTTGATAAAAAGGCGGGTCGAGCACTGTTCTATTGGCTGATTGAGGCGAGCAACGTCCCCGACAGAAGGCCACTTCTCTTGTGGCTCAATGGAGGGCCGGGTTGCTCGTCCATTGCCTATGGGGCGTCGGAGGAGATCGGTCCTTTCCGGGCCTTGCCAGATGGAAATTTGTCATTGAGCCCTTATTCTTGGAATAGAGGTATACATGTTTAATTTGTGGTCTTTTTACCCTGCATGTCTGTATATATATATTTCTCATCATGTTGCTTAATTACTATTTCTTACAGTGGCAAATTTACTGTTTCTTGATTCACCTGCTGGTGTTGGATTCTCCTATTCAAATTCCTCATCTGATCAAAAGACTGGTGATCAAAGGACAGGTCCAATTTTATTTTTTATTTTTATTTTTTGAATTTTAATTAACTTAATAGTTCATTTCTCTCTTGAATTCATTCATTAATTGGCCAGCTAGCTTCATTCCTAATGAGGAACTAGGTTAAGTTGACTTTATTATTTATTTATTTAATTTTCTTTTTTCAGCCTTGGATGCATATAAATTTCTTATAAGCTGGTTTGAAAGGTTCCCTCAGTTCAAGTACAGACCATTCTACATTGCTGGTGAAAGTTATGCTGGTAATTCAAGAAAATACTCTAGTATTACACACTCATGAAAAATGTCATTTACCATTTTCTTTTAACTTTTAATTTATTATTACTACTTTAAAAATTTGTAGGTCATTACATTCCTGAACTGTCAAAAGTCATTGTGGACGGCAACAAAGGCATCAAGAATCCACTCATTAACTTCAAAGGGTTCTTGGTATGTGCTAATATTAATTAGGAAATGATTGCATACTTTCATATGAATGCTAAACAATAAAAATACGTATATTGTAACACTAGTATTTTAATAATACAAATGAAAATATAACTAGTGGTCAATAAATAAATTAATAAAATGTAATAATATCTTCCGAAGATCATACTCCCTCCGTTCTTTTTTAGTTGTCTCTTTCAGCTCAATTTTAATAACCAAGGTTTGCATTAATTAACTTATAAATTTACATTTTTACCCTTCAACTAAACTCATTCTTAATAAATATTAACAAATAGCATTTATGTAAAGTGGAGGGCAATATAATAGAAACATAGCATAACTACCTATATAACTATTTCAAAAATGACAACTATTTTGAAATACTTTTTACTCTCTAAAAAAACAACTAAAAAAGAACGGAGGGAGTAATTAGTTTGACTTCCTTTCCTTACGCTTTCATAATATAATAAAGATAATGTGGGTAATAATAACCCAAGAAGTTTTCTTCACTTTATTTTTTAAACTTTATAAATTTGCACATTAGCTATATATATAGCTCGAATTAGGGCACAATTTTGTATGAGTATGGTTATTTATTTATTTATTTTTGGAAATTTCTAGAGTTTGAATTTAAATACATTTTATGTTGGGCAGTTGGGAAATCCGTTGATGGATGATTTCCTGGACAGTGTTGGGACATTCGAGTTTTGGTGGAATCATGGTTTGATTGGAGATTCAACATACAAAAGATTGAACAAATCGTGCCCTCAAGATTCATTCTTGTTTCCAAAGGCCGAATGCAATGCAGCTCTCAATGATGCCTATTCAGCCTTTGCAGACATCAACCCATATGACATTTATGGCACCCCTTGTTTGGATTTAGGAACGCTTCGAAACATTCCTTTGGTAAGATTAATTAACGTCCAATCTACTAATTAAAATCATCATTGATATACTATATGTTTTTTGTGATCAATTTCATCGCATGATAAGTATCTTTTCTTTTCTTTTCTTTTTTGGTGTATGTTTTTAGCCTTATACTTATAGAGGGAATGACCAGTGCATAGTGAAGTACACAAAAATATATATGAACAGGCGAGATGTCCAAAAAGCCCTTCATGCCAACACTTCAGGAATCATCCCCTATCCTTGGCACACTTGCAGGTATTCCTTACAATTAAATATATGTACTCATAATTTTTTTATTTTTTTTTTCTGCTAAACAGTCTATACAGACTAGAAAATGAATATTGAGAGCTCGTGACATACAAATTACAAATAGATAAAGTAGAAAGATATATAGGAAACTAGGTGGTGAATTGAACCCCGGCCCTAATAAGAAACTTAGAAGTTAGGGGCTTGACCACTTGATCAAATCCTCATCCTCATTTATTATATATATATATATATATAATTGAATAATATATGAATATTATAGTGCTCTGAAAACTTATTACTCCTTATTTTTGAATCATCATCAGTGATAGTATAAGAGGGAGCTGGGCAGATTCACCAAAATCCATGCTTCCAATTTTTCGACAACTTATTAAAGCTGGCCTCAGAATATGGGTATTTAGGTAATTTAATTTTATCATTTTTTTTTCTATGTTTTATTTTGCTAAATACTATACTTATTCATTAATGCGGTTTAATTTAATTTGGTGAATATATATATGTAGTGGTGACACTGATGCTGTATTGCCATTGACTGCCACTCGTTATTCCATCAATGCTCTGAACCTAAAAGTTAACATCAGCTGGTATCCATGGTATCAAAAACAAAATGTAAGTAAACACATAGTAGTACTATATTTATTTGTCTCTTTTTCATTTTATTTTATTTTATTACATTCATGCAGTTATAATTTATTGATGAAATAATAATTATATTTATGATGTGCAGGTTGTAGGAGGGTGGAGTGAAGTGTATGAAGGGCTGACATATGTGACAATAAGAGGGGCAGGCCATGAAGTCCCCTTAACAAAGCCTAATCTTGCCTTGACACTACTTAGGCATTTCTTAGCTAACCAAATTATGCCCATGTCTTCCACTTAATCTTTTCATTTTCCTTTTCTCCTTTGCTTTCATTTCTAGGAATTTGAACACCTATTAGCTAAGTTTGTAATTGTTGAAATTAAATTATTAATGAATTTCTCTCCTTTCTGTTTTGTTTTTGTTCATTTTTTATTTTATAGAAAATGGGGTCATGATATGATGTTTGGATTATTAACCGACTAAATTTGAGATATTATAATATCTATATATATATATATTCATAATGAATGAATTTCACTAATTAAATCATTTTTAATTCTAAATAAAATTAAAGTTATCTTTAATTCGATAATTAATAATTCTCTAACTTACTGAATTTTAAATTCCATGTTACTTATAATATTTAAATACTTATGACATTATTCACAAGAATTTTTTATTTTAGCGGCTGAAAAAATTATAGTAAAATTCGATTACTAAAAACATTAGCGGCAGAAATTCATTATCGATAAAGTTTTCGCAGCGGAATTTGGAATTTACCTAGTAGTGTTCTCCCCTAGTTGAATATAATATTTTAAAAAATGCACACTGCATGCATTCGCGTGCGCTGCTTATAAGAAATTATAAAGTTTTATAAGTATATTATTATTAATTATATGAAATATTTTTATCAACCAATAAATTCTTATAAATTTTAAAAAAATATAGATATAAACAATAAAAAATCTTTAATTATTAATTATTCTTAAACTAAAATCCTTAATTTAGCCTGTATCAAGGTTATCAAAATCTAGATCTTATGTAGGATTATTTTTCCATTTGCAAGATCGGGATCGTAGGATCGTATTCAGATCCTAAGATCCTATGAAATTAGGATAAAAAATATATATTCATATTGCATATTAGCAAATTACAATAACAATTGGCGTAGTCGCCAGAACCAATGGATTAATTATCCCAATAATCCCCGAGGGGCCAGTCTCCAAACAAAAGGCCAAGAAATTTTCTGATGCACTATATAAATTTTTCTTGCAGGAAACAGATAACTAGGAGCCCCAGGAAGCCCAAAGACTGCAAATAATGATCCGGATAGATCAAGCCCGGACAAGCCGGAATCCATTAACATGGATTCCCCACTTCGGAATTAAAATAAGATGGAAAAGGCCTTATGATGCACAAGAAAGCCCAACAAGCATGAAGAGGCCCAAAACTCCAACACTTGGGAAATTTTCAAGAGTTGATGCGGACTATCCAATGCGGTCTAAACCGCATCAAGCCAGACTCGACAAACCGCATCAAGCTATTCCAGGAAGTGGAGTCCAAAATCCAGCAAATGCGGTATAGTGCATGCGGTCTAGGCAATGCGGTTTAAACCACATCACCCTAAACCGCATGCATCAATTTTGTTGAAGCAGCCAAGTCTGAAGAAAACGATGCAGTCTCCACGAGGCGGTATAAACCGCATCGCATGGCCTAGACCGCATCGACCCAAAATGAAGAGGAGACTGAATTAAAGACATGCGGTCAAAGGCCAATCGATGCGGTCTGACCAATGCGGTATAAACCGCATCATATCAACTAAACCGCATTGACCCAAAAGCCTTCATTTTTAATGGAATGCGGTCTCTTTGTATCGATGCGATATAAACCGCATCACCTTATTATAGGCCGCATCGACTGCTCTAAACCGCATCATTTTCGTAATTTGGCTATTTTGAGCTCAACATTATATTTCTATGTATTTTTATTGCTTTCCTTGTGGCTTGGACTATATATAGGTCCTCCCACATCATTGTAAACAACTTTGCTTAATTTGAATCAATCTATCTTATTTTCAAAGTTCATATCCGAGAACACTCTCTCTAAAGTGTTCTCTTCCCACCGTGTTTGTCTTGAGTTCATGCACATTTCCTACACGCCATCAAGTTTGGAAGCTTGCTCGATGGATTGTCATGAATGATGCACTTGAAGGAAGCCATTTGTCTTGAGTTAGTCTCATTTCCCTTGGCAAGTTCGGGTCCCCTTCATTCATAAGCTTTCTTACCTTATATCTTGCAATTTAGTTTCATCATCTTATATTATATCCATCTTTTGTGTGTGTTCTTGTTCTTCATCACTTCCCATATTTCTATTCCTCTAATCATCATCTTACCTAACCCTAAAATTCATTGTCACTAATCCGGATATTGTCACTAAGCAAGTTTCGATCTATGGCATATATAGAAATTTGGTATCAGAGCCAAACTTGTTAGTGCAATAGGATTATTCTCCATATTTTCTTGCTATTATCCATATTTTATGTCTTGTTTCCCCTTATTTGAAAAATCCGTGAAAACCCTAAAAATATTTGTGTTATTACTCTCGGTTTTATGCTCATAAATACTCCCTGTTTACTGTTCACTGTTCATGAGCATTTATTGTGATTATTTTGTTATTGATGTTAGTCTTGTTGTCCTATTCTCATGTATGAATGTATTTGCATGATTATTTGAGTTTATTGGATCAAACAAGATTGTTAATGGCAAAACAGTGAAGGGTTTATGGGTTGGGAGTGTGAGACATTATTTTCGTGAGTTTTCGTTGATCATGCCTTGTTCTTGGTGTTCTTGAGGATTTGTTTGAAGATTTGAAGGTGTTCTTGAAATATTCTTGAAGATCAAAGAACCGAAATATCCATGCAATTTGTTAATACCCATTAGACCAAAAGTTGGTAGGATTGTGTGAGTTAATAGTAGGCAAGACATCTTGATTGTGCGATTGGAAAGCAATCAATCCAGATGGGGTTTTAAATGTGGTGTACTTGAAGCATTAATTTGGGATTGACACCTATCGCACAAAGATCCCAAGAAAATCTGAAGACGACACGTGCCCAGAAAAATCGAGAAGAGAAAAATTTGTCAAAGGCATTGATGCGGTCTCCATCCGATGCGGTCTATTGATGCGCGTTAAACCGCATCGCACCAAGAAGCATCCTCAAAAATTTTCTAAGGCTGGAGAATTCCCCTCGATGCGGACTACCAACATCGATGCGGTATATTAAACCGCATCGCCTCAAAAGGCACTTTCCAGCTCAAGACAGTCTCGTGCGATCTCTCCACTTAAACCACCTCGAGCCATTAAACCGCATCGACAGTGCCAAAATTTCACAAGTGTGACAAAATTTTCCACTTTATATTTTGAGTGAATTTACAATAAAGTGAATATCGGACTGGCACAATTTGCAACCTAGCCCGAGAAGCCACTTGAGTACTTGTACAATAAAGTGGATATCGTGACTGACATCTAGAGCCGTCAAAACGGGCCAGGCCCGTTGGGCCGGCCCGCCCCGCAGTAAAAAAATATGCGGGTTGGGCTTTCATTTTGAAGGCCCGTTTAAAAACGGGCCCAAACGGGCTGTAAGCCCAAACGGGTTTAGCCCGTGTGGGGCGGGCTGGCCCGCGGGCTTCACCAATTTTTATTTTCTTTTTTTTATATTATGTATTTTTGGCCCAAGTGACGAAGTGAAGCCCTAATCGCCGCACAATTCATTCTCTTTCAGACCAAGAACACAGTTCAGTCTCTCTCGATCTCAATTGCCGTTCTCACTCATGCCGCAGCCACGTTGTCGCCCGCAACCACCACCGTTGTCAAGGCCCCGCCGGTCCGCCCTCTGCTCACCGATGCTGAGTGTTATCACAGTGACATGTCTATACTTTTATTTCCCCCAGGCAGTAGATTTCTTGTTTACTTGACCTAAGCCTTCTCCCTTCGTCGCCGACCATGTATATTCTTCTCCCTCCGAAATTTCTTTAATTGATTGCTATGGGTTTAGTTAACTATTAGATGTTTGACATTTATAGGCAAGCATTTCTGCATTTTGGTTTTGAATTGGGTGAATTGTTCCCTTCCTATGTGCCGCTGATTCTGATAATTTATGGTTTTGGCTTCGATTTCTGATTTTATTAATTATTTCGGTTTCTTAGTTCTTTCATTGCTGCATTTTAACATGGTTTATCGTTGTTTCTGTTTTAGTGATTTTTGGAGGGTTTGAATATGCCAAACAGGTGTTTCTCCTTACCGCCACCACTGTTGTAGTCATCATCATTGTAAGTTTTCATTAAAGTAGCAGTGGCTGTATTGATTTTTTAAATATTGGTGCATACTATAGAGGACAGTCATGCGAGAGATGTTTGCAAACCCCATTGCTTAGCTTGTTTATGCTCCATTTTAGTCGGTAGCTGGCAACTTTCAATTTTTTTAGTAATATGTTCATCTTTTATAATGATTAATGACTGGAGGAAGTTTATCAGGCCTTGTATATAATCTGAATTGCGTTTTCACTTTAAATTTTCTCTTTTGACTATTTAGCAATACTGTGCACATATCTGTTAGTTCTTTCTTTTGATGGTGTACTCTAATCCTTGCTTGTTAGCTGACATAACTATGTTTATTTGATTATGACACTCTACAGTTAACTGAATTGGTGGAAGGATGTGCAGGCTTTGGAGTGGCTTGTCATCTTGGTGTTTTGGCTGATCTTCTCACGATTGGGATATGGAAAAATGTAAGCTTCTTCAATAATGTATCAACAAGACTTCTTTAATAGTTCTGCATGGTTAATGTAGGATTTCGGTTCTGAATAGTTTTTGGTTTTGCTTGTCTATAATTAGCAAATGTCAACGGGCTTACACAATCAAGAGTTAAACTGCTTGAAGCAATGGGTTACACAATCAAGAGTTCTGAATATGCATAACAAGGAGGTTATTGGTTTATCTGACTTTAAGCGCAGTTCTTGTAGTTCCCAAATTTCAGCTGTCTTTTTAGAATAAATGGACAATAGTGTTGAACATATTGAATTAATTTGTTGTGCTATGTCTTTTCAGCTATGTCTTTGTAGTTCCCAGATTGACAGGGGACAAATTGTTGTGCTGTACTACAATTTTTGTATATATGCTTAGATTCATGGGTATGTAGTTAGTTTATAATTTTATAATCTTATTAATTTGTTAGAGTAATTGTTTTCTCATATACTTCACTTATTATTTTTATTTTAACAAGTTACCAAAAAAATTTATTTTTAAAAAATAAATTTGAATTTTTTTATAGAAAGCCCGCGGGCCGGCCCGCATTACCCGCGGTCCGCATGTGGGGCGGGTTGGGCCTAGGTATTTCGGGCCCGCCCCATTCGAGCCCGCCCCGTTCAATCCCGCAAAAATGTGGGGGCGCGCGCGGGCTGGCCCGTTTCGCCCCGCGGGCCCGTTTTGACACCTCTACTGACATCTTGTGACACCCAAGCCCGAGAAGTCACTTGAGTAAATTGGGCTTTATCTTATTTTTCTTGAGTGCAATTTTCTTGTGAGCTTTTATTTTTCCACTTATAAATTGGGACATACATCACTGTTCTTTGCTTGCAATATGTATTTAAAACTGTGAACTTGACCAGACTGCAGTGCATACATACATATCTGTGCGTTCTTTGATTGAGTCGAACAATTTCATTTGACTCTTGAACTGTGCGTCATAAATATTTCTGTCTATACTTCTCTTACATCTGATTGAACTGTTTGAGCAGGCATCGAGCTGAAGTGGTGTTGAGGACCAAGAATGAGTGCGAATTGAGAGTTCACTCTACATATTCCAGCACTTATTCTCTGACCCACATTATATCTATATTATTCTCCGAGAATCATGGCAATGTACTGACACCTTGTTGTTGTCTGTTTTATAGATCTTCCTACGAATGCGCAGAGCATAATGATAGGGGTTTCGGGTTGAGCGGACTAGCTAGGCTGCATCCATTATATTTGTTTAGAATAAATATTATATGCTCTTACCTGATCTTTGATGAGAATATTTGTGTATTTCTTAAATGTGATCAGTGTCACATATGATTTATCTATTGGGTATTTCTGGCATTGGATTTGTGAGCATGTTGTTGTTTCATTTTAGGGCTTGAAGCCCGGATATGCCATGTTATGTTCCTGGGAATATATATTGTTTTATATATTATTTTATTGGCATCTGATACTGTGATATATGTTTCTGTTTATACCTCGCTTCGTATTGGCTGTCTAAGCTGAGTGATCAATATTTTAGAACAGTTAATACGGCGGTGACGTCACGAAAATGGTTTTAAATTTTCGGGGCGTTACAGTTGGTATCAAGAGCCAAGCATGACTGACATCATGGAGATGCTACGAACAATGAAAGAGGATGCCGTTAAAAGGGTTGATTTTGAGACCCTTAAGCAAACTCTTGACGCTAATGTTTCCAATATTTCTGCTGTGAATGAGTGCATTGATAATCTGAGTAATGACTTTGCAGGACGCATGAAAGTACAGGATGACGCTTTGGCCCAACGATTGATGCAGCGGGTTGAGCGCAGATTAGAAGATGCATTCTATCACCATACTTCTACCTCAGGACAAAACGGAGCATCTGGATGGCTGAGGCCGAGGATGCCATGGCCGAAAGGGAAGAGGAACATGTCGCAATTGAAACTTTTGATCGTCGACAGGGACTCCGCGGCCGTAGGCCCCCTCCAATAGCACCAGTTCATCCTCCTCCTGCAGGCGAAGGACTGCGCATCAATGATCCATTGGCCATGCCCCCACCGCCTATGCCAAATAGACCCCGAAATGCACCTGTCATAAATGGAGATGATCCCGATGATGTGGATGACAATCTGAACTGCATTAAGTTCACCATTCCTGTTTACAAAGGGACCAGTGACCCTAATGAATTTCATGATTGGAGAAACACCATGGAAATGATCTACAACTGCCACAACTACTCCGACTTTAAAAAGATCCAACAGGCCGTTCAAGAATTCAAGGAGTATGCCCAGCTATGGTGGCAAGAGTTCACAACGGATCATCACAATGTCGGCCAACCCCAAGTCACTGATTGGGAATATTTTCTGCAACTCATGGAAAGAAGATTTGTGCCTCCCACCTACAAACCAGACATGTCCATGAAGGTGATCAGTCTGAAGTAGGAGTCAAGAACTGTCGAAGAATACTACCGTGAAATGGAGATGCTCATGATGAGAGCCCAGTTCAATGAGGACCCGCTAATCACACTGACCAGATTTGCAAAGGGTTTGAGGCCCGAAATCTTTGAAGAGGTGGACATGAGAGGCTACGTGAATATCACTGACTTGGTGAGGAAAGCCGCAAAATTTGAAGGCCAATTCAAGAGGAGAACCCATCGAACTTCCACAGGTTACAACTCGAGCAAACCCTGGTTGATCCGACCACCCGAGCGGACAAAAAGACCCAAAAATCCACAGTCGACACCGTCGCCGGTTCGTGATGAGGGAGGTTACAAGCTAAAAAGGTTTGAACTGAGAAGGAATTTCAGGGAGTTCAATAGGGATGATCGAAACAGGACTCAGGGCCGAGAACAACATCCACCCGCCAAGGACAAAAGAGAAATCACTTGTTGGAAATTTGGCAAGAAAGGCCATTATGCCAATGAATGCAATAATCCAAGATGAGTGGCCATACTCAATATTGGCGAGGACAAAAGGCCTGTGATCGAAGTCGAACCAGGAGTGTTCAAAATTTATGATTCCGACGAAGAGGATGACTGTGAAGCTGATCTACGACAGTATCAAGTGGATGAACTAGTCAATCCCGAAATTGATGATGACAATGAAGAAGATGTGAATCTGCTGGTAGCAATGAGGACTTTGAATACTGACAGAGTATCGGACACTTCATCCAACGAACAAAGGGAGAATCTCTTCCATTGTCGTTGCACTATTAAAGGCAATAATGCCTCTATCATTGTTGATAACGGCAGTTGCACTAATACTGTTAGTTTATATACTGTGCGCCGATTGCAGTTACCAACCGATGAGCATTCCAGTCCCTACCTGCTACATTGGATGAACAACAGTCGTAAAACCAAGGTCTCCTAACAGGCATGGGTCCCTATCACAAAGGGGCGACTCCGAAAAGGAATGGTGTGATGTCGTTCCCATGAACGCATGTCATGTTTTGCTTGGAAGGCCGTGGCTTTTTGATAAGGATGCCACTTATAGGGGAAAATCTAATGTTTTGTATTTTAAGCATGGACAAAAAGAATATTTGTTTAAACCTTTATCTGTAAAAGCTGTTAGATTAGACCATGAAAAACTGAAGAACAAAATAGCTCAAGCGGAAGCTGACCACAAGGCAAAGGAGAGAGGAAAAACCAAAGTTGACGAGAGTTCATCAAACTTGGATCAATGTCTGATATTGACCAAGACTGCATTTCGGCAAGCAACACGAGAACTTGACTTCTCAGGTCACTGTTTTCTTGCATTAGTTAAATCTGATGAATCTCTCAATAGAACTGTTCATACTGCACCTGATTTGCCTTTGGAATTTTCCAGGATGCTTGACAGAAATCAAGATATTTTCCCAGAAGAAGTGCCATCTGGCTTACCACCACTCCGAGGCGTGGAACGTCGCATTGACTTTGTGCCCGGAGCTTCGATCCCCAACAGACCCGCGTACCGCATGAATCCCGAGGAGACGAAGGAAATTCAGCGGCAAGTGCAAGCCTTGCTCGAAAAAGGTTGGGTTCGAGAAAGTTTATCTCCGTGTGCCGTCCCAGTTTTGCTCGTTCCAAAGAAGAATGGCGAATGGCGTATATGTTTCGATTGCCGCGCAGTCAACGCTATTACGGTCAAGTATCGCCATCCAATCCCACGACTGGACGACATGCTAGATGAGCTTGGTGGTGCTAGCTTTTTACGAAGATCCATCTAAAGAGTGGATATCATCAAATCAGAATGCAGCCTGGGGATGAATGGAAGACCGCTTTCAAGACGAAGTTTAGTTTATATGAGTGGCTCGGCATGCCATTCGGCCTTACGAATGCCCCCTCTACATTTATGCGTTTGATGAATGAGACTTTTCGGCAATTCATAGGAAAATTTGTTGTAGTTTATTTTGACGACATTCTCATTTATAGCTGTACTCTAATCGATCATGTGGATCTTGTTCAACAGGTACTGGATCGATTGAGAGAAGTTCGCTTGTACGCCAACTTCGGGAAGTGTAGCTTCTGTGTGCCGGAAGTGACATTTATCGGATTTGTCGTGGGAAAAGATGGACTGAAAGTGGACGAATCAAAGATCAAGGCTATATCTGACTGGAAGCCGTCAACCACTGTGCATGAAGTACGCAATTTTCTGGGGGTTTGAGTGGTTTCTTTAGAAGATTCGTCCCACAGTTTAGCGTCATTGCGGCCCCAATCACTGCACGGCTTAGAAAGGACATTCCGTTCAAGTGGGGGCCAGCACAGCAAAAGGCATTTGATGACCTTAAGGATAAGCTCACTCATGCACATGTCCTAGCATTACCAAATTTCGATTTGCCATTCGGAATCGAAAGTGATGCGTCAGGTACGGGCATGGGAGCAGTGTTGCTCCAAGAAGGAAGACCAATAGCATACTACAGTGAGAAATTCAGTGGAGCACAATTGAATTACTCCACGTACGACAAGGAATTATATGCTGTTGTTCAATCTTTGAGGACATGGCAACACTATCTGCGGGGAAGAGAATTCGTGATCAACACCGACCATGAGACACTTAAGCACATAAGGGTTCAGGGAAAATTGAGCAAAAGACATGCTCGATGGAGCACATTTATTGAGTCCTTCCCTTACGTGATTAAGTACAAGAAATGAAAGGATAATGTGGTTGCAGATGCACTCTCCAGGAGAATGGCTTTGGTAACATTTGCAACTACTCATCTGGTTGGGTTTGAGCATATCAAGAGTCAGTATGCCACTGACGAAGATTTTAGAGTGTTGTATGAAAGGACAAAGCAAAATGATTTCAAGGAGTTTTCCCAACTGGACGGGTTCCTGTACTTTGGTAACAGATTATGCATCCCAAAGGGATCCGTCAGGGAGTTGCTAATTCAAGAGGCTCATGGTGGTGGTCTCATGGGACACTTTGGAAAAGATGCAACTTTGGGAATCCTTGTTGAAAAGTTCTACTGGCCGAAAATGCAGGCCCAGGTTGTTCGTTTCATTGCTAAGTGCTTGGTCTGTCTGAAGGCCAAGTCGACGGGTTAAACCTCACGGCTTGTATCAAGCATTACCTGTGCCAGAAGGACCCTGGCTGGACATCTCAATGGACTTCGTGCTTGGACTACCACGGACCGCAAGAGGCAAGGATTCAATCTTTGTGGTAGTTGATCGATTCTCCAAGATGGCACATTTTATACCTTGTGCAAAGACCAATGATGCCAGGCATATTTCAAATTTATTCTTCAGAGAAGTGGTACGCCTGTATGGAGTACCCAAGTCAATTGTTTCAGATCGAGATGCCAAGTTCTAAGTTACTTCTGGAAGGGCTTTTGGCGTGAGATGGGCACACCACTTTTGTTCTCGAGTCTTACCATCCTCAGACGGACGGACAGACAGAAGCGGTAAATCGTGTGTTGGGTAACCTTCTACGCATAATTACTTCTTCGAGTTCTAAAAGTTGGGATGAATGCTTGCCATATATTCAATTTGCTTATAATCGTCACATTCATCGTGCCACACACATGTCACCCTTCGAGATTGTTTATGGATTTAACCCTATGACCCCCATAGAATTTCTGCCACTACCTAGTAGTGAGCGTCTTAACTTCAATGGCAAGGACAGGGCTAAGGCAATCAAGGATCTGCACCAGAATGTTTGGGATAACTTGCTGAAGGTATCGGAGACATATGCCAAATTTTCCAACAGGGGCAGGAAAAGACTGTTGCTGAAACCTGGAGATTGGGTCTGGGTGCACATGCGAAAAGAACGATTTCCTGCACAGACACATGGCAAACTCGCATCCTGTGGGACAGGACCTTACAAAGTCCTTGAGAAAATCAACGACAACGCTTATCGGATTGAGCTCCCTGATGATTTTAATATTAATCCGACTTTTAATGTTTCTGATTTATCTCTTTTCGAAAGGGATGATGAGTTGGATTCTGATCGGTTGATGTCTCAACCTTCCCAAGGGGGTGGGGATGGCATCCTCGCTAGAACCAATGGATTAATTATCCCAATAATCCCCCAGAGGCCAGTCTCCAAACAAAAGGCCAAGAAATTTTCTGATGCACTATATAAATTTTTCTTGCAGGAAACAGATAACTTGGAGCCCCAGGAAGCCCAAAGAATGCAAATAATGATCCGGATAGATCAAGCCCGGACAAGCCCGGAATCCATTAACATGGATTCCCCACTTCGGAATTAAAATAAGATGGAAAAGGCCTTAGGATGCACAAGAAAGCCCAACAAGCATGAAGAGGCCCAAAACTCCAACACTTAGGAAATTTTCAAGAGTTGATGTGGACTATCCAATGCGGTCTAAACCGCATGCATGCGGTCTAAACCGTATCAATCCAGACTCGACAAACCCCATCAAGCCATTCCAAGAAGAGGAGTCCAAAATCCAGCACATGCGGTATAGTGCATGCGGTCTAGGCAATGCGGTTTAAACCGCATCACTTAAACCGTATGCATCAATTTTGTTGAAGCAGCCAAGTCTGAAGAAAACGATGCGGTCTCCACGAGGCGTTATAAAACGCATCGCATGGCCTAGACCGCATCGACCCAAAATGAAGAGGAGACCGAATTAAAGACATGCAGTCAAAGGCCAATCGATGCGGTCGGACCAATGCGGTATAAACCGCATCGCATCAACTAAACCGCATCAACCCAGAAGCCTTCATTTTTAATGCAATGCGGTCTCTTTGTATCGATGCGGTATAAACCGCATCACCTTATTATAGACCGCATCGACTGCTCTAAACCGCATCACTTTTGTAATTTGGCTATTTTGAGCACAACATTATATTTTATGTATTTTTTATTGCTTTCCATGTGGCTTGGACTATATATAGGTCCTCCCACATCTTTGTAAACAACTTTGCTTAATTTGAATCAATCTATCTTATTTTCAAAGTTCATATCCGAGAACACTCTCTCTAAAGTGTTCTCTTCCCACCGTGTTTGTCTTGAGTTCATGCTCATTTCCTACACGCCATCAAGTTTGGAAGCTTGCTCGATGGATTGTCATGAATGATGCACTTGAAGGAAGCCATTTGTCTTGAGTTAGTCTCATTTCCCTTGGCAAGTTCGGGTCCCCTTCATTCATAAGCTTTCTTACCTTATATCTTGCAATTTAGTTTCATCATCTTATATATATCCATCTTTCGTGTGTGTTCTTGTTCTTCATCACTTCCCATATTTCTATTCCTCTAATCATCATCTTACCTAACCCTAAAATTCATTGTTACTAATCCGGATATTGTCACTAAGCAAGTTTCGATCTACGACACCAATATCAATAGACAATAATTTGTTTAGCAAAAAAAAAAAGATAATAATTGAGCATTTAAGATATTATGCTTGAGATGGGTTGGATTTGTCATTAGAATTTTCCCATATTCGTCTGTCTCAATCACTGTCTCATTGGATTCATCATCATCCATCTGGGCAGGGGGTTTAGGACTAAGATTTCCATCAGCAGGGAGTGCTGGAAGGGGATGTTACGGCAAGGGCGGCGGTAGAAAGATGAAGGGGATGTGAGGGCAACAATAAGAAGAGAAAGGGGATACGATGGCGACGTCAACAACAGGAAGATGAAGGAGATACAACGGCGTCTGTTGGAAGAGGAAGACGATGGGGATGCGAGGAAGATGAAGATGCAAACAAAAATTCCTAGATCTGGATTTTGGAAAAGAATGGAGGACTTAAAAACGAAAAAATGGGATGAAAAATAAGAAGCAGTGAGATCGGATCGTTCAAAGATTTTAAGATCTTATATAGATCCTATAGATCTTATCCAGATCTTACCCTAATTTAGATCACATACAGATCTTGATCGTTTTAACTTTGTGGGATCGTAAGATTCTAAGATTTAGATCTATATTTTAATAACATTGGCCTGTATATTATATTATCAGGGCCGGGGCCGGGGAATATGAAGTGACTTTAATTTTTGAAGTTATCTGGGTATATGATCACTCGGGGCCTTTACTTTTCCTCTCTGATGGAATCACTAATTAATTATATAATATTTATATAATCCTCATCAAGATAAGTGTTCGTTGATTAATTATTTAAAGTGAATATCACCAACAAAGAGAAACTACTATAAAGTGAAAGCACTATTACTCATTATAATTAGGCATAAAACTAGAAATTAAAAATTGTTATGAAGACCTAAAACTCGCTTTAATCACCTACTTAATGCGTCTTATAAGTGTAAGACAATAATTAGAAAAAAAGAAAAAATAATTAGAAAAAAACGAAACAAAAATGAAAAAGAAGAAAAGAAATTTAAAATGCTGGTGGGACCATAAAGTATTGGCACTTCAGTTTTCTTGCCAAATGATCGATATTTTTTTAATTTTTTTTTATTAGCTGAAGCCGGGGAAAAAACGAAAAGAAGAACCAAAAGCAACAAGGAAAGCAAAACAGACAGTAATCAAGAGAACAGTGGGAACTCAGGCAACGGGGGAGTCCACTTCTAGTTCCTCAAGAACCATGTACGGAGGAAAGGCCCACGTCGTGTAAAATTCCTCGAAGGATGCACCAAATGATCGATTCTTGAGTTTACATATTTTTTTATTATATTATATTATTTTAATAAAAGAGGGCATGCTGGCCCAATGTGTCCGGTCCATTTTGATGGTTTTACTTACCCACTGAATGACACGTACTACAAGAAATTTCTATTTTAGCAACCGAATTTAATAAAATTCAATTACTAAAGAGTTTAGTGACCGAATTTGCCATCGAAATTCGTTAACGATCATAATTTTAGCGACCAAAATTCATTAGTTACCACAATTTTAGTGACCGAATTCGATTTTTTTCTAGTAGCGAGTGTCATATTGTATTGTATGGGGTGATTGACCATTTGTGCCCCATTATTAGTGGTCAACTTTCTTTAATCAATATGGCAACTCGGATAGTACTTAATTAGGCACCACAAAAGAATTGTCTACCTGTTGCCATTTTTTTTTTTATAAGGAGTCATTAAATGGAGAAAGAGGTGGTGGAAGCCTACCACACAAATTACAAAAGGATGAATAGGGGATTGGATGGTGATTCGAACCCAACCTATAGGTGGGGAGTCGGGACAAAAGAATTGTCTACCTGTTGAATATTTGATATGAGGCCAGCGAATGACCAATTATGGCAATAGTCCTATATATAGCCTATGTAGTGGCCAAAGAAATTTATGTGATGTAGTTATTGCGAGGAAATGAGGCGTGTAGTCCAAATTTGGTGTCAATATAAAGGGAGGCCTTTTGTCTTTTGAGATAATCATCAAGAGACAACATATATATATATATATATATATGAACGCCACTACCAGAAAATTTTCAAATTCGATCGCTAAAAGAATAGTCGCTAAAATTATGATAACTATGAATTTCGATCAGAAATTCGATCGGCAACTTATTAGTAATCGAATTTTATCAAATTCTTTATCGCCAATCAAAATTTTTTTATTGTGTGCAAATTAACCATTTTATCAATCTTATCTCTTTTTTTTTGGGTAAATATACTCATGCACCGACAAAGGGGATAAAGGTGATAGGGGGTTAGGTGGGAATTGAACCCCCAACCGTAAGGTTGGAAGTCAGAAGACATGACCACTAGGCCAAGTCCCCCATTCCCTATCGATCTTATCTCTTTATTCTTGAGTATATTATTTATTGTATTTCACATTTTTAGACTTAGGTCCTATTGGATTAATCGCTTCCCACTCATGATCAATCTTAATATACCAAGCTAAGTTCTTATTTGCACGGAGTATTGTGAAATTTTTAATTCATTAAATAAGTAAATACGAGTAATTACCACAACATGTGTTCTTAGTTCTTACAAACCAACACAATTAAGTAATTCACTCATAGGTCACCAATTTTTCATGTAAAAGTAGTCCCTTTGGATTGGTAGCTTCAACACCCAAATCCCAATAAAGTGATTCCTTAGTCTCTAAGAAGTGCAATTCATAAGTCATTCCAACACCATTTCCACTTCACCACTCCATGAACCCAAACACCAGATCAATCCACGCCGTGCAAACCATTCCAAATCAACGGCCCTGATCCAATCTGCTCTTCCAGTCCTTGGACCTCTCAAGCACACCCCCAAATCCCATATTCCAATCATCACTAAAGCAAAACCCCAAGGCATATAAAGCACACACTACATTACCATTCCCACAAACCAAAAGATAAAATCTTGATCAAGAATCAAGTTCAAACCAAACCACACTTGCAAACTCTTTCTCACAAACACAAACATACATACCTAGTAGCCAGTTATTATGTATAGATTCAGCAACACATTAATAGGGTTTCTAAACCTCTTCACACTCCTAGCCTCCATTCCCATCATCGGCGCCGGCCTATGGATGGCCCGGAGCTCCACCACCTGCGAGGGCTTCCTCCAGACGCCCCTCCTCGTGCTCGGCTTCGTCATCCTTATCATCTCCCTCGCGGGCTTCATCGGTGCCTGCTTCCACGTCGCCTGCGCCCTGTGGGTGTACCTGGCCATCATGCTGATCCTCATCGGTGCTCTCATGGGTTTCACCGTCTTTGGCTTCGTCGTGACGGCGCCTGGAGGAGGCACCCCCGTGCAGGGGAGAATGTACAGGGAGTACCACTTGGAAAACTACTCGCCGTGGCTGAAGAAGAGGATTGAGGACCCCAAGTATTGGGGGACTGTCAAGGCCTGCATTTTGGGATCAAAGACGTGTGCTAAGATTGTGTTGTGGACGCCCTTTGATTATTTGACAAGGGATATGACTCCCATTCAGGTAATACTGTTGTTTAGGATTTTTTTTTTTTAGGGTTTGGTAATTATTTTTTTCAACTTAATTATGGTTAGGGTTTTTTTGTTTTGGATTTGCCAGGATGAATTTAGTGGAATTTTTCATGTTTTCACAGTTCCTAATATCCCATTCTTGACATAGGATTTTCTAAATAACCTATTCAATTTGAAATTGAGGAAAATTCTTTTTTTAATATATAAATTAGGGTTTGTATTGATTTTTTGGTTGATGAAACATAGGCAAAGGTATTCCAATAAGTTTGAAATGGTGATAGTTGGAGTTAATTTTTTGATTAATTTGAACTCAAGAGCTTCTTTTTCTTTAGAGAATAAACTTGCATTTGTCTAATTTGAGCTCAAGCTACTTTTTGCTTCGGGAAAAAAAGCACTCAACAATGGATCCAGCTTGATCAATGAGTGAGGACGGAGGATTAATTAAGAATTCTATTTCGGTTTCTTTTTTAATAAAAAATATATAAAATAAAATTAATGCGTGCAATCTTTTTTTGGTGACATTATCGAGTGCAAAGACAATTAGGTAAAGTAGAAATTATTATTATTTTTTTATGAAAATAAAATTCGATACCAATCTTTATTTATAAGTATTCAAGAAGTGTACTTTTTGTAAAATAACATTCTATTGATCGTCCGCATTTTTGATTGAGTTTATTCAAGGGAGTAGGGACATGCATAGGTCTTTTTGTTTGTGGTTTATTTTTTTATTTTTTTAAAATATAAAAAAGTGGAGGATCTATATAATAAATTAATGTACAAATAGGCTAGCTGAGTGAACATAAACCTATTCTGCCTTGAATATTTTCAAGTAGCTTTCAAAGTAATCTAATAAATTAGAAATTAAAGAACATTAAAGCTCGTCCATTGAAATAAAGCTGAGTTCACCTTTCTGTCAAAAGAAAATACTCCGTAATTAAAAAGGAAAAAAAAAAGTTTAAGTAAAATCCTCTTCCAAGAAAACAATTAATAAATATTCCTTTTTGAAAGATAATGATAAGATGATCACGATCTGTTTGCTCATTATTCTATTCCATAACCGTACATTTTTAATTTCATAATGCCTTAGTTGCAGACTTCATTCCTTTAGAATAATTCCAAGCATATTTTGGGCAGTAATTGCGATGTAACATTTTTTTTTTAATGAACAACATATATACTACTAAATTTTTCTAGATTAAAACAGGATATATTCTTTATGCGAAATATTCCCATGATAGCCAACCCAACTATGCCATTAATCTTTTAACTTCTAAGAGTTTGTTTAATTTGTTATCCCTAAAAAATAAAAGATTCATATATAATTTATAAATTATTTAATTTAGAAGCTAACAAAGAGCCCTTAATTAAATATAGCTATATAGAGACTTTTGTTATGTATCCTAGCCTTAAAAAATTAAAGTATAAATACATAGAGTCCTCATCATCGGTGTCAATAGTTTGCATGCCCTTAGCTTTCCACTTTGTAATTTGTGGTATGTGTATAAAGTAGTTATTTTTAGTTATATTTATAATATATGTCTAAAAATAAATTTAAATAACCTAAAGAAAAACCCTTTTACCCATCAAAATGTGGGAACTGGCCAGCCACTCCGAGCTATACCTACATCATCTAATCTGATCGGATGAGCTATAAAAAGTCAACGCATTTGACCAAAGTACAACCCTGTAATGAACATGTACATGCATGCAATGCAGTCGGGATGCTGCAAGCCGCCAACCTCGTGCAACTACGCAACCACGGTGATGCAGGAGCAGGACTGCTACCATTGGAACAACGCCGAGACGGTCCTGTGCTACGACTGCGATTCATGCAAGGCCGGCGTGCTGGAGAACGTGCGCCGCGACTGGCGCAAGCTGTCCGTGCTCAACATTGTCATGGTCATCGTCCTCATCGGCATTTACTGCATCGGCTGCTGTGCTTTTCAGAACACGAGGAGGGCCGAATCCAATTATCCGTATAGCCGCAACCGCCTCACCAAAGTCCGGCCTCGCTGGGATTACCACTGGTAATAATATATACATGCACATATATATATATATACCCACATACATTATGGGATATTTGGGAGTTAGCGATCCGCTAGCAGATAGCACTTGGATCTGCTAACTCTCAAACATCCCCTATATATAAATGGTTAATGAAGGAAATTGCAATTTTTTTTTCATGTAATATGGTTGAGATCAAAAAATGAATTGTACCTTTCAAAATTTTGCCAATTGGGTACGTAAAAAAAGTTTCTTTGGCTGACCAGAATGAAAGAGGTGGTGGATTTTGATTGACAACATTATGCAGATAAATTAGGGTTTATGTTATCAAGTTTCAAAATTTCTCAAGTTTAGTGAAAGTATTACGTGTACTCTTATTTCTTCATGTTAATTGTTATTTGTTACAATCATTATTATATACATATTGCTGTTATTTTGATTTATTTTGTTTAGTAATGCTGATTTTTTTGGGTGTGTGTTTTGGTAGGTGGAGATGGTTGGATGACAGAAGGCATCAACTTTATTAGCGAAAGATGATAGTATATGTATTTCTACACATCTTTTTATGCATATGTGAATTTGCAATTGGGATTGTGACTTGTGCTTATTACACTCACCACTGCTCATGTACCTATATGTCTTTATGGAAAGTAGTCGCTTGCTCTATTTATATATAGTAAAATAAAATACACACTAGTAATAAGCTTTTCTCCTGTGCAAAAAGTAAAGACTCGAACCGTTTAAGCAAAATTTTATATTCGAATTATTGTAAATATAGAAATCTGTTTTGAAAGATGCATTCCTAAACACACTAAAAACTCAAGATTATTCGAGCTTCTAAAAGGTTCAAGAAATGATATTCTAATTTTATCACTGGTAGGGGTTCAAACCCATTTGTTTGAATGTTTCACAAAAAAAAAAAAAAAAACAAAAAAACAAACAAACTATTCTACTATGTAGGTCCCGTTTATATCTATTGGCACTTAAGTCATTGTTTGAGTGTTGTGCCAGTTACATGGAAGCAACTAAATGAAAGAACAAACACACAACACTCTAGTTTGTTTACACAGTTCAATTTTGCGATCTATATATGGACCATTTAGTTTCACAAGTTTTTTCAATTTCCAAAACCATCCTACAAATATCGAATTAGACGAATCTGTCCCATAACTACTCTAATCATCCCAGAACCCGTCTATGAAGCGATTTTTGCTAATCATCGCCGAACTCCTCCCTATGGAGGGATGATATAGTTATGGGACGGGTTCGACGATGATTAGTGACAAAACCGGGTTCATGGACGGGTTCGGCTATGATTAGGATAGTTATGGGTCGGATTCGTCTAATTCGATATTTGTGGGGCTGTTTTGAAATTTTTTTAAAATTATGATACGATATGGGCTTTTTCTCCTATGGAAGACACCAATTCAGGTTTTCCTCACTAATCTCCAAACTGAAAGATTATAACAGATAGCCAAAGCATAAGACCAATTAAACCTCGAACCAGTTCAACAAGTGTCTTCACAACAAATCGATTGCTGTGCAACTAACTCCACATTATTCAACAAGAGGCTGAACACGCTTTGCTGCACTTGTCTCCATTAGATCATCACCAACTTTCGATCACCATCAGGAACATCACGGTTGAAGAGCATCTCATTGCCTCTTCCAAAACAACAAACGGAATACAAATTTATACAAAAAAAAGTAAAAAAATCCTAGCAATGCTAAGTCTGTGGCACTCACGAAGAACAATATATGACATGAAATTCTAAAGGCATCAAACTAAGTAAATCAGAAATCAATCATATACTCCCTTCGTTTTTTTTTAAAGGTTACGTTTTGACTTTTTTTTACTGTTCATTATAGCACTTTGACTTCTATTTTTGTTATAGTTATAGAAGACAAAATATAGCTAAATGAGATCTTGTTGGATTCGTCTTATCTTGTAGTTTTGAAATATCAAATTTTTAGAATTTTTACTTGTACCGAATTTGAGTTATTAATTGTTGAAAATGTGCATTAGCATACGTGCAAATGAGAAGTGTAACCTTAAAAAAAAAATGGAGAAAGTACATAGCACTCTAAAAGGGGTGTGTGAGATGGTTATTCCGCAAGTCAGCTCACAATTAATCTTCCAAAAATTTCGATCACCAACAGAAAGCGGTTTAAACACAAATTAAACATTCAAACATCAATCTGCACAAAACTCATCCTTAACATACTCTTTTTTCACCGCCGAATTGTTCCAGCTTTAAATACAAATTAAACGAGTTAAATATGATGATTGCAAACTCTCATAAAAAAGCAATTCAACAACGTTGAGACTTGAGAGAAATGACGTCCCTTAATCAATGTTCATTTATTTTATTTTGTGTTTTTTAATCCAAGCTACAATTAGTCTTTGGACTTCACATTACAATCATTTAGACTTTATACAACAATGGTGAAATCGCAAACAATATTTGTTTAAAATACATAATGAAGTCAGTATGTGCTTATTAATTAATTAGTTTGTGATTTTTAAATATATATATATATATTTATTTTTTTTTCATTTGTGTTGGCAAATGAAATTTGGAATTCTTTTCGTTTTAAAAAACTAAAACTTGTCCAACAAAATGTAATCGAACAAATCTTCCACAGAGACCTTTTTTTTAAAAAAACAAAAAAAGAAAAAAGGATTATTATTATAATGGCTTAGAGCGTCAGATTATTTTAAACAACCCGAATACCGAATACCGAACAATGTAAGGATTTTGGCTTAGTTAATAAAGAACTAGTGTCCAGGCCTTGCCGGGGAATGGATATGTTGGTCTGTACCAGATTTAGAGCGATGTTCACAAAAACAAACCCATCTGTTAAGAAGCTTCACAAACTGACAGTAGGATCTTATCATGTTTGCATATTGTTCATAGCACCATTTCTCGCAGTTAACTGGATCGCATGGGTCGACTGTAATCGGCACCTCACTGCTTCGGACACTCTCGTACATTAGAAATGTCTGATGGCCACCAAACCAACCCTATGACCCAACATTTTGCTGTCCCTTTTCTTGTTTGTTGTGGAAAGTGCGGTTGATTTGTGTTGAGGAAAAGGCCACCTGTTTATAGGAGAGTTATCTTTGGATGAAATTTAGTTAGCCCATTAAAGATTGTAAGAACATAGAAAAATATAAATATACATTTAGTATATTTGTGATGGATTTAGAGAAATACTACTATTTATTTTTGTATTTCTGTTGGGGCCATGGGCCACAACAAGGAAATTAGGCCGTACAATACGGGCCAAGAAGGATTTTTAAGAAAAGCTGGGCTAAAATTGATTGGGCCGAGGAGTTAAAAAGGAACGATCCAAAACAGGAGAAGAAACCCGAATAGAGGGAGATTTCGGAGGGAAGAGATTTCGGCCGAAATAAAGCCAAGTCAGCCGATAGGAGAGGAATGAAATTCGGCTTAAAGGAATCGGCCGGAGAGCGGTTACCTCAGCTCCGGCTATAAATAGGGGATGCCATGTACAGAGTCAAGAGAGATCAATCCAACTCCCAAATTCCTTTATCAAATTTAATTCTTTGTATCTTTACTGCTTTCTTTACAGCTTTCCTTTACAGTTTTTTCTAGACTCTAGCTTAGCTTGTAGCGGTTACTTTCCAAGTCCACCGTTGTTTCTTAACAACCGGTAGTTTGGTTCTATTTTCCGGTGAATTCACCGTTGTTTCTTAACAACAGGTAGATTCCCCATTGTATCTTGTTGCCATTTCAATTCTAAGGAATATTCAGTCAAGTTTGGGCGCATTATTGTTAATCCGGACCCGTAATCGGTTTGATCCTTTTCCGATAGCCTCCCTTGAGGAGAAAAAGGTCATTGGCTCGACACAACAAGCTAAACAGTGGCACGCCCAGTGGGACGAGAAATGGCATTTGAACAAACAACTCCAGCGGTTAACAAGGCGGCAAGGACCGATTTGCCGCCGATCCAGGAAGAACGTACAGCAGAAACCGGAGAATTCCCCCCGAGGTTCCCTGGACCATCAAACTTCCACAATTAGGAGTTTCCACACGACGATCTAACCCCGCGGTTTAGTGATCATGTCCAATTTATGGTAGAAGCGGCGGTTACTAATTCGGTTCGCCAGATAGAAGGCAATATCCTGGCAGCAATGCCAGCCATGTTCAGAGCCGAATTAGCGAGGAACATGTATCCGATGGGAAAGCAGAATGCACAAATGGCGCAAAATCCACCACCTGCGATGCAAAATCCTCACAACTTTCAACAGCAGGCCTATCGGCCGCTAAGAGGGCAAGGACCACGGCTTTTCGTCCCTCCGCAACAAAGGCACGATCATCAGCAGAATCAACCGCCTCAACCAGTAGTGCAACCGCCTGCTCCAGTGGTTCAACAACAATACTTACAACAGCAGCCGAATCCGCCACAACTGGTTGACAGGGAATTAATCGCTGAGATAATTCGTACTCAGTTTGGAAATCTTATCGGCCAGGAGAATAGGCCGATGTACAGGAAGCCTTATCCAGACTACATCGAGGAGCAGTATCCACTGCCTAGAAGAGTAAAGGTTCCAGATTTCAATACTTTCTCTGAAGAGGTCGGTCGGTCTACGATGGAACATATTGGCCGATTCACAGCTCAATGCACCAGAATAGCCCAAAATGATTTTTATAAGTTGATATTGTTCAGCTTATCGTTAACTGGTCCAGCATTTGAGTGGCACATTAATTTACCAGCGGGATCGGTTAACACCTGGGCCGAAATGGAGCGGTTATTTCATGACCGATTCTATAATACCAGTCCTGAAGTATCGGTGGTTGATCTGACATCAACCAAACAGAAGGCAGCAGAATCAGTTACTGAGTGTAACACCCCGGTTTTTGGTCACCCAGGTCGGGATGTCACCGCCACATCTCCCTAGCAAGACACGGTTTCTCCGAGCTTGCCAAAGAGATGCAAGGCTATGGTTTTTCAGAATTTAAAACATTCAAACAACCCATTTATATATAATTTAAAAATAGTATATCAAAGTTGCAGCGGAAAATAATATTTACATAAGAACAATGCAGCGGAATTTAAATATAGCCAGCACGGCCAGAATACGGGTTAAACAGGCCCGTTCATGCAATTTCTAGTCTAACGTAACATTTAAAAATAAATTGTTTCCCCAAACTTCCATGAATGCATATGATGATGCATATTCTTCAGCTCTGAAATAAACAGGGAAATAAAAATGGTTTGGTCAGCACTACGTGCTGAGTAAGTTACCACAAACATGATTATGAGGTTTCAAAGCCTTTAATTAAATTTAAAAACATGTGCATAATATCCATGATTTAATTTATCCAACTAATAATAATTTAATTGCGTATTTTAAAAGACAAGGGTTTCCATAAGATCATAATTCAACAACATGATAAAATAATCGCAAGACATAATTTAAAGGCATAATTTAAATAAGGAAACTATTTAAGTATTTCAGGATTCCACTATCCCTCTTTTATTCGATATAATCTAGTATAATTTATTCTTGGGGAATCGAACCCGCAAGAAAACAAACAATCGCCCTTGGGGAATCGAACCCGCAAGAACTCACATACATCCTAGGGAATCGAACCCGTAGGAATCAACACATATTCTGGGGAATCGAACCCGCAGAAAGACACACCCTGGGGAATCGAACCCGCAAGGTTTGACACGGACATCCTGGGGAATCGAACCCGCAGGAGAACATACAATCGCCCTTGGGGAATCGAACCCGCAAGAACTCAAACACACCCTGGGGAATCGAACCCGCAAGGTTTGACACAGACATCCTGGGGAATCGAACCCGCAGGTCAAACAAGTTTCGCAAATTTCACAAGTTTCATCATGAGTTCAAGATTTGACTCGGTCAACCACCGTTTAATCCAAAATGCGTCTAAAATCAGATTTAATTTCAAAAATTCCGAAATTTCGCGTCTGACTCCAAAACATCAAGATCTACAACTTTTGTGTTTTAACGTTTTCAATCCGAGATACCTAAATAGGTCAAAAACACTAATTTTCACAGAAGTATAAATCTGTCCGAATTTCCTAGGTCACAGTTTAGAGATTTCGAATTCTACCATAGCAAATCAACTCCAAAATTAACGAAATTTGACAGAGATCATCTTAAGACATATATCTACAACTTTTATGTTCAGCAAAAGATCTAATTCATCCTATTTCTATTGTCAAAAATGCCAACAAGTTCAGGCCAAGAATCTGTCAAGATTTCAAGATCCACATCCTAGCAGTTCGGTTTCGGGTGAATTTCGTATAACAAATCATCACGAAAAATTCTGAAAATTTACGGAGGTGTTCTTAACGCATAGATCTACAACTCTTATGTTCAACGCTAAGCCTAGATCGGTCTAGATCGAAGGTAGAAATCACCAACAAGTTCGAACTAAAGTTCTGTCACCGTTTCAAGATCTAAACTCAAGGCAGGTCTGTTTGTGGTCGTTTTTGGATATCAAAACACGATGAAAAATTATGAAAATTTTACAGTACATAGATCTATGTCTTAGGAACGTTTTTTGTGTTTTACGTTTTTCCGTTTGAAGTCGTTTTAAGGTTCGGAAAAATTAGACAAAACTGTTGCGCCGTTAAAAATCACGTATGGACAGATTTACGAAAGATTTGCTCAAGTTTCTAGATTTGAATATTTTTACTACTCCTAAAACCGTGTAAGCATTAACTTACTGATTTACGGATGTCTCGGCTCGATGATTCGGAGGCGTGGCTTCCACGTTCTTCGTTCTCCCTCCGAGATCCTTCGTTTTTCCTCAACGCGTCCGGATCGGGGTTTAGAATAGGAAAGAGATTTAATTAGGATTCGTTTTCGAATCTTGAATGGAAAAGAACGGACAAGAATGGTTTGAATCTTACCCCAATGATCGAAGACTCCTAATTTTCGTCCAAGTCAGTCCCTTGATTCGGTTTTGTGCCTCCGACGACTCCGGAATTAGGGTTTTGTGTGTAGAGAGATTTCGTAGGGTTTTTGTAAAGATGTTCGGGGCTCCCAAGAGGGTTTATTTATAGATATTTAAGACCTAGGGCGTCCAAGATCTGACCCCAAGCATCTTGAGTCGAGATATGTTCAACCGAAAGTCGAAAAATCCGCGTTCGGGCGAGAGATTCACGCAACAACCAAATCTGTCAAGTGGCGCGGTCGTGGCGCGCTAAACCACCTTCACCGCGCGGCCACCGCGCCGACTTCGCCTGGACTTCGGTCCGGGCGGGTCGTGCGATCCGTCGTGCTTTTCCGCCTCTCTTTCGGGTTTCTATCCCTCTATGCTCCCGAATTCCGATTTCCGGGGTATATATTCGGGTTCATACTTTCTCTCTAATTTTATTCTCAGTCTAATTGGATGTTTTGGACTCGAATACTCGAGTTCATTAGTGTCGGGTTTTGGTGTACCATTTATCCATCCTTTTATTTAATTAAATTCCTTTAATTCCTTTTTAAGTAAAAATCTCATTTCTCATTTCCTTATCTTTATTTATTTCTTTTATTTGCTGGATTTGTTTTTTTATTTATAGTATTTATTTTATTTATTATTTATTTATTTAATTATTGTTTTATTTTATGTTGGAAAATTCTAGGGTATTACAGTCTACCCTCCTTAAGAATCAACTTCGTCCTCGAAGTTGTGTTTTGGCTTTTCTCATGCTAAAGTCTTTTGTTTGTTTTATTATTTTGTGACTGAACTTAGAATTAAAACTTCTAAGCTGCCTACGTACCCGGTGAAGGGATCAAGCCATAACTTAGTTCAAAACAATTTGAAGTTGTTTATTATATATATATATATATATATATATATTTATTCAGGATACATCTTATTGAGTTGAACTCCAAAAATAAATTATTACGGGGTATCACATCCTCTCCCCCTTAGGGCTTCAGTTATGTCCCCATAACTGCCTATTCATTATTCTCAAGAAGGTTCGGGTCAAGGTTTAAATGAGTCGTGCGTTTGAAATGGATTTGTTGTTTGGGAAACCAAACAAGATTTTTGGAATAAATAGTGTTTTAATAAAAACTTGATTTTTATTGTTCCACATAAGGAAATTTTCTAATTCGTACAAGGATAGGAATGGCTAAGGTCGAGATTTGTTATGCTTAGGCGTGCTCTTAGATGAACGCGATCTAGAACTAAGGCAAGATCAGTCTCTAGTTAGCGTTCCTAATTCGATGTCAAGCCTCTAAGTTATCTAGGTGTAGCCAGAGATCTAAGTTAGAATATATCACGCTTTTAAGTTCCCTAAGTTTAGGCAATGCAATATGCAAATGCAAATGATGATTTCCCCCCAAAAATAATTCATGCACTATATATATATATATATATATATTTTTCCATGGGTTTTAAAATAAAAATTTCTCCATGGAAATAATACTTTAAAATTTAAAATAATAGTCAAAATATTAATAATAGTTTAAAAATAATAATGGTTTAAAAATAATAGTTTAAAAATAGCCGGGGCTCTGATACCAACTTGGTATCAGATATTTTCTTTAAAAAAAATAGTTTTAAAATATTCCGGGCTCTGATACCACCTTGTAACACCCCGGTTTTTTGTCACCCAGGTCGGGATGTCACCGCCACATCTCCCTAGCAAGACACGGTTTCTCCGAGCTTGCCAAAGAGATGCAAGGCTATGGTTTTTCAGAATTTAAAACATTCAAACAGCCCATTTATATATAATTTAAAAATAGTACATCAAAGTTGCAGCGGAAAATAATATTTACATAAGAACAATGCAGCGGAATTTAAATATAACCAACACGGCCAGAATACGGGTTAAACAGGCCCGTTCATGCAATTTCTAGTCTAACGTAACATTTAAAAATAAATTGTTTCCCCAAACTTCCATGAATGCATATGATGATGCATATTCATCAGCTCTGAAATAAACAGGGAAATAAAAATGGTTTGGTCAGCACTACGTGCTGAGTAAGTTACCACAAACATGATTATGAGGTTTCAAAGCCTTTAATTAAATTTAAAAACATGTGCATAATATCCATGATTTAATTTATCCAACTAATAATAATTTAATTGCGTATTTTAAAAGACAAGGGTTTCCATAAGATCATAATTCAACAACATGATAAAATAATCGCAAGACATAATTTAAAGGCATAATTTAAATAAGGAAACTATTTAAGTATTTCAGGATTCCACTATCCCTCTTTTATTCGATATAATCTAGTATAATTTATTCTTGGGAAATCAAACCCGCAAGAAAACAAACAATCGCCCTTGAGGAATCGAACCCGCAAGAACTCACATACATCCTAGGGAATCGAACCCGTAGGAATCAACACATATTCTGGGGAATCGAACCCGCAGAAAGACACACCCTGGGGAATCGAACCCGCAAGGTTTGACACGGACATCCTGGGGAATCGAACCCGCAGGAGAACATACAATCGCCCTTGGGGAATCGAACCCGCAAGAACTCAAACACACCCTAGGGAATCGAACCCGCAAGGTTTGACACAGACATCCTGGGGAATCGAACCCGCAGGTCAAACAAGTTTCGCAAATTTCACAAGTTTCATCAAGAGTTCAAGATTTGACTCGGTCAACCACCGTTTAATCCAAAATGCGTCTAAAATCAGATTTAATTTCAAAAATTCCGAAATTTCGCGTCTGACTCCAAAACGTCAAGATCTACAACTTTCGTGTTTTAACTTTTTCAATCCGAGATACCTAAATAGGTCAAAAACACTAATTTTCACAGAAGTATAAATCTGTCCGAATTTCCTAGGTCACAGTTTAGAGATTTCGAATTCTACCATAGCAAATCAACTCCAAAATTAACGAAATTTGACAGAGATCATCTTAAGACATATATCTACAACTTTCATGTTCAGCAAAAGATCTAATTCATCCTATTTCTATTGTCAAAAACGCCAACAAGTTCGGGCCAAGAATCTGTCAAGATTTCAAGATCCACATCCTAGCAGTTCGGTTTCGGGTGAATTTCGTATATCAAATCATCACGAAAAATTCTGAAAATCTACGGAGGTGTTCTTAACGCATAGATCTACAACTCTTATGTTCAACGCTAAGCCTAGATCGGTCTAGATCGAAGGTAGAAATCACCAACAAGTTCGAACTAAAGTTCTGTCACCGTTTCAAGATCTAAACTCGAGGCAGGTCTGTTTGTGGTCGTTTTTGGATATCAAAACACGATGAAAAATTATGAAAATTTTACAGTACATAGATCTATGTCTTAGGAACGTTTTTTGTGTTTTAAGTTTTTCCGTTTGAAGTCGTTTTAAGGTTCGGAAAAATTAGACAAAGCTGTTGCGCCGTTAAAAATCACGTATGGACAGATTTACGAAAGATTTGCTCAAGTTTCTAGATTTGAATATTTTTACTACTCCCAAAACCGTGTAAGCGTTAACTTACTGATTTACGGATGTCTCGGCTCGATGATTCGGAGGCGTGGCTTCCACGTTCTTCGTTCTCCCTCCGAGATCCTTCGTTTTTCCTCAACGCGTCCGGATCGGGGTTTAGAATAGGAAAGAGATTTAATTAGGATTCGTTTTCGAATCTTGAATGGAAAAGAACGGACAAGAATGGTTTGAATCTTACCCCGATGATCGAAGACTCCTAATTTTCGTCCAAGTCAGTCCCTTGATTCCGTTTTGTGCCTCCGACGACTCCGGAATTAGGGTTTTGTGTGTAGAGAGATTTCGTAGGGTTTTTGTAAAGATGTTCGGGGCTCCCAAGAGGGTTTATTTATAGATATTTAAGACCTAGGGCGTCCAAGATCTGACCCCAAGCGTCTTGAGTCGAGATATGTTCAACCGAAAGTCGAAAAATCCGCGTTCGGGCGAGAGATTCACGCAACAACCAAATCTGTCAAGTGGCGCGGTCGTGGCGCGCTAAACCACCTTCACCGCGCGGCCACCGCGCCGACTTCGCCTGGACTTCGGTCCGGGCGGGTCGTGCGATCCGTCGTGCTTTTCCGCCTCTCTTTCGGGTTTCTATCCCTCTATGCTCCCGAATTCCGATTTCCGGGGTATATATTCGGGTTCATACTTTCTCTCTAATTTTATTCTCAGTCTAATTGGATGTTTTGGACTCGAATACTCGAGTTCATTAGTGTCGGGTTTTGGTGTACCATTTATCCATCCTTTTATTTAATTAAATTCCTTTAATTCCTTTTTAAGTAAAAATCTCATTTCTCATTTCCTTATCTTTATTTATTTCTTTTATTTGCTGGATTTGTTTATTTATTTATAGTATTTATTTTATTTATTATTTATTTATTTAATTATTGTTTTATTTTATGTTGGAAAATTCTCGGGTATTACACTGAGTTCATAGAGAGATTTTACGCAGTAAAAGCTCAAATGAAGACGATGCTGCCGGAGCATGAATATATCCAAATCTTGAAGCAGAATCTGAAGTTCGCCATCAAGGACAGATTGATGGTCACAAGACCAAGGACTGTGGCCGAATTAACGGCCGAAGCCATAAGAATGGAGACCTATCTGGCGGAGCAAGCGACTTTCAAATCAAGCCGAAGTCAAAGTCGCAGATCACAGCCTATCCAGTCAGCGGCATCGTTTGCAGAATCTCTGGATAGGTGTAAAGTTCAGGAAGAATACAACACAGACGATATTCCTGCTTTAGCCGAAGTAGCAAGGGCCGAATTGGTAATAAAGAAGCCCATGACTTGTCCTGCGCTTCGGCCAGTCAAAGGCAAGGAAAAAGAGGGAGAAGTCAGAGATGAATCTCAGAGGTTTTATTCTTTTGATCTTATCCCAGATGGATGAAATATTTGATTATTGCCAGAAGAATGGATTATTGGAATTCAAAGGAAATCACCCACAGCCAACCAAAGAACAATTGGAAGCCGGATGGTGCAGATTCCACGGATCGGCTACTCATTCTACGGCGGTTTGTGTACATTTTAGGAAGCTAATCCAAAAGTATGTCGATGATGGGAAATTGAAGTTCCCGGACAGGCTCATGGCAATCGATAAGAATCCGTTCCCTGTCGCGAAGATGGTGATGGTGCATCCCGATCAGAATAGTCCTGTACATGATCGATTGGGGAACCAACCATCATCCAGTAAAAGTTCTGTGCACGATCGGCTAGGAAGTCAGCCATCATTCCAGAAGAAGACAGGAGTGTGGAGACGCTTAGGATCACCGCCGAAAGGAAAAGAGAAGATTTCGGATGTTTTTGACCGATTAGGGAATTATGAATTAAAGGAATGGATCAAGCAATCGGACAAACATCAGAAGGTCAAATTCGGAGATGAGAATGAGAAACCAACGTTGAAAATCATAACCAATGGTTGGGGTTCAGAGATGAAGTTGACAGCCGATAAGCAAAACGGAAAGACTGTGATTCAGATCACAGTTCCCGAAGATGTTGTCACTCCCGAAATGAAGAAACTCAGAAGGCCACCAGCAAATACTCTGGTAGGCCGATGGGTTCAGAATTCCCCAGAGAAGAGGCATTTCGGCCAACGCCGATTTGAGAATTCAGTCTGGAAGGCAGGGGAGGAAAAGATTCCGAAAGGAAAGGGATCGTATCGTACTTTCAAACGAAGGATGCGGCGGCTTAAAGCAGCTGGCGCATTTGAGCAAGAGGAGTACGAAATGATGCATATGGAAGAGGACTTTCCAGACGATTGCTCGTCCTCTGAAGGAAGGATCCTCAATAAGGTGTTTTCGGCTCGATTGAAATCAGCCGAAGGGAAGGAAGAAAGAAAGCCGAAAGAAGGGCAGGATCGGCTGAAAAACAACAATGAATTTCGGCCGAAAATAATGCAGCCGAAAGCTGATAATGAACAGCCGACGGTAAAAGAAGAGTGGAAGCCTAGACCAGTCCGAACTAGGGAATGGAAGCCGAAAACGAACATCGTCCCGAATAGTGACATACTTTGAATCGGGCAGTTCAAGTTTCATTTCGGGTCTAGCGCGAACATGGTAGCAACGACCACGATGGTGAATGAGGAATATTGGTCCGATTCAGAACCAGCAGTGGTCTTCTGTCAAAAGGAAGGAGAATACTTTGGTGAAGAGGAGCCCATTGTGGACTTCTGTTTCGCCAAACTTGAAGCATTTCGGCCTGAGGCCGAAGTAGAAAAAGTAGTCGAAGAAAGGTATGTAGCATTTGTCCCCGAAGCTCAACCAAGCATGATTTTGCCTCCAACTGCAAAAATGTTTCAGCACGTGAGGCCTTTGTATGTCAAAGGTTGGGTTAATGGGAGACCGCTCAGAAGAATGTTTATTGATGGTGGAGCAACCGTCAACATTATGCCATTGTCTACGTTGACGAAGATAGGCCACTCAAAAGATGATCTGCTGCCCACAAGGATGAAAGTCTTGAGTTTCGTGGGAGCACAAATAGCGGCCGAAGGATGTATTCTAGTGGATGTGACAGTCGGGACGATTTCGATTCCGACTATGTTCTTTGTAGTGGATGCAGAAGTCCCGTATGCGGCCCTATTAGGCCGATGCTGGATTCATATAGCCCGATGTTTGCCATCAACCCTACACCAGAAGGTGTGGTTCTGGAAAAAGGATGGCACAGTTGAAGAAGTAGATGGTGATCAGCCTCCGTTTCCAGTCAGCTCAGCTGGTCGAATTGATGCGGTGTTATATGAAGAGCCCATACAACCATTCCTAGCAGTGGTAAGGGAGCGATACCCGCAGGTCGTTGAGTGCGATTGGACAAATTTGGGGTTTGAGGTCAGATATCAGGCCGACAAACGACCAGTTGATGATCAAAGTGAATGATGAACGGACAACCGAAACAAATGATCGAGTTCGAATCGGCCGAACTCGGATCTTCGGAAGAGAAAGCTAGTTGGAGCGAACTCATGGATGCTATTCCGAAACGAACACCTGATTTCAAAGCCCAAGATCCCTTGAAAATGATCAATATTGGTACAGATGAGCACCCGAGGGAGATCCCGTTGAGTGCAAATCTAGATCAGCAGATGATAAGCCGATTCAAGGAAGTATTAATTGAGTTCAAGGATTGCTTCACGTGGGACTATACAGAGATGCCAGGATTGGAACGATCGATTGTGGAGCCCAGATTACCAATCAAAGAAGGATTTAGGCCACACAAACAGCCGGCCAGGAGGGCAGCGCCTGAAATAGTCCCAAAAATAAAGGAAGAAATAGAAAAGTTGTTAGCGGCCGGATTCGTTAGGCCAGCTAAATATGTAGAGTGGTTGTCGGATATCGTTCCTGTAATAAAGAAGAATGGGAAATTAAGTGTTTGTATTGATTTCAGAAATCTTAATATAGCCACTCCTAAAGATGAATATATGATGCCTATTGTCGATTTGTTAATTGATTCGGCCGCAAAACAAGGGATGCTATCCTTTATGGATGGATACTCTGGATACAACCAAATCTTTATGGCCGAAGAAGATGTGCATAAAACTGCATTTCGATGCCCTGGAGCTATAGGGATATATGAATGGGTAGTGATGCCGTTCAGGTTAAAGAATGCAGGAGCCACCTATCAAAAGGCCATGAACTATGTCTTTCATGATCTAATAGGAGAATGCGTCGAAGTCTACATCGATGATGTCATGGTCAGATCCAAAGATATGGAAAGCCACTTGGACGATTTGCGGAGGGTATTCGCAAGAATGAGGCTACATGGAGTCAAAATGAATCCAGCCAAGTGTGTTTTTGGAGTGCAAGCAGGGAATTTTCTTGGGTTCTTGGTACATAATAAAGGCATAGAAGTTGATGCAAACAAAACCAGAGCTATCCAAGAAGCCAGGCCTCCACATGATAAGAAGAGTCTGCAAAAATTCCTTGGGAAGATCGGTTTCTTGAGACGATTCTTGGCAAATGCGGCCGGGAAGTCGAAACCACTAACCGATTTACTGAGGCTGAAGAAAGATGAGGAATTCGAATGGGGAGTCGATCAACAAAGGGCCTTTGAGCAATTGAAGTAAGCTTTAATGAATCCACCAGTGTTGGTCCCTCCAATTTTAGGCCGACCATTGAAGCTGTATATAGCAGCGGCTGAAGAGTCTATTGGAGCGTTGTTGGCCCAAGAAGACGATGAAGGAAGAGATCAGGCGATTTACTATCTAAGCTGAATCCTTAGGGATGCCGAATTAAGGTACTCGCCGATTCATAAATTGTGTTTAAGTCTTTATCATGCATGTCAGAAATTAGAATACTATATTCAACCACGGCAAGTGATAGTGGTAACTTCGGTTGACATAGTCAAAATTATGATGAATGATCCGATTAGTAGCCGAAGAATGGCCAAATGGGCCATGAAGTTAAATGCGTATGATTTGAAATATCACCCAGTCTGGGCTATGAAAGGACAAGTTGTAGCCGATTTTTTGGCCGATCATGCGATACTTCCAATATCCGATGATATCGGGGATCAAGTTCGGCCGAAAGAAATAGATGAAATAGGAATTGTATATTTGCATCCGTGGATAATGATGTTCGATGGTTCCAAAGCCGCCTCAGGAGTTGGGGCAGGGTTTACTGTACATACACCGGAGGGCAAGATATACAAGTACTTCGTGCAATTACCGAATTCCTATACGAATAACCAAGCCGAATACAAAGCATTGATTTCGGGGTTACAACGACTAATAGAAGAAGGAGTAAAAGCTATTATAATCAAAGGAGATTCGCAAATAGTTATTCAGCAGTTATTAGGAGATTTTTCGGTCAAAAGTTCTCAATTAATCAGATTGTACGAAGAAGCAATTAGTTTGTTGGAAGAATTCGACGAGGTGTATATCGAATACATCCCAAGGGAGAAGAATGAATTAGCTAACGAATTGGCTCAACATGCAGCCAGATATCGGCTAATGCCGATAGCAGGAAATATGGAAATATATTTGGCCGAAACAGAAAAGGCCGGTTGGATAAAGAAGATAGCACAAACGTTGGAGGATCCATCCGAAGCTAATCCAGCCGAAAAGCGGAAGGCGATGGATTACGTAGTGATAGGAGGGTTACTCTTCAAGCGAGCCATTGATGGAGTATTACTCAGGTGTGTTGGAGAAGAAGATGCCAAAAGAGTAATGGGAGAAGTTCATGAAGGAATATGCGGCGCACATCGGGCAGGAAAATCAATGAAGTAGAGTATTATTCGGCTGGGGTATTATTGGACGAATATGGGGGTTGATTGTGAGAAATATGCCAAAGGATGCCGCGAATGTCAAAAGCATGAGCCAATTCAAAAGTTACCGGCCGAAGAACTATATATAATGATCAAGCCATGGCCATTTCGAGGATGGGCTATGGATATCATTGGAAAAATTCATCCCTCTTCGTCGAAAAGACATGAGTTCGTGCTAGTGGCAACGGACTATTTCACGAAATGGGCCGAAGCTCAAGCATATGTTAGTATTTCGCAAAAAGAGGTAATCGAGTTTATTAAGAGGCAGTTGATCTACAGATTCGGAATTCCACAGACGATTTTAACGGATAGAGGAACTGTATTTGTGGGAGAGAAAGTCAAGGCCTTTGCAGAAGAGTACAGAATAAAAATCGTGCATTCGTCACCATATTATCCACAGGGAAATGGGCAGGCAGAGGCCACAAACAAGCAACTGATAGGAATCATAAGGAAGATGATTAAAGATCAGCCGAGGAAGTGGCATGAAAAGTTATCCGAAGCATTGTGGGCTTATCGGGATGCGAAGACTTCAGCCACTGGATTCACACCATTTCGGCTGACTTATGGCATGGATGCAGTACTTCCAGCCGAAATAACAGTGCCGACCTTAAGAACAAGCCGAGCAGATCTGATGTCGGCCGAACAGTATGATCGCACAATGAACGGCGAATTATTGGACGTGAATTCCGATCGGGTGCAAGCATTTGAAAATTTGCAGAAAATAAAGATATTGTGGCTGATTGGTACAATAAGCGAATTCGTGTTAAGCGATTTGAAGCCGGGGATTTAGTTTGGAAAGTTATATGGCCACCCAAACAGAAGGATGGCCAATTAGGTAAGTGGAGCCCCAATTGGGAGGGACCATTTATTGTTAAGACGAAATTACCGAATGGAGAATACATTTTAGTGGACGAAAATGGTTGTAACACCCCCGTTTTTAAAATATGGTTTGGCGGGAGTGTTACCGCCACATCCCTTAGTCAAGCTCGCTTCGGCTAACTTGATTAAGGAATGATAACTGTAGGAATTTTGATTTACTGAAGTGTCTTAACTTATGAATTACTGTTAAGTACTCGAGTTCTTTAAAGTTGTGTCGAGGGGTTCCCAGAAAAGGAAGGTGGGCCACCGGCTGACGGGCCTTGTTATCACCAAGCCTCCTTAGACAGAAGCCCTCTAGCAACTCGATAGTACACAAGTCTAATTTGTATTCCTTAGGTTAAACACAATTAACACTAAGGTGTAGTAAAAATTCTAGTGGTTTAAGAAGAACGCAATACTTTATTAACAAACTTTATTCATAACATAAGAAATTCCATTGGGCCCATGGCCAAAACATTTGTTCTATAAGTAATTTGATGCAATAATTAAAAAAAAGTCTTATTTATGAAAACCTTCCCAAGCCCAAGTGCGTGCACAATTCCTTGAATGACAGTTACCCTGAAAAAGGAAAAAACAACAATAATCAGCAACAATGCCGAGCAAACTAGCCTCATTCCGAGGACACAAGTATCCATTTAAAATACACAACATCTATTCACAATATTTCTTTGGCTGCAGTAACAAGCCGCGGCCCAACATACACATGTTGATTCATCTATGAATTTAATGCCCGGGTAAACTAGACCGCGAACCGCGACTTACGTCTAAACGAAACATAGACTCAAAACATGTGGGTCTAAGAGAGGAAACCGTCCTACCACTTAGCCAGAGGGGAGTTCGGTCATCCACAACTCATGTACCACCGCGGTACTCATGTCCTCAAATCATTTAAATAATATTCACAAAATGACCCAACGGTCCAATTTAAGTTCGACATCATGGGCCTAGCCCGAAAACACATGATTAAAGGTTTCAAAAGCATCTTGACATAACATAGGATTAAAATCCAAAAACACTTTTAACACTAATGCATGAACATAAGATTAAAGCACTTAAAAGCAATTCATGCATATAATTCAAGAACTTTGCATGAAACTTAAGATGTATGGGTAAGACTAGCTTACTCTTCAAGTGGAAAATGATAGGAAAGCTTTAAGACCTTGCTAGTAAATGCAAGATACATGAAGAAATATTATGCTTCAGTCTGGGATCAACAATAAGTGAACAGGAAAATAAAGATTTTATTGCATGGACGAAAGATTACATAGAGGAGCTACTTCGGCCGAAAACGGCGTCGATAGTCCGAAATTACAATATACAAGGGAAACGTCCTAGGCTAAGAAGGCAGGGAAGGAATGAAGGCCAGTGGGATCTGAAGTGGTAGATGCCCAACATTCATTCCCAAGTTCAAATTCTTCCCGCCGGCGAGATCAGGGATGGCTGTGCTAATGAAGCCAGCTCCTCGATCCGAAAGGAAAAGAAAAGAAAAATAAGTATCTGCTCCAGCAAGGACACCCCCTTTGAGCATGAAAGATAGGGATGAGATTCTAGGGGTATGGCCTTCAGAGCTAAAAGGATGATTCGGTCCCATAGAAAGGCGCGATTATCATTCAACCGCCCAGGACTTTGGGACCGATATAGCAGGGTTACGACAGGTCACATTAATATTAAGAAACAGAGCGAAGCCTGAACATGACCGTCAAAATATATGTTAGGAAAAGTATTAAGAGATCCTCTTCCGCAGGAGAAAGGCGATAAAAGGATTAGCTGAACTCGCACCGCATGAAATAAGGGTTTTTGGATCATAAATAAGGATTCAAACGAAGAATCAGCATGCCAAGGGGGCCAGAGAGGAGAAGAAATAAAACACATCAAGGAAACTACAATGAAAATTGCAAGGTGGTGAAATAAAAAATAAAAAAAAAGAGAGAAGAGATGCTAGTATTTATAGGAAAAACCAGGAGAGTGTCATTTATAGCAAGGGTAGAAACGTAAAAGAGAAGAGCATTAATCACAGATGAGACGTTTCAGGAATCCCAATAAAGCTGCAGAAAACATTACTATATCAAAAAGGATATCTCGGAGATTATGGAAAGAAACAGATGTAGTAATGCACAAAAGACAAAAACTTAGTAACAGGCCGATCGAGCATACAAGAGGGATCGGCCAAAGGAAAAGAAAATGTCAGAAGTACACCAAGGGATACATAAAAAATCTAGCCGAAAAGAAGAAAAATTTAAAAGGGTTATAGTTCATGATTACATCCGAATAACAACAATAACGGAAAAATCTCAATCTCCACTCAAGTCATAAGCAATGTCATCATCGAAACCACCGGGAAGGACAACGGCCGAATTGCGGGCAGTAGCAGAGTTCAAGACCGATTGGAATTCTTGAAATGATCGAGCTTCAGCTTCGGCCAAAACAGAGGGTCATCAGGTTGAGACAGAAGCAAATGTTCAGAAGCATCTTGAAGAAGTTCAGACTGAGCATCTAAGAAAAGAAATCAAAAAAGAAGAAGGGCATAATCATCATATATCATCAAGGCGAAGAGAACAAACTAAATATTACCAGAATCTTTCGGATTATCCCCTACAGAAGGATCGACAACAGGGTTATCTGAGACCGTGGAAGCATCCGGTGCAGAAGGGAGTTGGGCCGCGATAGAGCGAATTCGGTCAACCACACCTCGAGTATCCGACCACAAACCACGGAAAATACCAATGATGTCGTCACTAAAGGACAACCTCAAAGAAAGATAATCCATTTTCTCTTTGAGACTAGCAAGCTTATCTCTTGGAGCCTGGGCAGATTTATGGAGCTGCTTCACAAGACCTTGCAGGTGAGCCGATTCCTTGTCTACTTCAGCCAAGGCACTCTTCACGCCTTGCGCCTCATGCTGGAGTCGGCTGATTTCTGAGTCAATGGCAGAGAGACGATCCAAATACTTGAGTCTAAGATCGTCATTAGCTGACACTTATCCATATGAGCATGATAATCGGAAGAATGCTTATCAAACTCCAACTTATGAAGGGTAAGAGAGGCTTGCTCGTCATGAAGTCTTTTACGAGTAGCCAAGATATCCGGGAGCTCTAGGTCCAGCCGTAAAAGGCAAGTGAGCATTGCCTGATGGGCGTCTGCCAAACCAGAGGCTAGAAGTTCTTCAGAGAATGCCTGTTTAATGTGCGAAAGAAGCAAGAGGATGGGCTTAGTTTGAACCGAAAAGGCATCAGGCTGACAGGAAATTAGACGTTCCAATTCGTCCAAACAAGCCTTGAAAGAATTAGGAAATTCAGACGAAGGAAGAGAAAAGGAAGGGGAAAAGAAATCATCCAGGATACTCCTATTCGAAGAAGGAGAAGAAGGATTAACATCATTAATAGCTGTCCCTTCCAGTCGAACACGAGCGAGTAAAGGGTCAGGAATAGAAATGGCGGAAGAGGAAGGCAAAGCATTCACCAAAGGGGTAGTCGAATTGGGGATGATTGAATCAATGTCGCCACTTCCAAGAGTGTGAGAAGTTGAGCCAGACACCAGGCTAGCTGATGAAGCGGGAACCATGTCGGAAATAGTAACAGGATCAAGAGACGAATGAGAAGGAGTAGAAGAACGAGGCATATCATTCGGATCAGACGAAAGATGAGGCGATACAGAAGGACCAGATAAAACCGCAGCAGGATGAGCCTAAAAGGAAATGAAATAAACGTCAGTAAGATCAACAAGGGGGCAATTTAAAAGAACAAAGGGAGAGAGTTGCAGGAAACCTGATCGGCAGATATAACCGGTCCAGGAAGAGGTGAACGAGTCGAACGTCGGAGAACCTTAGATGCAGGTTCACCTTTTGATTTCCCCGAACTCGGGGCAGTCCGCTTTCGTTTCGAGGAAGCAACAGGAGAAGACGGAATACGCGAGCGAGACGGAAGAGATGAGACATCGTCCAAGGCCCCTGCAAAGCAAAAACGGGGAAAAGTTTGAGAAAGATACACGATGCATGATATAAGAAATCAAAATGACTTACTAAGCAAAGGAAGTAAAGGGTCATCCTCTTGAGAAGAACAAGAGTAATCGGGGGCTGAACCGATAACCGAAAACATCATAATACCTGGGAAGCTACGAGAGATAAGGAAGTTCCGCAAGTTAGTGCCGAAATTAGCACAAGAAAGAATTTTGGCCCACCAGTCATCAAAGTGCTTAGTCGACAAACCAGGGCGAATATCGAAAGAATGAACTTCAAAATTACAAATTCGGAGGGCCCACGTTCGACAAAGATTTCGGCTATCCTCGGGGCCGAATCCTTTGAAGGATCTACTGTATCGATCCGAATCTCCACAAAGAGGAAGGACCACATCCTAAGCAAAGCCGAATTGTCGGCTGACCAAATGAGGATTATAAACCTCGGAAAGAATAGGGTGTTCAGAAGGAACGGACAATGAACAGTTGAATACATGACGAGGAATGATACAAGCATTCCAAATTTGAGCGAATCCCGTCAGAAGAGATTTACCAAAAGGGGGTAGACCAATAGTCGAAACCCAACTATCCGGAGTACCAGAGTAAAGATGACAAGAAGAAGAGTCAAGAGGAGATCTGTTCATAAAATAATAAATCCATTGTTCAATACGCATATCTGGAAATCGGATTCCAAGAAGATCATTGGCCGAAGTATGGGTAGTATCAAAAGATGAAGAAACCAAAGAGGGCCGTGAGATCGATTGAGATGACCATCAGCCCATCCGTGTACCTAGGACGAAATACCAGAGTACAAGTGGACTAAAAAATAGTCGGTAAGAGGCAAGTGGGTACCATCCATAAGGGACTTAGCCAAAGGATAAGTCTCAAGAACAACATTCTTGGCGGGCGGGCACCAGAAAAATCGGCTGAGGAAGTGCATCATAAAAGCCACAAATTCCGTCTGGGGAAGTTCAGGCTTGGTACCACAATACCGATTAATCCACAGGGCGAAAGTAAGCCCCGAAGTATAGCCAGAAGATTTCGTCGAGGGTTTTTCGGAACCGGTAACACCTAAGAAATGTCTTCCAAGAGAGGGTAAATCTAAGAGAGGCTTGATATCTTCAATAGTTGGGGTCATCATACCCCAGGGAAAACAAAAGCAATTGATAGAAGAATTCCAAAAACAGAGAAGGGCTTGAATATGCCGATACTCGGAAGGGAAGGGTACTCAACTTAATCAAATGATTAATACCGGTGGATATCCAAATTGATTCACACTCAGGACGAACCCGTTCATACCAAGCGACATGTTCCGGAGTTACGAGGGGCCAAGTACTGATGGGACTGAAAAGTTTAGTGGAAAAGTAGTCCGAAAACAAAGGAATTGTCTTCGATTCACCGAAAAAAGTAGAAGCAGAGGCGGCGGCCTCGACAGAAGTAGCGAGGGGCCCAAGAGTAGTGAGACCGTCATCAGTAAGACGAAGCGAAGATTTTTCGGTAAAGGAATCTTCAATATTCTTGATCTTTAGAGAAGAGGGCGAGAGAGTCGGTTGCGCCATTAGGAAGAGAAGAAAATGTTATGAAGAAAACAGAATGAACAGAAGAAAATAGAAAGGAGAATAAGAAGAATATGAAGAGATGTGGCCGGGTTCCAAGGAGGAGTTAGCGCACGAAAAGGGAAAGTTGAAAATTTTTACTTGGGCTCTTTCTAGAACGAAAATTCGCCCAAGTAAGGAGGGCATCTGTTGGGGCCATGGGCCACAAGAAGGAAATTGGGCCGTACAATACGGGCCAAGAAGGATTTTTAAGAAGAGCAGGGCTAAAATTGATTGGGCCGAGGAGTTAAAAAGGAACGATCCAAAACAGGAGAAGAAACTCGAATAGAGGGAGATTTCGGAGGGAAGAGATTTCGGCCGAAATAAAGCCAAGTCAGCCGATAGGAGAGGAATGAAATTCGGCTTAAAGGAATCGGCCGGAGAGCGGTTACCTCAGCTCCGGCTATAAATAGGGGATGCCATGCACAGAGTCAAGAGAGATCAATCCAACCCCAAATTCCTTTATCAAATTTAATTCTTTGTATCTTTACTGCTTTCTTTACAGCTTTCCTTTACAGTTTTTCCTAGACTCTAGCTTAGCTTGTAGCGGTTACTCTCCAAGTCCACAGTTGTTTCTTAACAACCGGTAGTTTGGTTCTATTTTTCCGGTGAATTCGCCGTTGTTTCTTAACAACAGGTAGATTCCCCATTGTATCTTGTTGCCATTTCAATTCTAAGGAATATTCAGTCAAGTTTGGGTGTAATTAGTCAAGTTTGGGCGCATTATTGTTAATCCGGACCCGTAATCGGTTTGATCCTTTTCCGATAGCCTCCCTTGAGGAGAAAAAGGTCCTTGGCTCGACACAGCAAGCCAAACAATTTCTAAAATTTATGTTAAGGTAAGCACTAAATCTATCTTCCGTAATAGGCATGCATAAATGCAATAAATACTTAATGCATTTGATATTATAGACATGAAAAAAAAAAGGTGGAATAAAATATATTCAATGCATATATTATATAAAGTAGTGAATTATGAGTTAGGTATATACTTTCAACTTGTATGTTAACAAATTAATAGCGATTTCTATGTGGAAAAATTAATGAATTATATAGAGAGAAATAACGATTTGTATGTTAAAAATAACTACTTGTATGTTGAGAAATGACCACTTGTATGCTGAGAGTAGCGACTCATATGGTGAGAATTAACTACATATATGTTGAGAAATAGTGACTTATATGTCTAATAATTTAAACAACGACTTGTATAATATTTAGATATGTAGAAGATATATATATATTTTTTTTCAGAATTTATATATTTATTTAAGGATATGAATGTAAACAAATAATGAAATTAAATATGCTTTTAGATATTGCAGTTATGGAAGCAAATTCGGAAATGAATAAGGAAATGATGATGTTATTAATGTTTTCATTTTGACTCTTTTACACTCTATAGCCGTCTCAAAATGGTTGAAGTCAATTGGGTGTGCCTTAATGCATTACTAATAACCTATTGTTAAATATACTCGCCTCTTCAACATGTTAGTTGAAGTACTTTTTTTTTTTTTTTTCTGATATAAGACATTTTAATCTACAGTAAGATGTTCGTTCTACTTATCTATGTTAGGTCCACGGATCCAGCAAGATAGAAACTTTATGCAGTGGTTCACTGTAAGTATTTGAACACAGATAATGAACAAACAGATTACGATATCAGTGTTAACTTAAGCACAGCGGAATGAATAAGCGCATAAAGTAAACAAACAACACAAAGAGTTGTTGACCCAGTTCGGCCTTCGGCCTACGTCTGGGGGATACCAATTCAGGAGATTATTTCACTATGTGTATCAACAATGGTTTACAACCACACACAGTAGCAAAATAAGTTGAATGCCTTCACTCCAAACTTCAGGCGGATAGTTGTAGTGACCAGCTGCTCTCTCCAGCTCTGGTATAGGTTTCCCACCTATTTCAACTCCCCAAAGCTAACTCACTTTGAGTTTCTCCTTAACAAGCTTGTGAAGCACTTCTCCTTGTTGAGTTGATAAATGAGTTGAAGTCTTCTTCCTGGTTTCGCCTTAAACACTCTCCTTAAATGTGTCTCAACTTCACTTAAAGGAACTGGAGAACAATCAGAGACATGAGTGCTCAAGAATGGTTCAATCTTATAGCAACAGATGGATTTTGTGTACACAGGGTTGTAGATTGAGGTGGCTTCTCAATAAGTTGTTCTGAAAGCTTGAAGGAGTTTCAGAGTGTTTCAAGAATGATAATAGTGAGAAGTGTTTCTTCCAAGCTTCAGCAAATCCATTTAACCAGTAGCTCCCAACAGACAGATTTGAATTCCATACCATTTTAGGAAAGAGTTGTTGGGAGAGTTCAGTCCACAGATTTGAATTTCTTTCCTATTTGAGAAAGAGTCGTTAGACACAGGCTAGCTGACTTTAAGTTTCCCTTTTCTGATTTGGGGAAGAATCCCTTCACAGAAATGTTAGCATACAATCTTCCCAGACAAGGAAGTAGTTGTTAGAGCTGGATATGGCTGGCACTCTCTCAAACTTCATCCATTTCGCACATGTTGCCTGCTGCCATGGTGGTTCAATCATCGGTGTTTAACTTCTGTCAAAATACAGGACCCAACAATCTCCCCATTTTTGACAGGAAGTGAGCCAGCACACAAATACAACCGATGATGAACTAAACAAGAATATAGGAAATAGAAATGCATCCCATTTACCCAACCACCATTTACATTTCCCAAAATGAATAAGCTCTTTACAAAATATGACAATGTCAACATAGAGCTTATACATTCAAATCACAAGGGGAAATATCTAGCAACCAGTTCGCAAATACCAGCAACCAAATGTCAGCAGTTCATAAGCCATATATCGAAACGAGATTAGAGTTAGAAAGATGTTACCAATCTCCAGAGGTGTTCAGTTCAGCGCGTTGAATTTGATCTCTTCCCCTCTGGATCACTTTTGCTGGCAAAAATCATTCCGACTCCCCCTCAACTGCACTCGCATCACGGATGATAAACCTCTTTTGGATATAAAGAAACCCCTTTCAATCCTCTTGTTCTCACCATTGTTATTCTGCATTCACAAACTCAAACACAAGAACAAGGGTTTCTCAAAGCAGAGCAGGAAGAATATGAATAGATGATTTAAATTCCCAAAATTACTGATTGCAATCGAGTGAAATTAGGAAAGAAAATCAAACTCAGTAGGCAATAATTATCTTCTCGCCATAGCCCAGAGATAGTCATGATCTCTGTAAATTACTCCTGGACCGAGATATTTAAAAAATTGTATCCGGATTTGACTCAATGAACAGGTCCAGTAAGCCTCTTTTGATCTCCCCCTATCAAATATAATTCCTGCACCCCAAATCATTAGAAAATAAACATATTGAACAAGTTTTGGGTTAGGAATTTGAACCATTTACACAATGGGGGGATCCGGTCAGCTTCATTCAGACAATGTTGCAACGCCCAAGGTCTCTTCTTAATGATTCACCCATGCTTGCTTCAATCCTTGACGTGAAACTTTGTAGACCACCAAGTTCCTTATAGTCAATCATCTTCTTTCCTTGGTTGGTTGATGAAGCAATAAGATTGACCAAGGTTCCTTTGGCACGCCATTCTCTTCTTGGAATACTTCTCTTTAAGTTCTCATTAGGCCAAATGACTGGTTTTCTAGAAAGGGCGTCTCTGGCTAAGGTGTGACATGCTCCAACTTTATGTCCATAGTTGTGACAATACTCACATTCCAAGGGTATATAAGGTGGAATACGTTGTCTGATTATTCTCTTTGATCCTTTGACTTGATCAATGATCTCATTTGTGCTTCTCATTGGAATCTCCTTAGGAATGGTTCATTCCTTAACAAAAAGCCTTTCAGTTGAGCTGGCACATTCCTTTGTATAACCAATTCCACATCTGTCACCATGAGCTCTAGTAGATGAAATGATTTCCTCAAGAACATCTTTTCCTTTGTTCAACTTGCTGGCCAATTCTTCTGAGCTGGACACTTTAGCTTTCAACACTTGAACCTGTTCAGTGAGTGTGGTCACCTGTTCCTCAAGTTCAATCTTTTGATTGGACAGGACAGTGACCTGATCAGTAAGTCCTTCATTAACAACTGTGAGCTCATGAACCTGTTTAACAAGTTCATCCTTTTTGTTGGACAACTCTACTGAACTTGGCTCCAAGATGTTTACAAGATTGCTCAGCTTATCTCTTTCATTGCAGGCATCTGTTAACTCTTCCCTTTGAGTAAACTATTTCACTTTGAGATCCTCAAATTCACTTTGCAATCTTCTGAATTCTTCTTCCTTATCATATATCTCATTATATAGATCACTGAGTGCTTCGAAACTCTCATCTCCTTTCTTGTCAAATTTGGAAGAAGAACCATTATGATAATCCACATGAGTAACACAAATAGGAAGGTTACCAACTTTGTTTGATTCAGAGTCTGAATCAGAATCTGAGTCCCAAGAGCCAACAAAAGCTACTCTTGTTACATCATCACTATCACTATCACTGGAGCTTGAACTCTCTTCATCACTGAAGGTGGCACAGTAGGTCTTCTTAAAGCCTCCAGATTTATTTTTAAGATTTCCACAATCATCTCTTATGTGACCATAGCCTTCGCACTCAAAGCATTTGGGTCCTCTGGAATCAAAAGATTCTTTGGATTGCTTCTTTTCACTTCTGTCACTACTTCTTCTTTCTGGTCTTTCCATTGAAGAGCTTTCTCCATTCTTCTTCCCATATTTTTTGAACCTCTTATCCCTGAGGATCCTAGCAATGAGTTTTGAGAGCTTGAACAAGTCCTCATCATCATCAGCATCATCTGAACTCGAATCATCTCCAGAGAGTTTGGTTTTGGATCTAGATTCCAGCTTGAAGGCAACACATTTGCCAGGGAACTTCTTACAATGATCCATCTTACAATGATCCATCTCCCAAGACTGTAAGATCCCCATAAGCTCGTCAACAGAAATAGTGGCATAATCCTTTTGTAGTTCCAGAGCAGCAATCTTTGGATTGAATCTTTCTGGAAGTGTACCTACAATCTTAGTAACTATCTCCTGAGAGGAGTAGGTCTTACCAAGCTGTTGTGCTTGGTTGTTTAGAGTACGAAATCTACTAAAATAACTATTGATAGACTCATGTTCATCCATGACAAGTTTATGAAATTGAGCTTGAATAGAAATAATTTTCGAAGTTCTAACAGGAGCTGAACCTTCATGAGAGTTTACCAGTATCTCCCATGCTTCAAAAGCTGTGGTACATGTACAGATCAGGCTGTATTGATCCTCGGTCACTGCACTAAAGATCGCATGTAGTGCTTTGGAGTTCATGTTTGTGTAGACCCTCTCGCTTGCAGTCCACTTCTTTTTGTCTTTAGGTATGGTAACACCATCAACAGTCACTGAAGGGGGTTCATACTTTGTGAGCAAAGCATCCCAAGCCCTATCATCGATTGACATCAAGAAAGAGCGCATCTTATTATTCCATAAGGAAAAGTTTGTTCCGTCGAGCAGTGGGGGCTGGTTGAATGCCGATCTTTGACTCATCCTACTGTTTGGATCTCTCTCGAAAGAGTGTGGCTCTGATACCACTTGTTAGGTCCACGGATCCAGCAAGATAGAAACTTTATGCAGTGGTTCACTGTAAGTGTTTGAACACAGATAATGAACAAACAGATTACGATATCAGTGTTAACTTAAGCACAGCGGAATGAATAAGCGCATAAAGTAAACAAACAACACAAAGAGTTGTTGACCCAGTTCGGCCTTCGGCCTATGTCTGGGGGATACCAATCCAGGAGATTATTTCACTATGTGTATCAACAATGGTTTACAACCATACACAGTAGCAAAATAAGTTGAATGCCTTCACTCCAAACTCCAGGCGGATAGTTGTAGTGACCAGCTGCTCTCTCCAGCTCTGATATAGGTTTCCCACCTATTTCAACTCCCAAAAGCTAACCCACTTTGAGTTTCCCCTGAAGAAGCCTGTGAAGCACTTCTCCTTGTTGAGTTGATAAATGAGTTGAAGTCTTCTTCCTAGTTTCGCCTTAAGCACTCTCCTTAAATGTGTCTCAGATTCACTTAAAGGAACTGGAGAACAATCAGAGATAGGAGTGCTCAAGAATGGTTCAATCTTACAGCAACAGATGGATTCTGTGTACACAGGGCTGTAGATTGAGGTGGCTTCTCAATAAGTTGTTATGAAAGCTTGAAGGAGTTTCAGACTGTTTCAAGAATGATAATAGTGAGAAGTGTTTCTCCCAAGCTTCAGCAAATCCATTTAACCAGTAGCTCCCAACAGACAGATTTGAATTCCATACCATTTTGGGAAAGAGCTGTTGGGAGAGTTCAGTCCACAGATTTGAATTTCTTTCCTATTTGGGAAAGAGCCGTTAGACACAGGCTAGCTGACTGCAAGTTTCCCTTTTCTGATTTGGGGAAGAATCCCTTCATAGAAATGTTAGCATACAATCTTCCCAGACAGGAAAATAGTTGTTGGAGGTGGATATGGCTGGCACTCTCTCAAACTTTATCCATTTCGCACATGTTGCCTGCTGCCATGGTGGTTCAATCATCGGTGTTTCACTTCTGTCAAAATACAGGACCCAACAATCTGTATCGTTCTTCATTCCATGAAAAATAATTTTTAATTGCCTTGCATTCTTATATATCCGAGAATTTAGTTAATTCTTGATACAATCCCGAATTGAGTCACATCATGATCGAAAATACTCTTGTGGGGACCGGTTAGCTGTTAAAGCAGTTAAGAGGGTGTTTAGATAAGTTGGAAGAAAATGGATTAATTATTGCATTTTCAAAACGCAAATAATAAGTTTAACTGCCAAAAAAAGTGTTGCTAACCTGATTATTTGCATTTTGAAAACGCAATAATCAAATAATCTCTTTTATATCGCTAATCCAAACACCTCTAAGAATAAGATGATATGGAATTCAGAAATGCCACAAGTCAATATACGGAAGCTCGTAGATTAAGGTGGCATCCGTGGTGAAATAAATCCACGGAAGTTCGACTCGATGGCATGAAAATAGGATGGATTAACTAAATTCCAATGGTCAACTCGAGGATGAGTTGGATTTTTTTTGGAATTGCTATTAATGGCAGGTCGAATTCCCAGTGCAATTGGGGAGGATCACCTGTTAATGTTAGGATTCTCTCACGATCATCATCCATGTGTGAAAACTAAGGTGGCATCATTGAAGAGGCGTGATGTGGAGTTTGTATCTTATTGGCATTCTTGAGGCTGTTTGAGGAGTATCCAATGGTAACACAGAAGGTGACATTCTTAATTAATAACCTTACGTTATTCAGGGACGAATGATCATAAGGAAGGAGAGAGGTAAGATCTTCAATAATTAATTCATAATTAAATTAATTAATTATGAATAATTAAATAAATGGGAGGGGATGAGGACTTAGCCCAAGTGGTTAAGTCTCCCAATTTCCAACGGAAGGTTGGAGGATCGATTCCCCACCCCACCGGCCCCATATCCCTCCCTTTTATACCCCTTTATAATTTGTGTGGCATGGGCTCTCATGATCCATTTCCTAGCTCATCAAAAAAAAAATAATAATAAAATAAATGGGATCGATGGAAATTAAATTGAATTGATAAATTATATAAATGTTAGATGACCAAGAAAATAATTATGAGTTAGCCCAACAATTAAAATAAAATGGTGGAAGATATGGGGATGGTAGCGCAGTGATCGAGTATCGAGCTTGAACGGTAATCCGATGGGCACCGCTTAAATTGTATCTAATACTTTTTTATTTTTATATTTTTAAAATTTAATAACTTAATCGAGTATCGAGTCGAATTTTTCTCAACCTAGCGCAATCCATCAATCAAAATAATCAATATAAAAGGAACAAGAGGAAGGGGCCCATGACCCGATGAGCCCCAACATCAAACCACGACCGACCCGGATCCACACCCACAACACACAACCTGGGTCGGGCATTTGGAAATTGAGCATTCTCTACTCCCTCGTTTTCCCGTCACTTTGGAGAGAAGTCTAGCTAGGGCTTTTCTTGGACCAGAATCACGACCCAGAGGAGAGAGGACGCAGTAGTTGGAGTGTGAGGAATGGAAGCTCTTGTCTAGGTATGGGATTCCCTCCTTTTCCTCTTTTCTTTTTCGCACAAAATGGGAAGTTTGGGGAGGCAGTGAGTTCTTCGATTTTGTGGGGGACAGTCCGACGGCTCATCGGAGAAGGAGGTGGGACGCCGGAGTCGAGGGGAGATGTGGACGGCGGCGTGGTGGAGGCGCGGCATGGCACAGCGGCTGCTGCAGGATGTGGAAGAGCAGCGCAGCTTCGCTGTTGCTCTGTGGCTGCCGGCGAAGCCACCCGCCGGCGAGGGTGGTCTGGTAGCGGCGGCGGCAGTGGCAGCCGCTGGGTGGTGGTGGTGTTAGCCCGGTGGTGTTTTGTTGTTAATACATTGCTATGAATCTATGATTCCTTTAATTGGGTGTTTAATGAACTTTGGATGTTGTTGAATTCTTGTTAACCTTTCAATTATGAATTAGGGAATTGAGAATCAAACTTTTTGGGAGTTTTAACTATTGTATTTTGACATGGTTGTTGCCTTGGTGGTGGATTATTTGTTGGGAATTGTTGTATATTGAACTTGTGGTGTATTGATCCTATTAGTGCGATCCTATTATTCTATTTAAAAAAACACAATAAAAAATACAATGGAATTTGATTACCATGAGGCCCAGTAGATTTTAAGCCAATCTTAAACCCTAACCCCCAATTTTATTTTTGTAAGTGCACAGTCCTCTCGGGCTCTCACTGATAATTCTCATTTTTTTTGGTTTTGCTTTGCTTTACAGAATTGCAGGTTATGTTGGATTCGCCTCGCAGACAATTTGTGTTCTTTCCTTGATTTCTGTGGAATTGAGTCCAATCAAGATTCAAGGTCCAATCCCCAATCGGCATGTTCCCTTGTTACAGTAATTTTAGCATTTTGCCTTATCCAGAATTCCCGATTCCACCTGTTTGAAGGATCAAGAAACAGAGCAAGGAAGCTGTGATACTAGAATCGAAATGGCTGGAAGGCTGACCCATGTAGCTTCCAGGATCATGGGCGGAGACGCCGTCATTTCTCGTTCCGTTGCGTCTTCTCTCCGCCACCGCTCCGGCTTGGGCCTCCCCTTTGGCAAACATATATTCCCCGACAAGCCTGTGAGTATTTTCATTCTCAATTAAATTTCTTTTGTATTGATTTGCATTTGGAATGGTTCAATTGAATTATAAACCCATAAGATATGGAACCCAGGTTTGGTAATCAAGAATCCATATTTGAAGTGCTAGTGTATGAGGCTCTGAGTAGTGTATGTGTGGTAGACTTGTATGCACCAGTGTTTTAAAAGGCGTTAGTGAGGCTCGCCTCTGCTTGAGGCAGTACAAAATTGTACCAGAGGCGGTGCCTCTTGTACATGAACATAAAAGCACGCCTCGCCTATGGAGGCGATTGAGGCAGGCTGAGGCGGACACCTTAAGCCTAATGTTATTATTTTTATTGTTGGGAAGGGACTACAACACATACACGCACCCACTATAGAGGACCTATGTCAATTCACTTATACAACACCAACTCCTTTAAATTAACAAATCTTTAGTGCACAAGGATATTTAGGTTGGCAGTGCCAACCATACATTATTTAGGCGGTAAAAAGAAAAAACTTTTATAAATACACAATACAATTACAATATTATTTCTATAACTAAGACACTATTCACTCTTTCTCACTTCACCCTCTTGATCACTCACTTCTCAACACTTACTCACTCCTCAACTTCTCAACACTCACTATCACTTCTCAATACTACAATTGAAGGGGCTCATCTATATTTATAGGAATATAGGGTAGGCAGACTTTCTAGAGTATTCTAAAGAAATTTTTATTAATACTAATCAAGATTATTCTAAGGAGTTCTGCACAAATCATTTTCTTTATTTTTCTAGAATATTCTATTTAATAGCACATATAATTTTATTTGAATATTGCATTAATTTCTAACAATTATTTTTTAAAAATTTTAAGATGGCCATTATGGGCTCAAACCTGCCTTCTGTATTGTGTCTGCCTTGTCGTATTCTACCGCGCCTTCTCGTATTCTGTAAGGCGGTTTCTCGACTTCATCATCTCACCGGTTTTCCTTAATCCCTTCTTCTATTTTCTTTTCTTATTTTTTTTCTTCTTTCAGTTGCGTATTTTTTTCCATATGAAGATGAAGACGAGGATAACTTCTTAGATTTTTGAACAGTTATAATTTATATTCCTTATTATTTGTTTTAAACTTAAGATTTTAAAAACTTATGAAATATTTTAAATTTTTTTGAATTTATATTTTTAGATGTTTTAAAAACATTTAATATATCTTAATTTTTTTACTATATTACATATTTCGTATAAGTTTATGTATTTTTCAATTGACGCTTTGATTTTACGCCTCGGACCGCCTCGAGGCTTACGCCTCGTGAGGCACTACAAAATCGCACCACCTCAAAAGTCGTACTTTAAAACATTGGTATGCACTTTTTCTGTGCATCTTTGATGTGTTCCTTTTTGTTGTGGAATGTGAATATTATTCAAAATAGTTAGAGGGGATAATTTACATTATTGTCATGTTAATCTTTTTCCCCAGTGTATGTGTATATGGCTTGTACATTGCAATTGGTCATTGAGATACATATTATTTTTTGCTCATGTTTACACTTGTGTCATGCAAAAATACAAATTAGATTTCCATAGGAATTCTGGGCGAGATATTGAGAAGCCAGTTTAAGTTATCCACCTGTTTAGAGGTGTGTTCCAACATAGGTTTATTGGTTGCCATTTTGAACTTTTGTCCTGCACCATTACCTTAGACCCCATTAAGCAGACTTTACCAGCGGTTTTATAAAAGATCTTTAACCATAGATTTCATCCATTCCTGGCATTCGTATCAATTGCAAGTGGTTATGGAACAGATTTCGGTATCTGATGAAGTTGGACTACTTCTGTCTAACATGATTGCAGGCTCGGCAGTCTTTCTAAACTATTTTCTAGTTGCTGTGTTTTGTGTTTTAGTTAAGATCCTGGTGAATTTGATTGATATGCTAAGAGATTGTCCTACTATGGCATATAAATTTCAATTTCATACTGCACTCATCATATATACTGCACAACTTGTTCATCTCCCAATTTTACAAACTTGTACATTCCTCATCATATCATGAGTGATAACAAAACTTTCTTTTTAAAAAATTCAACTAGTCATTTGAAGTATGACCTTCTACACCGATACTGGCACTAATTATGAGCTACTTACAGAAGCTTTGGTACGAATAGGACTATTTGCTGAGTCGTGCCTTAATTATAGGCCAATACGAGGAGTTATTGTACAAAGTAAGTAATTTATTAAGGCCGACAAAATCCTCTGTAATATGCATGCACAAATGCAATATTTACCCTAGCGGCTAGCACATAACATTGATATTAAGCATTTTACAGGGCCATGCTGAAATGCATGAACAGCTGTGCCACAGTATTGCCTTGAGGTATTTTAAACATGAAGAAATGCCGCATCTAAGCTTAGGTGTTTTGTGGTTGTGGAATAACCTCTACTTGCTACTTTGTTCTTTGCTGTTTTTATATGGGCATGTGCAAAACTAGGGTGTTTTCAATTGTTAGTGTTATGCTGTTTCAATTTTTTCTGCCACTTCAAAATTTATTTTGGCTTAGACTATGGCAGAACTGTGGGTTTTGGTTGTGACTGGGTTCCAACACTCGTGTAATCTTTGCAGATTGAAAGAGGTTGGAGGGCCCGTGTTAACGCACACAGAGGTGATACCATTTTTTTCTTTTCCTGAATCCATCTTGTTAAGAAAGCACATTTTATTTCTTGAGATGTTCTTGTTACTGGGTTTTGTCTTTTATTTGATATATATGGTTCATACCCTTGCTTCTAATTTTCAGCCCTACAAGTTTTCTAGTTTCCATTCATAGTGTCATGAAAGTTTCGTAGCCTAGAGAGCAATTGGTCGTTCTATTATTTGGAATATGAGCAGATGTGCCTTTTCAATACATGGAGCTTATTCTTTTCAAGTTTCTTTCTTGTTTTAGACTTTTAGTCCTGTAAAAACCCTGTTAAGTTTTATTTTTAAAAGGTTTTTAGCTTGTAATAACAATTGAATTTTTAAATCATGGAGTATTTACTTCTTGTTAGCTTTTCACATATGCCGTACAAATGATTTAATGCACCTCTTCTTTTCGTCACTCTTGTCTCTCAGAAGTTTCATTTTTATGATCTTTGGCGGCAGATAAGTTCAGAGTGGAGAAATTCCTGAAAAGAATTGGTTTAGGAAAAGAAGACCATTATTTCTGGAAGCAAATTGGCAAAGGATTGTTAGCTACATATGCACTTTGGGGTCTAGTTTGGCTGTATAATGAAACATCCCCCCTCGGTTGGTGGACACTGAAGCCAAAGCCAAAAGAGGAGAAAGAGCTTGCTCATTTGTACGAGCGCCGAAAATTTCCCTACCCGGGTGACCGAGAAGCCATGGATGAATTCATTGCTAAGGGTGGGATGATTGGCACTGTGATTGGGCCAAAAGGATACGTCGACAATGACAAAGATTTTTATAATTTTCAAAAAGATTTGCAGGAAAAAAAGTTAGAGCAAGAGGCTATGAAACTGTGGATGAGAATGAAAAATGAAGTTATCTCCGAGCTTCAAGAGAAAGGATTCGATATTGAATAGGTATTTGAAGGGCAGTGGAACCTACATTCCAAATCCAATGGAATAACCCCATGATATTACTGTTGAGCCTTGAGAGGTTAATTCTTGGTGATTATAGAATCTCTCTCAAAATCAATTATGTTGTAGTTTTGGTTTTACTGCAGGCCTTTGGAACATTATGCATTTGAAGTGCTTATCTTCAGTCTGCACAGGAATTGTTGAACCTACATTGCAATAAAAAAAAAAGCATATACTTGACGATTTTGGAGTTCAATCATCACCATTTTTTTTTTGTTAGTACTTATTTTGGTGTTTTCCAGAAGTCATAAATCAAGAAGGTTCTTCATAATCTATTTGAAAAATAAGAAAAATATGAGCATATGCGCTCGCTGTTACAACTTACAACTATTGATGAAGTAAGAAATTTGTCCATATCATTGGTGTGGTTTAGAAGACCGCGACTGTTCTCTCCCTCCCTCTGATTCACCGATTGATGATAAAATCGAATCCTGGGTCGCCCATCCCATCGATGGATTATAAATATCATATTCCTTATAAGCAATAATTAAGGAATGCTAAGATAATCTACTTTCATTAAGTGATTTATTAGATAATCGAAAACAGAGGATCTTGAATACTATTCGAAATTCAGAAGAATCATGTATTTCCACGGTGCTCGTTTTTCCAATTATGAAGCGTGGCTAAGCGACCCAACTCACATTGGGCCAAGTGCCCAGGTGGTTTGGCCGATAGTGGGCCAAGAAATCAGATCTTATTTATCAAATTTCGATTGAATAGCAAACAATGGTTATTTCATGTCCCTATATATTAAAAGCACACCAACATTCTTCTGGTCTCTCTTCACTCTCCGCCCCGTTTTCGCCCGAGCGGATCTAAGGAAGCAAGTTGGAGTATTTCCTCTTCCTAATCCTAAATGGGATGGAACGGCGTAGGGATCCATATGTAAACATAGCGTTAAATAATTATGTTAGGGCACGATAAGCTTTTAGTCAATTTAGCCATCCAATATACTTTTTTTTGGTGAAAAGATCTCATGCCACATTGGACCAAAGACTAATTCCTATAGGATCTGTAAGGGCAATTAAGGGCGCTTATTCCATAATAATTTTTTGCATACCCAAAGTTCGAACCCGAAACCTTACTTAAGCGACTAAAGTCCCCATCCACTACTTTGCCACAGTAATATTTGATAAATGTCTTCACTAATAAAATTAAAATATCAATGGTTATATTTTGTTCGGGATTTATAAGAAGAGACAAATAATAGTATTAATTATAATTTTCCCACAATTTTCCAACAATCTTATTCTCTTTATATTTAGATATTACATGCTAACGGTTTTCTTTTTTGATGCTCTTGAATTTAATTAAGATATACATTATATTATTGATCTGATATCCTTGTTCTAACTGCCATGTTTCTAGCTTGCTAGTGTTCAAATGGTATCAAAGTTTTCATCATACAAGAGTCGTCCATTCCATATCATGCCTTACTCATATATTTGAATGTATAATTTGCGCAACAAACTATATATCCAAGTGGCAACTTTGCCACACGATATTTCTACAATGGTACGCCATATTACTTGTTTTTTTTGTTAAAAGGAGGGACGGAGTCGATATTTTATTAAAATATTTAATGATACATTCTGTAATATCCTGAAATTTAGTTATGTTTTTTTAGGTGAATACCAGGGTATCCTCGGGCCACATTGGACCCAAGACTAATCCCTCGAGGATCTGTAAGGGCAATTAAGGGCGCCTCTCCCAAAGCAGTTTTTTGCATACACAAGGCTCGAACCCGAGACCTTGCTTAAGCGACTAGAGCCCCATCCACTCAAGCCAACTGCTGTTGGTTGAAATTTAGTTATGTTGATAATATTTTCTAAAGAAATAATTAAGAAAATATATATGAACAGGGAAATACATTTATATTTTCCAAGATAGAGATTGGTTAGAAAGAAATGAATTATTTTCCTAGTGTTGGGGCCACAAGAAGTAGTGGGCCACGAAAAGACAATTGAGCCATACAACATGGGCTGAAGAAGGATTTTTAAAGGACTTAGAATTGATTGGGCCGAGAGACTAAAGAAGGACGATCCATAACAGACGAAGAGTCCGAACAGAGGAAGATCCCAAAAGCAAGAGATTTCGGCCGAAACAAAGCCAAAGCAGCCGATTAGGGGGAGACAAGAATCGGCTCAAAGGAATCGGCCGGAGAGCGGTTACCAAAGCTCCGGCTATAAATAGGGGATGCGATGCACATAATCAAGAGAGACCAATCCAACCCCCAAATTCCTTTATCAAATTTTAATTCTTTGTATCTTTACTGCTTTATTTACTGATTTCCTTTACATAGCTTTCTTAGACTCTAGTTAGCTAGTAGCGGTTACTCTTTTCCAAATCCGCCGTTGTTCCTTAACAACCGGTAGTTTGGTTCCATCTTTCCGGTGAATTCGCCGTTGTTTCTTAACAACCGGTAGATTCTCCATTGTATCCAGTTTGCCATTATAATTTCATAGAGTATTCAGTCAAGTTTGGGCACACTATTATAAATCCGGACCCGTAATCGGTTTGATCCTTTTCCGATAGCCTCCTTCAAGGAGAAAAAGGTCTTTGGCTCGACGCTAGCCAAATAGTGGCACGCCCAGTGGGATACAAAATGACATTCGAAACACAGGCAACTCCAGCAGTTAACACGGCGGCAAGGACGGATTTGCCACCGATTCAGGAAGAGCGCACAGCAGAACCAGGCGAATTCCTCCCAGAGTTCCCTGGACCGTCAAAATTCCACAATCAGGAGTTTCCGCATGACGATCTAACCCCGCAGTTCCGTGATCATGTCCAGTTTATGGTAGAAGCGGCGGTTACTAATTTGGTTCGGCAGATAGAGGGCAATATTCTGGCAGTGATACCAGCAATGTTTAGAGCCGAATTAGCGAGGAACATGTATTGATGGGAACGCAAAATCCACAGATGGTGCAAAATCCACGACATGCGATGCAAAATCCTCACAACTTTCAACAGCAGGCCTATCGGCCACTAGGAGGGCAGGGACCACGGCCTTTCGTCCCTCCGCAACAAAGGTACGATCAGCAGCAGAATCAACCACCTCAGCCGGTAGTCAACCGCCTGCTCCAGTGGTACAACAACAATATTTACCACAGCAGCCGAATCCGCCACAACTGGTTGACAGAGAACTTATTGCTGAGATCATTCGTACACAATTTGGAAATCTCATCGGCCAGGAGAATATGCCGATGTATAGGAAGCCTTACCCCGACTACATCGAAGAGCAGTATCCACTGCCTAGAGGAGTGAAGGTTCCTGATTTTAATACATTCTCAGGAGAGGTCGGCCGATCTACGATAGAACATATTGGCCGATTTACAGCTCAATGCACCAGAATAGCGCAAAATGATTTTCATAAGTTGATATTGTTCAGCTTATCGCTCAATGGTCCAGCATTCGAGTGGTACATTAATTTGCCAGTAGGATCGGTTAACACCTGGGCCGAAATGGAGCGATTGTTCCATGAACGATTCTACAACACCAGTCCTGAAGTATCGGTGGTTGATCTAACGTCGACCAAACAGAAGGCGGCGGAATCAGTCACCGAATTCATAGAAAGGTTTTATGTCGTTAAAGCTCAAATGAAAACAATGTTGCCGGAGCGCGAATATATCCAAATCCTGAAGCAGAATCTGAAGTTCGCCATCAAGGACAGATTGATGGTCACAAGACCCAGGACTGTGGCCGAATTAACGGCCGAGGCTATAAGAATGGAAACTTATTTGGCGGAACAAGCGGCTTTTAAATCAAGCCGAAGTCAAAGTGGCAGATCACAGCCTATCCAGTCGGCCGCATCGTTTGCAGAATCTCTGGATAGATGTGAAATTAAGGAAGAATATAATACGGATGATATTCCTGCCTTAGCCGAAGTAGCAAGGGCTGAATTGGTAATAAAGAAGCCCATGACCTGTCCTGCTCTTCGGCCAGTCAGAGGCAAGGAGAAAGAGGGAGAAGTCAGGGATGAATTTCAGAGGTTTTATTCTTTCGATTTATCTCAGATGGATGAAATATTTAACTATTGCTAGAAGAATGGATTATTGGAGTTTAAAGGAAATCACCCGCAGCCAACCAAAGAGCAACTGGAAGCTGGGTGGTGTAGGTTTCACGGATCGGCTACTCATTTTACAGCGGTCTGTGGACATTTCAGAAAATTGATCCAGAAGCATGTGGATGATGGGAAATTGAAATTCCCCAACAGACTCATGGCAATTGACAAGAATCCATTTCCTGTCGCTAACATGGTAATGGTGAACCCTGATCAGAACAAGTCTGTACGCGATCGTTTGGGGGACCAACCATCGTCCAGTAGAAGCTCTGTGCACGATCGGCTACGAAATCAGCCATCGGCCCAGAAAAGGCAGGAGTGTGGAGACGGTTAGGGTTTCCGCAGATGGGGAAAGAGAAGATTTTGGACGTTTTGGCCGATTGGGAGACTATGAAGTTAAAGAATGGATTAAGCAATCGGACAAACCTCAGAAAATCGAATTCAAAGATGAGAGTGAAAGGCCAACGTTGAAGATCATAACCAATGGTTGGGATTCAAAAATAAAACTGACAGCAGATAAAAGGAACAGAAAGACTGTGATTCAGATCACAGTTCCCGAAGATGCTGTATCCCCGGAAATGAAGAGATTCACACACTTCACACACATACTAAACTAATTTAAATAAATTGTAAAGATGAAGTGAGTTCGTTAAAAGGTAAATTTATAAGACTATTTTGGTATTTATTATCTGTACATATTAATGAACTATTTTTGTTTTTTTTTTTTTCATTTGAATAGTGTCTTATAGAGGAATGATAAGTTTGGATGTTCTTATTAACTAGTATAATTTAGACTAGTGCATGTAATTTTTCATATGCTTAGTTAATAATCTTTTAGGATGACACATTTGTGGGTTAGAGTTTATTTGTACACATTTATATGTCCCTGTGTTATGTATGCTCCCTATTGTTTCTTTTTTCTCTCATGGAATCAATCTTGGAATCAAACTTCTATGTTCTATCAGTTTTTTTAGAGAGTGAGTATGTACTAATATGGAGCTTAAAAGTGAGATAATTATGATTGAGAATGTTTTTAAAAAATGGTACATACCACTATCTGTTTATATTAGGCATAGGAGGATTCTACATTATTCAAATCTAAGTTATATCTCAATTAATCTAGATATTTCCTTAATCCTTCTAAGTATTTCTAGAATTCTCTATCTATATCATCATTTCCATCCCTATTCCTCATTCTAGAATTTTCATGCATTAAGTTACAAAACCATTCTCTAAAATTTTCTATTACATTCTATTTAACGTATACTCCTATAAAACCAAATTAAGTTTATCTTTCAACATATTTTGATTTTGTATTGTGTGCATTTAGGCTGAAAGATGTTCCTTCAGCGCACCCAAACCTTCGAGGAGGAGTTGTGTCACCTATGTTATCCATAAGGTCCTGATAATGCACTACTAGAAAAATTTCAAATTTGGTAGCTAAATTTGTTCTTGCTGTCGAATTCGGTCACTAAAATTATAATTACTGACGAATATCGGTTGCTAACCTCTTCAGTAACCGAATTTTACTCGATTCCTAAAACAAAACATTTTTGTAGTAATGGTCCAGGCATTGATGATGCCGCGACCAGAACTTAGTTCTATCTATTTAAGTTGAGTGCAAGCATGTTTTATGATTTCATGTTTTGGGTACCTTTATACACCTTCTATATTTAAGTATGGACAATTGTATTGTAGTCTCCTTCCTTGGTTTATACTGTGAATATTGTATAAGTTCTTTTAAACTCATTTGCAATGATGTTTTGGTTTCTTTGTTGTATATTGTTTCTAATATCATGGGAAATAGGATATTTTTATCGACCTATTGTTGGGAAAAATAGCGGAACAGTGCGGAACCTGTGGGATCACCAGAAAATACCAAACAATACCAATATCCAAAACAGTATATCCCCTGTGTGCCAAATGAGTTTCCAACAGATGCAATCAAGCCAACAATACCAAATCAACTGAATCAACCATAAAGCAGTAAATCGACACCGAGATTTATACGTGGAAAACCCTTCAAAAAGAAGGTAAAAACCACGGGTCAGTCGCCACCATCTCAAAATCTCTACTATATCAAATAATGTGTACACCAACATTTCTCTCTCGCATATGCCTAGGTTCACCAACAATCATCAAGATTTTCTCTAATCTTGGTTAATCAACAAAAACTACAGTCGGCAGAGGATTCCCAGAAATATATGTACTTCTAGAACAAAATTCTAGGCTAACAACAAGAGAGGTGTAAGAGAAAAGGATTTCACCGAAGATTGGAACTTTTCTGTCGGAGAGATTGAAGGATTGGCCTTCTTCTTCCTCCTTTTCCTTCTCTGCTTTCTTTCTCTGGTTTTCGTTCTAGCTTCTGTTCTCTCTGTTTTTGGATCTTAATTTCTGTCCGCCTCTCTCACTGCCTTTCCAATTATTGCTCTTTTGTTTTGTTGTATTGAATGACTGCCTACCTTTTTTTTTTTAATTTGTTTATTGTTTTCTTGGTCAAGTCCCAATAAATGGACTGACCTAACACCTATTATCATTAAGTATTGGTTTCTTGTCTTTGTAATGATAGGTTATGTATGGATATTGGAGGAGCATAAAACAAATTTTGAATGCAACGCACATCAGATAAAGCTAGGACTAGGCCTTTGAACAATTTCTGAGGACTGAATACAAGGACTGGTACTTGTACACATTCCAAGGATCATTTTGAGTAGAAGTCATTAGCCGACGAGCCAAAATCTTGACATATATATGGAGGTTCCCATGAGATGAGAGGTTGAAATCAATGACTAAGCTTAATGCAAAGAGTGGTATTGTAATTTCAACAAGTTGATTATTTTGCCAAATGGAAGAGTGTCATCTTCTTCGTACGACTCCTTCGAACATGGATCTCATCATGTGATGTATATTAATATGTTGTGCCCCTGATTTATCTATTTCTTGGGTGTGCTAGTGTGATGTATCAATTTGTACTTACAACTGGACATACTTGTACGCAGAGGGAATGAAATCTTTGGTGATGCTCACAACTTATTGACCAAAAGGGAGTCCGAAAAGAGGGAAATGTTTACTAATACTGGTGAGAGGAGTCTAGCTAGGATAAGTTTGACCTTAGAAAATGCATTTTAGCGATAGAACCCTATAAATTTCGTTAACATAAATATATAGTACATTTCAGTGACAGAATCCTATACATTTCAGCGATAGAATTATATTTATTACAACGATATTCTATTTATTTCAACGACTTCACTATCTTTTAACATTCTCTAAATTAATGACTAGTTTTAAATATATGGTGCTTGAGAAACAACATTTCCACTCAATAAGTTCAAAGTAAACACGTAATTGGTTAAAACATGGTGAATACAGTAGGTGTGTGTTTCAAAAGTCAATGCATTTGGGATGCCAACTCAGGACACTACAAGACTCGAGAGTGATCAATTTCAAGTGCGTACCATGAAGCTAATTACGTGTATATACAAAACCAAGACTCAAGACTTATAATATTCATTTGAGCTACAAAACCCTATATATATATATATATATATATATATATATATATGTACTGTTTATTGTACCACTCTAACTTCTATTTTTGTTATAGTTAGACATGAAAAAAAATATAGTCAATTGAGATCTTGTTGGATTCGTCTCATCTTGTAGTTTTTAAATATCAAATTTTTAGAATTTGTACTTGTACCGAATTTGAGTTATTAATAATTTAAAATATGCATTGACAAACGTGCATAAGAAAAACGTAACAATTAAAACGAAATGGAGGCAGTACATTTTTAGCGACAAAATCCTCAACATTTTCAGGGAATGTGCAAATGTACATGGTACCAAGTTGGGCACATGACACCACTTACATTGATAAAATTGTTATTTTAACCTTACTTTTTAATAGTGCAAACACTTAATTTATGTGGTGACATCACACAGATTGATAAATTACTATGCTGGCTTTAAAATTTTCAAATTTGGCTTGGTACAGCTACTCAGTTTTTGTGGTAACATCAATATTTCCAATTTCAATTTAACTTTTCTTTTAATGTTTTTGTGTTATCACTACTATCCAAAATTTTAAATTAACATAGGTTGCGTTTAGGAACAGATGCTAGCGTTTAACGTTTAGCTTTTAAAATGCATACTAAAAATAACATAAAAACCTATATATAGTAATTAATAATTTCAGTAACTGCCAAATTTTAATCTCTAAACTCTAAACTCAAAACACCCAACTTTTAACTTTCCAAACTCCAACTCTATGGTGTTTAGTAATGCAACTTTAAATTAGAGTTTAGAGTCTTGAGTTTGGAAAGTTAAAAGTAGGAGAGAAGAACGTTCGGAGTTTAAAGATTAGCTAGAAATTAAAATTTGGCGTTTATTGTAATTAATATTTACTATATATAAGATTTTAGGCTATTTTTAGTATGTATTTTAAAAACTAATCGCTAATTGCTAGCGTTTCTTCCCAAACGCAGCCAAACTCTAATTATTTTCCAAACAGACGCATAGACCAGTTTCTATGATATCACTTTAAAAAAAACAATTTCTGAATTGCCCACTGGGCATTTTGTCTTTTAACATTCACTAAAGAGAACAGGAGGGGATAACGATGATTCTATTTGATTAATGTATCATTAGTGACTAAAAATATATGACTATTCACTACAAGAAATTTGCTGATTTCTGACCGTAATTACCTGCCGAACAAAAACGAGTCGTTATTACCGACTGCATTCCCGACTGAAATGGTGGTCGGGAAAAATATTTCCATTATTGCATAGAGGTTTTTTTGGCGACCAAAATACCGACCGCGATAAAATTGGTCGGCTTGCGGTCGGTAATTTTTTTTTTATTTTTTTTATTTTTTAAAACAATAATATAATCTACCAACCACATTACCGACCAAAATTGCGCTCGCTAAAATTTTTTCCAATTTTTTTATTTGTTTTATATTTTTATTAATTGTTTCTTTGATTATTTTTAGAATTTTAAGTATTCCTTTATTTGAGCCATTTAATTATTTGTTTATTTTATAATTTAATTATTTATTTATTTAATAAATTTAATTATTTATCTATTTTATAATTTAATTATTTATATATTAATTTATATTTATCTTAATTTGAAATGATCTTATTATTTATTTAATTTATTGATTTCAGTTTTTTATTTAATTAATTTTATTTTATATTTTATTTAATTATTGAATTCTTTATTATTTAATTAATATAATTTTAGTTTTTATTTTATATTTTAATTTAGTTTCTAATTACACATTTATATGTATATATGTATTTATATAGGATATATATAAAACATTTCATATGATGACATGAAACATGGGATACACACAGTGGCGGATCCAGAAATTTTTTCAAGGGGTGTCCCAAAAAATAGTGGAAGCTATATTTAAATTAGGGATAGTAGTTATAACACAAAAATCTATAGGAAAACTGAGTTGAAATGAATGATTGTGGTGTCACCATAAAAATTAAGTGGTGTCACCAAGCCTAATTTAATTAAATGTAAAAAAAATTTTACCCTAAAATAATAGTTTCATCAATTTAAGTGGTGTCCCGTGCCACCCCTAAAATGTACGTAGATCCGCCCCTGGATACACAGATGGAACAAGCGCGAGGGAACATGAGGCACACCCGGGTTTGAGGATTTTTTTCAGCAAAATCTTTCAACATATTTGGGAATTTATACTATATATGACACATGACGGAATACGATTAATTGTGTAAAAGCTAGCCAAGCTGGTTAGGGTTGTGGTTAGATGATATTGAGGGGCTCGAACCGAGCCCTCCTGAGCACAATTTTTTACATACAAGAGAATTAACGACCGCAATTTTCTGTCGGTAAACTTCCCCTGGATCTTTTGGGACCAGATATTACCGACCGCATGTTCGGTCGGTAATTCGGTCCGAAAATTTACTGACCACCGTGCGGTCGGTAGGTCCCCGACGGCAAATTTTTCTGGTCGGCTGGAAAATTCCTACTAAAGAATTACCGACCGACTTTTGTGGTCGGTAAAGGCCGAAACGACCCGTATTAATGGATTACCGACTGCATTTTTTGGTTAGGAAATCATTTTTTTCTTGTAGCGATGCAATATGTATTTAAGAATACAAATTATTAAAATTTAAGAATTGATTTTGTGAATGATTGTGTGGCCTAAAAAAGTATATATATACATGTTTGATAATTCTACTATTTTATTCTATAGTCGTTGGATGTTTTTGGATGATAGAGATGATTTACCTAAACATACTACCATCTAAGTTATACTATTGTAATCATGCTCGTCTTCAGTATTCCAATGAGACAAGTCGTCGGTTTTGCAAACAGTTTTCCGAGTATTTATTATGTCCTTGATTGTAGTACTTGAAAATTTTTCCGACCGTCCCAACTACGTAGACTACAGAAAGGAGGAGAATTCCTCAGAACCTTATTGATTCACTAGCCCTCGAAAAAGGAGAAAAAAAATATCCAAATAGTTGTATAATTATGCTTGATATTCCAAATCATTCAATAAAAAATTTATTAACCCAATCCATCCATTAACTATGTTATCTTACTCAATCCATCACATCCACTCCCTAATGACAATTAAAGCTTATGTGGCAGTGGATTAGTGCGTCTAATGTGATGTATTATCCACTGCTACGTCAGTGTTAATAGTCGTTAAGGGGTGGGTGGGATGAATTTGACAAAATTAGCATAGTTGCCGGATGTATTGAGTTAATAGATTTCTTATGGGATGATTTGGGAAATCAAGTATAATTATGGGACTATTTGCGATTTTTTCCCGTCAAAAAAGGTCATAGAAATTTTAGTTTTATTTATTTATTTTCTAGTATGTGTGTTTAACTTGCGGTTAAAATGAGAATGAATTAATTGGAAAGGAAGTATCCCCATATTATACTCCCTCCGTCCCACAATAATGTTTCCCTTTCATTTCTGCACACAATCCAATGCACTTTTTAAATTGTTAATATCTCAAAATATATACAAGTAGAAATTATGTAAAATATATATTCTAAAACTATACGATTAGACGAATCTAACAAGACCGAACTCGACTATTTTTTTCAAATATATAATTACAATAATATCGAGTCAAAGTTGAACAATGAACAGTATCAAAAAATCAAATAGGAACATTATTGTGGGACGGAGGGAGTACTTAATTAAACGAAAGATATATAGAAGAGGTAAATGGATTTAAAATTATGAGTCAAAAGAAAGACAGAGAGACAAAGATATGATGATTGTGTTATTCAGAAAAGTGTGATGGTGTCCATGTGAGTAAATAGTTCTTTTACCCAAATACATACTGCATTCTAATGGAGGTACATCACAACTCGACAATTTTAGGGTTTTCTCACTTTATTGTAAAAATGTAATAGTAGGAGTAGTAACTAATACTCCCTCCGTCCCATTAAAATTGGTCACTATTCCTTTTTGGGGTGTCCCATTAAAAGTGGTCACTTTTCATTTTAAGTAAATTAGATTAACATAAACATGATTAAAAACCCCACAATAATAACAATTGTACTTTCTGCACAAAGTCCCTATATATGTTTAATCATTAATATCTCAAAATGGGTATAAATAAAAATTATATAAAATATATATTCTAAAACTATACGATTAGACGATTCCAACAAGATCACACTTGACTATTTTTGTCTTTCTTTCTACATCATTACGATAACATTAAGTCAAAGTTAAATAATAAATATGGTTAAAAGTCAAATGTAACCATTATAAATTAGATGGATGAATTAGTCAAATTTACTCATACCACTTTAACTACTAAATCTCATTACCTAAATTCTCGTGCCCAAAAGAAAGGGGTCACTTATATTGGGACGGGGAGTATGTTTCTTTTCGGGGGTGGTTGGTTGTGGTGGTGGGGTGGCTTGTCCTTTTCTTTCTAATTGCTTTCTGAAATGTCATGTAGTGGCCATCAATATATCCCTGGAGAATTTTTTCACTTTTTTGCTTGTCCTCGATCATGTTGTGTACAGTATATTATACAAAAATAAACATGAAAATAGAGTGTTTTCTTGTTCTCAAATAAATATGTATCTTCAACTTGTGTCTGCAGTCAATACTTGAGAAAAGTAAATTATGGGAAAAAGGAAAAAAGAAGACTTGATTCTGTCGTCTAAAGTGTCTATGGTGGAGTTTTTTCTTTTCTTTTTTGAATTTGTGTTTAATTTGTGGCTGAATAATTGTATCCTGGATAAAAAGGAGGATCATTAAGGATCCAATAGGGCCATGGGATGGGATACGAGAGTGGAGACACACACAATATTTATTAATTTATTTATCCTTCAAAAAATAATTTATTAATTTATCATTTATGATTTTATAATAAACATGAACCTTATTTTATTTTGCAACCGTTTTTACTCTAAAAAAAACACGCACGCCCCAACATTCCCTTTAACATCTATCCTAAAGTAAGAATATCAATCAGTTGAGCTGCTAAATATCAAATACTTATATATATATATATATATATATATATATTAAAAAAAATAAAATTTTAAACGCTAAAATTTTATGTATAATATACTCTTTAAAAATAACTATTATCACTAATATATTAGTTGTTCATATCAAATAAAGGGAAAAGATATCACTAGCTTGTATAGGTTGATGTAGTTGTTGGGAGTTCGATTCACCACCCAGCCCCTATTCTTCCCATTCGTCCCTTTGTAATTTTTGTGGCATGGTTTCCACCACCCCTTTACTAGGCAGTTCACCCAAAAAAAAAGGCTGAATGGGAAAAGATATCACTACAATAATTTCGCAGGAAGACAACAAAATTCTTTCGTCCCTGACGCTCGAGGCCACAAACAAGGCGCGAAATCTGTCAGGAGACAATTTTAGAGGACGACGAATGTCTTGTATCACTATTATTATCACTACTACTCGAATTTTGTCGCCTGATGCACGAGGGCATGAAGTTTTATCACTACTACTCGAATTTCTTGTATGGAGTGTATATTGTTTAAGGAATCCATAAATTAAAGAGATGCATATACATATATACGTAGTACATTTCAAAATAGAAATACTATATGAAATTGGCATGTGCAATAAATCAAATATGCTTTCTTACAATGTTCATCATTACTCATCGATCAGCGATTGCTTCATATTCGAAACCCACACTATGTAAAAAGTGAGCAATGAACATTATCATATTGTCGTCCTTAAATCAATAAATTGGAGATATATAATGCATATTCTTCGATCTTCCAAATGGAATATGTAAATTATACAAACAACTTTCGATAAAATTGAGATTATATATATATATATATATATATATATATATATATATCTCATTTTACATCAATCAACTCGTATTCATAGCAACATAGATCAATATTCGAACAGCACATACTCAACTTGCACGTTTACATGATTTTCTAACATCACATACTGCAAAAATTATCTATAAATGGGATTTTCTTATACTCACTCCGTTCTATCTCTTACTTACCATTTTTGAATGTCTTATTATATATGTCTTGTTTCCATGAATATAAATAGTTTTCCCTTTCAAAAGTTAGGTGGACTCCGTCATATACTCACTAATAAACCCCACATTAATTCTCGTGTCCAACAGTAACAAGACACAATGGATGGGACGGAGGGAATAATATTCAAATGTATATGTTGATTCAAACTAACCACCAATCCACCCGAAATTCAAATTTAAAATCCTAATATGTGCAGGATATTAAATACTGGTATATTAAATAAAATCACTATGCAAAAATATATGACATTAACATCACTACAAGAAAAAGTTGACTTCCCGACCGGCCCTCCCGACCGCGAAAAACCGGGTCGAGTGTCCCGACCGCGCTACCGACCGCATCTGCGGTCGGTAGCTTAGGGCATAAATCACCCCCATCGCGCTGTAAAATCAGTACAGCGCCGTCCACCATTTTCACTCCATTTTCACCACAAAGCTTCCGACCACCTCCGTTCCCGACCACCTTGGAGCCTTGCCCACGCCGACCCACCCCACGTGGAGTCTCCTTCGCGTCGAGCCACCCCGTCACTGTAGGGCACGCGTGCGAGACGAGTTCGAGCCACCCTCCAACCGACGAGCCTTCTCCGGCCATCCACCGGACCGCCGAAGCCGCCCCTGCCGTCTAGTGGCAACTGCCGGACCACCGCTCCCCCGCCATTGCCTCCCCTGCATTCGTCGCCACCACTGCCTGAATAGGCAACTTCCGGTGTCCCCTGCCGGCGGCCGGCCGGTGTCTCCGGTGTGCGAATTCCGTCGTCTTCCTTCGCCTTATCTACGGTAGGTACATTCTTCTTCCTTCGATTATTCGTTCAAATTTCGCAATTCCATGATTTTGGTTTGAAATTCAAGTTCACAGTAATTGTTATTTTGCACTGTTGGTATGTTAGTATTGTTGGTATATTGTTCGATTGGTAATCTATGGAATGTGGTTTCAATTTCACAATCTTAGATTGAAGTCAAGATTTTGGTTTATTGTGTGCGATTCAATGTGTTGTGTTAAAAGTATTGTTTTTGTTGGTTTATTCGTCTTCGAAAGCCCTCTGGAATTGATGAGTTTGCAAATTGATGAGTTTTTAAAATGAAAGTAAGTCTTTTAATTGTATTTATAAATTGGGATATGCTCTTAACCAAGTTGCTAGATGTGTGTGTTTATTGGTATGTGGTAATGGAGTACTTGTTAGAAGTGTTGAGAACTTGTTGCCAAATACTGTGAATTTAAAATACTCGAAGGCTCTTGGAAGTTGAATTTTTGTAGTGACTGTAGATTATATTGTCTATGTTGTATTGGCACTGTAGAATTGTTATAGAGTTAGCTAATTCTATGTTGAATAATTTTAGAGTTAGAAAATATTCTCTATGTTGCTTAGAAGTACGAATTTTATCAAAATATGGTTACCAAATGTAAATGACATCTATATAATAACAAATACTAGTATGGGTAACGGTCGTAATAAACTATTTAAATACAAAATAATTTAATTCCAAATACAAATCTCAAATGCCATTCACTTAATTAAACCTAAACTCATAACTAAATCACTTCGAGTATTGAAATTAGAGTTTTTATGAAAAATCATATTTGTTACATGATTGATAGTCCTTAAATTTACTGAAATAGTAGTATTTTTTAGATATGACTGCAAAAGTTTAAATTTTTTATTTTATCTAACTCATGTGGAAGGACAAAGACTATTTCAGTCTAACTCATAATCCAATATTAAGTTTTTATAAATTAATTTGACAGTCTTGAGATTAATCCCATTATAGGATTTCTTAATCCCATTAACCCCATAAGACTCTCTTTGACATATAAATTAACACATACAAAGATTATTAAGTTACAAAGATTGAAAGAAAACCAATATGGCCACACATGGTGACAATCAAACATGATTAAGTTCTAATACTAAAATTTAAATAAAAACATTTAATTTCAAAGGCTTCTGATTAGATTTCTTAAACATTTAATAAAAACATGATTAAGTTAATTATACTCAAATTCATAAATAAATCACCTACAAATATAGAAATATAATGGCTTCTGAAACCCAAATATAATTCTTAAATTAATAATAAACTAATTATGGAATTGTAGGTGACAGTTAGCAAAGATGGATAGAAACTGGATGTACCTGCCTAGCGGTACCTTGCTTGCACCCGAATTTAAAGCAGGAGTTGAATTCTTCATACGGGCTTCTCATGAAAACCCAGATACTGACGAGAATGCAAAAGGAGAGATAAGGTGTCCATGTAAAAAATGCAAGAATAGATTTTACCTATCCGATCGGGACATCCAAGGACATCTTTATCGGGATGGATTTGTCCCAAATTATGAAAGATGGACGTGCCACGGAGAACCACATACCTTCCGTCCATACCGCGATGATACAGATGTAGAGGGTTCATCTAGAAGTAGGATACAAACGGGTACAACTGATTTGTCAGACCGTTATCGAGAAATGGTGTGTGATGGAATGGGGTTTGGTATTCCTGATACATCGAGTGGTATGGATGATGATGAGCCTAGAGCGAATGAGGAGCCTAATCCCCAGGAGAAACTGTTCTACCGTATGTTGGAAGCAGCTGACAAGGATTTGTGGCCTGGCTGTGAGAAAATGACATTATTGTCAACAGTTGCCAGGTTATTAAACATTAAATCCGAACATAACCTATCGGAGAGATGTTTTGATACGTTATGCCAACTTATAATTGATACACTCCCAGAACAAAACTCTATGGTGAAAAATTTCTACGAGGCGAAGAAACTTCTAGAGGGGTTAGGATTACCAGTAGAGAAAATTGATTGTTGTGATAGGGGATGTATGTTGTATTGGCGTGATGATGCGACACTGGAGAACTGTAAGTTTTGTGCCAGGCCTCGATTTAAAGAATCCAACAACAATTCACGTTTGGCACATAAGTATATGTTCTATTTTCCACTGAAAAATCGATTGAAACGGTTGTACGCATCAGAAGTGACTGCAAAACACATGACATGGCATGTAGGCCATGATCATGGGGTGTCCGGCGAGATGTGTCATCCCTGCGACTCCAAGGCATGGAAGCACTTTGACACAGTTCATCCAGACTTTGGAGCAGAGGGCCGAAATGTTCGTTTGGGGTTATGTACTGATGGTTTCCAACCATTCGGCCAGTCGGGCTCTCAATACTCATGTTGGCCAGTGATATTGACACCTTATAACCTACCTCCTGGAATGTGTATGAAGGATGAGTACATGTTCTTGACTTGCATAATCCCAGGTAAATCCAGTCCAAAACAGAGGATAGATGTGTATTTACAACCCCTGATTGATGAGCTTCTGGAGCTATGGGATGTGGGTATCACGACCTGGGACACATTTACGAGACAGAACTTTCAGATGAAAGCGGCATTGATGTGGACCATAGGAGATTTCCCAGCTTGGGACTTACCGTATTGGAAGACACATTTGGTTCGCCACAATCTAGACGTCATGCACATTGAGAAGAATGTATTTGAAAATTTGTTCAATACTGTAATGGATGTACAAGGGAAGACAAAGGACAACGCAAAAGCCCGCGAGGATATCCGCATCGTATGTAACAGACCAGAATTGCATAAGGATCCTCGAACGGGCAAATACCCGAAGGCCGTGTACACAATGGATAAGGACAAGAGGGATGTATTCTTGAATTGGGTTGCAAGTTTAAAGTTTCCGGACGGTTGTGTGTCGAACCTTGGGAGATGTATTGATATGAACAAACACAGAATGTTTGGGATGAAAAGTCACGATTGTCATGTTTTCATGCAACGTCTTCTGCCCATTGGATGGAGGGAACTGCTTCCGAAGCATGTTTGGGAGACCGTAACGGAGTTGAGCAATGTCTTCCGTGCATTAACCGCGAAGACAATTACGTTGCAGGATATGGAGAGATTGGAAAAAGATGTTCCCATCGTGCTATGTAAACTGGAAACAATATTTCCACCTGCTTTCTTCGACTGTATGGAACATCTACCTGTCCACCTACCTCGCGAAGCTAGTGTGGCTGGTCCTGTACAATTTAGGTGGATGTACCCGTTCGAGAGGTAAGTTTAACAATGCTTGTGTTAGACATACTCAAAATTTTGTTGGTGACTATGTGACAACTGATTTGTGTTGCATTTTAGGTATCTGAATCGCTTGAAACGTACGGTGCGAAACAAGGCACACGTTGAGGGTTCTATATGCAATGCATACATGGTCCGTGAGGCATCGATATTTTGCTCTCACTATTTTGAGAAGCATGTTTTCACACGGGAGAGGAATGTGCCGAGAAACGATGACGGTGGTCTACCAGAAATGGACGATGGCCTTATTAGTGTTTTCAGATATGCAGGCCGTGGTCAAGGTAGAACTAAAAAACGGCGGTTGTCCCAAGAAGAGTTGGAAGCCATCCACAAGTACCTACTATTAAATTGCACAGAGTTTGAGGACTATATTGAGTAAGTATCATAGTTAATTATCTTAATATTTTTTGATTTCGCCAAATTCATATCATGGCTCTATGTTCGTGACCGCTTTACATTTGACAGGGTGTTCCAAGAACAACTGCACAAAGACAATCCTCGAATAACCGACAAAGAATGTGATGAAGCGATGGAAAATGTATTTCCGAAATGGTTGGAGTCGTATTTGACTGATAATCCACCCGAAATCCCATGTCTCTTTCATGTCGCACAAGGGCCTCTTCCAATTGCAACCTCATATTCCATGTACTTTGTGAATGGAATGAAATTTCACACAGAGAGTCACGGAAATCATAGATCTACATACAATAGTGGAGTTTGCATTACTAGTCTGTTAGGAGATTACTACGGAATTCTAGAGGAGGTTATTGTCGTAGAATATCCTGCATTGCCAATCAAACAGGTTACTTTCTTCAAATGTAGATGGTTTGATCCTCGCGAGGGGATTGGGTCCCGAACTCACAAGAACTACAAAATTGTTGAAGTGAACAAAACAAAGTCATTACCCGTATACGAACCTTTCATCTTTGCGAATCAAGCAGAGCAAGTGTGTTATGTCCCATTCCCGACAACGAGGTCCACCTCTAGAGGGAGTGATTGGGTAGCTGTGTGCAAAGTGAAACCTAGGGGTGTGATTACTGTGAAAACGGGGGAACAGACCGAAGCATTCCAGGTTGATTTGGCAGATCAACTTGGACTTGAGACTTCCATGATTACATCAAGTCGACAACGATTAACAGACGATGTGGTGCAATATGTAGACTTACCTCAAGATGAGGACAACGAGTCTTCATCATCATTGGATATGAGTGTTGGTGATGCGTTGGAGGATGATGATCTGGATGATCCTTCACAGGAGACTTCAGATGAAGATTTCCAAGTTTAAAATGTGAATATATATAATCATATGTATTTCTCATAACAATTCAATTCTAGCACAGATTTCATCTTGTTATAACAATTTACGAGTCAGTTGTATCATAATTTGCCATCATATTTGCAGATGGATGCACAGGGGGGTGGCTCGTCTTCTAGATCTCCACATGGTAGCTCTTCCCAGACGGGAATGCCACGAAGACGACTTACTCGTGCTGAAACTCTAGCACTCTTGCGAGAAAGGCGGGAGCGGAACCGTCGACAGGAAGCATGTATGTTTTTACTCGGTTTTGTACAACATAATATCATATTAATGTTGCTTTGTTTTAAACTTTTGCATGTAGTTGCTGCTTCAGGCTCGGAAGAGCCACCACATGATGCCCCCGACCATGACGAGCCTGTACCAGAGACACCGCCACCACATGTACCAGGTATCCATGTTATTACTTTATGTTTTAGCTATATTTGATGTAAATGTCATAAATCTTCTTTGTTAGGAGCTGGAAATACTGCCATGAACGCACCGGCACAACAGGGGCCAGCTAACAGGATAGAGATTGGACTGAACAAGAAGGGAGTGTAAGTTAATTATTGCAATGTTTAATTATATCTTCAATAATTTTTTACTAAACTGTAATTACAACTGGCTGCAGAATTGACTTCCCCAACAAAGTCGTGAAGAAAATAACGGAGTGTTACAATTTGAAGACTGACAAGGAAGGGATAAGTTGGGGGAAGGTCTCACAAGGGACGAAGGATTTTTACTGGGGTGAATTTCAGGTTTGTTGAAGTTCTCTCAATTAAATTAGCTTATTCAATGTACGGCAACTGACATTAAAATTGTGTATGCATTGTAGAAATTTGCCCGTTGGGATCCTCGACTTGAAGTAACGGTCAAGAAGGAATGGGAAAAGAAAAACATAGCACGGTATGTCTTTCTATTCGGACTTTACGTAATGGTTTGTGACTGATTTTACAACATGTTTGGCCAATTCATGAACTTGTAGGTACAAAGACTATACTCTGGATATTAGGAAGCACAAAAGGCCAATGCCATCTGATGCTGCAGTTGCTGCCAGATGGCAGGAAATTTGGGATTCAGAGGATTTCAAGAAGAAACAAGCGAGAGGAAAATTGAACCGGCGAAGGGGTGATGAAAATGCGCCAGCCCTCCCCACTCACACATCCGGTTCCAGAACACATCTTGCTGCACACGATGCACTGGTATAGACTTTCTATATTTTTAAAAAAACATAGGACACTTATATAAATAACTTATTACTTGTTAACAACAACAAAAAAAAATATTTACTTCATAGGAAACTGAACAAGGCCGGACCGTGTACTATCCGGAACTACACGAGCACACACATACAAGGAAGCACGAGAAGGAGCAGTGGATTACTCCACGGGATCAGGAGGTCCAGGTACAATAATAGAAACTCACATTACTGTAAAAAATATTGATTGTATTTGAAAGTTTTGACTGCATGATTATATTGCTTATGAATTAGTTTTCAAATGCATTTAAAACTTGCTACAAGTTTTGTATATAGTATCTAAATTGTTTTTTAACGTTAAACAGGAGGATTACAATGCTATTGTGGAGACATTAACCCAAGATCCCGATACTCAGGTGGAATTTGATCCAAATCAACTTTTCGTCGATGTAGCAGGTGGGCGTGATAGGCGCAAATCCATATATGGTTTAGGTAAGAGTGCATTTCTTTTTTTTCTAGATGTCGCTCAATCGACCTTATTTGAAACGTTCACCCTCATCATCTTTGAAATTTGCATATATTGACAAATTATACATGTAGGTTCACTTGCTAAGGCTATTCCGGAGACATACGGGGATGACACCACTGATGCGTCAAGCATGTACAATGTCAGAAGGGACGAATTCGATGCTTTAAAGACAACTATGGAGGAATGGTCCCAGAGGCAGCAGACGATTCAGGAGGACGTGGAGAGATTGAAAGGACGCAGACCTCCTTCTCCGGACGATGGTGATGATGATGATCTCGGGGGTGGCTTTGGCATGGCAGGTGATATTACTGCACATTGAGGACGTTTGCATATTTGGACTTGTTTGATATTGGATGTTGAGTGAGGATGGGATTTGTAGATGGATGTTGGGTGATTTGTATTTTGGATTGACTTCTGGAGTTTGTGTTAGAGTTTTATTCACTTATATTGTCATATGTAAGTTGATTTTCTTGGATGGATAATTGTTAAGTTATGTTGTGGTTCGGAGAATGAGGACATGTAGCTTGTTATTTGTGTTGTTTTGAGGTTATGTTTAGATTACATGTTCTTTTCAGATTACTTGTTCTTTATGTTGTTTTGAGGGATAAATCTAGTGTTATGGTATTGTGGATTTGGTTGGATGGTATTGTGGATTTGGTTGGATTTGGTTGGATGGTAATATTTCTAGGGATATTTGTGTTGTTGTTGTTTACAGGTTGGTTTGGAGAAAATCAGACTGGCCATTTGGCCTATTACAGGATTCCCGACCGCATATGCGGTCGGGAAGGCGGTCGGGAGCTGCCGAATTAATTTTTTTTACCCCGCCTTTGCCGACCGCATAACGGGTCGGCGATGCGGTCGGCAACTCCTACCGACCGCGAATGCGGTCGGTAGGGTGGTCGGGAACTTTGCCGACGAAAAACCTGCGGTCGAGCCCAAGTTATCGACGATTTCACGCCCGACCGACTGTTGCGGTCGGGAGTGCGGTCGGGAACCTCCTCAGCCGACCCGTGTCATGGGGTTCCAGACCACATTCTGCGGTCGGGAACTACAGTTTTTCTTGTAGTGCATATTCAATACACAATAGTAGTATATACTTTTTAATCATAATATCAATCATAATAAATTGTACAAAATGAAAATATTACATCAACTTTATAAAAGAATATTTATTTATTATAAACTACCTATTTTTCTTTCAAAATTCAAATGAATGGGCCATATGTTTTTGATGTATACAGGGTATCTTCAGATTATATTGGACCCAAGACTAATCTCGAGAATCTGGTGGAGATTGAAGAGTTGCATCTCCCAAAGCAAAATTCTGCATATACAAATTAAAAGCTCGAACTCGAGACCTTTGCTTAAGCTGTCAGCCCCATACAATCAGCCCAACTGCATTTGGTAAATGGGCCATATATTTGAGGGATATCTAGATTACAAAATATTTTATGTATGTGTGTATGTATACTTGTAAATTTATGATATACGCATTGACATGGGAGGGAAAAAAGGAAAATATAGTCTTTTTTTTATTAAAAAACCAAATCGATTATTTTTTTTTTGTCCAATTGATTCGCTATATATACTAATTATGTCCCAATCGATCCGTCACCCACTAATTATGCCCCAATTACTCATGTGGCAATGGTTTTAGCCAAAATAGTTCTTTTTTTCCCAAAAATCTAAATCGGTTTGTTAGTAAATTTTTGCCCCATTTCATGCAGTCTAATGCACATTTTAAATTAGTAATAACTCAAGTTCGGTGTACGTAAAAATTCTAAAATTTTGATATTTAAAACCTACACGACGAGACGAATATAACAAGATTCCATTTGGCTCATTTTAACTTATATAACTATGTTTAAACTTTAAATCCAAGCATGTGTGTGAATAGTAGCAAATTAACCAATGTAATTATTAAAAAATGGGGGGAACATATCGCAATTGGTCTTCATTTTATAGAGAAACAAGAAAAACCACCGAACTCTAAAATAAGATCCACCGGGGTAGCTGCTGATTAGAACCCAGATGGATGTCCGTTCTCACATTAAATTGGGCAGTACCTTCGTTGGGTGCCATCTGGATTCTAATCAGCAGCTACCCCAATGGCTCTTACTTTAGAGTTCGGTGGTTTTTTATGTTTCTCCATAAAATGAAAACCAATTGTGATATGCTCCCTCTGTTTTTTATATTGGCTAATTTAATACTATTCACACATGCTTTGACTTAAAGTTTAAACAGTTATATAAGTTAAAATGAGCCAAGTGGGATCTTGTTATATTCATCTCGTCATGTAATTTTTAAATATCGAAATTTTAGAATTTTTACTTATGTCGAATTTGAGTTATTATTGGTTTAAAATATGCATTGGACCGCATGAAATGGGGGGCAAAAATTTACTAACAGATCGATTTAGATTTTTTTAAAAAATGGAGTATTTTGGCAAAAACCATTATCTCATCAGCAATTATGGCATAATTAGTGGGCGGCGGACCGATTGGGACATAATTAGTATATGTAGCGGATCAATTGGGCAAGAAAATAAAAAAAGGATTGATTTGGCTATTTTGTAAAAAAAAAAAAGGGACTATATTTTCCTTTTTTCCGTGAGACGGGACACCACTCGAATTTATAAAATTGTTATTTAGATTTTGCTTGATATGACTTTGTGCAACCACTGAATTTTTATGGTGATACCACTATAATCAATAACCTAGTTTTTTCATTATTTTTTGTATTTTGACTACTAACCTTAATTTTAATTTAGTTTCCATTACGTCTGTCATAAAAATGAAAAGAAAAAATAAATAAAAATTGGATCCACCTCTAGATATAGGCATGACAATTGATACCTAGGGAACAAAACATTGAGGAAATTGATTGATTATGAAAAAAGCTAAGGGTAAATATGGGGCAGGTAGATGCATGTAATTGATGTCAACCCTAGAATTTCTATTGGTGAACTTTGTTTGACCGAAAAAGATTCTCCAAAAGACATTGACCATTCAAACCAACATCAAATAAAGTTACAATTTTTCTTGTGTTCTAGTCTTCATCTTTTGCTATGCCCATTTTAGGCAAATCATTACCATGTACTCTATTAATAATCAAACACATATACACCTTTAATTTATACACACTCATAAGATATTGTAAATTATAAGGCATAATTCACTTATAACCTTGTAAAAACCAAATTAGATATTAACACTTTAATAACGAAAAAAAAAAGGAAAAACAAAATACTAGTAGTAGTAATAATTGGAAAAAACATATATCGACCCATAATTTTAAAAAAATTCGAAACAGTCCTACAAATATCGAATTAGACGAAAACGTCCAATAACTACCATAATTTTCGCCCAATCCATCCATGAACCCGGTTTTTTTGCTAATCATCGCCGAACCCCTCCCATAACTACCCTAATTATCGCCGAATCCATCCTTCCATTAGGATAGTTATGGGACGGGTTCGACAAAAATTAGCGAAAAAACTGGGTTTAGTACAGGTTCGTCTAATTCAATATTTGTGGAATGATTTTGGAAATTGAAAAAACTTATAGGACTAAATGAGTTTTTTTTTTTTCTGTAATAAATATTACGTTATTAATAATTGCTATCTTGAAAAACTGAAGTAATGATTACATGACATGGACGCTTGATGGACGGAAAAAATGACAATATAGTCATTTTTTTTACAAAAAAAGTCAAATCAGTCATTTTTTTATTTTTTGGCTCAATTGGTCCGCTAGATATACTAATTACGTCCCAATCAGTCCTCCACCCACTAATTATGCCCCTAATTACATATTTTTGGTCAAATCAATCTTTTTTTTTCAAAAATCTAAATTGGTCCGTTATTAATTTTTGCTCCTTCATACAGTCCAATGCACATTTCAAACCACTAATAACTCAAATTTGATATACGTAAAAATTCTAAAATTTCGATATTTAACCAATAGTATTATTTATGGACCTATATATCTAGGTCGTGTAATTTTTAAATATCAAAATTTTAGAATTTTTACGTATATCAAATTTAAGTTATTAGTGGTTTGAAATGTGCATTTGACTGCATGAAATGGCCGGGCTATTTACGGACCTAGATATACAAGTTAAAATGAGCCAAGTAGGATTTTGTTAGATTCGTCTCGTCGTGTAGTTTATAAATATCGAAATTTAAGAATTTTTACGTATATCAAATTTGAGTTATTAGTGGTTTGAAATGTGCATTAGACTGCATGAAATGGGGCAAAAATTAATAATTGACTAATTTAGATTTTTGAAAAAAAAAAGACTGATTTGGCCAAAAATATATAATTAGGGCATAATTAGTGGGTGGAGGACCGATTGTGACGTAATTAGTATATGTAGCGGACCAATTGGGCCAAAAAATTAAAAAAAAAAGGGACTGATTTGACTTTTTTATAAAAAAAAAATGACTATATTGGCCTTTTTCCCTTGATGGACAAGATTATTATGTTGTCTTCCTGAATAATCTTATGAGTAGCAGCAATTCACATGAAGAAAAAGGAAAACAAAGAGTCAGTAGGTTTTGAACTTGGGCATATGTTTTTCAAATGATATGTTTAAATATAATAATCGATCATTAGGGAATGGAGACTTTGTCCAGTTCACGTCCCCTAACTTCCAACCTTATGGTTGAGGGTTCGATTCCCACCCGGCCACATATCCCTTCCCTTTATCCCCTTTATAATTTTTGTGGCTTGGGCTCACACACAACTTTGCCGACACATGGATGTCCATGTTTACCAAAATAAAAATAAAAAAGAATCAAACATTAGGTAATTTTATTTCATTCCACAATTTTCCATTATATTGACATCCCAACGATATGTTTTCTTACTGATGCATTGGGCTCCATTTCCTTAGAAATATCGCACAAGCCCTTTTTCGTGCAATGTTGTGGAATATATTATGATGATTTGACTTAATCGTTGAGTTTTCAATTTTCCACTTGATTAGGGTGATTTGAATCTTCATTTGATCATTATTCCTCCCATTTATCTTTATAATTTTTGTAATACTGACTCCTACCACACTTTAAGTAAAATATTTTCTACTTCGGTAATGTTCTTTTGCCAGTTTTAAGGAGTTTATATTTTTTAAAAAAAGTTATGCTAAAATAAAGCGTTGTTCTTTCACACAAACTTGTACAGGTTGGAAATTCTTTCAGAAGCTCTGTAAGTAGGAGCCTTTGGAACTACTTTTCAATTTAATTATTTTTTATTATTTTAAAACTACATTTACTTCTAAAAACCACTTTAGAATATGAGAATAGCTTGATCAAGTCTCTTGATTTCTAACCCTTTGGTCGGGAGTTCGATTCCCCTCCTAGTCCCTATTGTTAGTCCCACTTATGACGAGATAGAGACCTAATAAGATCTGTTTGATCACTTACACACTTAAGAGTATATTAGTAAGTTAGTTAATAGCCAGTAATAAATACGAGCGAGAGAGAAAACGATCAAACAGAGAGTTGTTGACCCAGTTCGGCGCAAGGTCTACGTCTGGAGAATACCAATCCAGGAGAGTTCCACTATGTGTTTGAACACCACGTTATAACATGAACAATAGTGAACCAGTAATCTTTTACTTCAACATCCAAGCAGATGGTCGATGGTACCAGAAACTCCTTTTCTGGTGAGAACGCGCCTGTTTCTTCTTCGACCCCTTGAAGACTCCTTCTCCAAGTTTCCCTTGAATGAGCCTGTAAAAGATCTTTCCTTTGATGTAGCAAGATAGGGCAGTATCTTTTGTTGGCACGAACTTGAGTGATGCCCTTGATTGAAGGTGTCGAATTCAACCAAGGGTGAGGTGTGCACGATGTAGCAAATATACACTCAAGGGACAATCTCCTTCACACGATTGATGGGACACTCGGACAGAGTGAGGAGATTGTACAAAGGATTCTCTCACGGTTTATGCAAGGCATTCAAGATGGATATCTCAATGATTCGATCGATGATCTCTTCCCCCTACAAGAGTCCTTTTAAAAGGCTTGTGAGAATCCGATTGCTATAGAAGGGAATAATTTGAATCCCTTGAAATCGTCTCCTTCCATAGCCAATATGTTTCCTAGAATGGGAAGATCTTCTTCCCTTAACTTGTCGTCCATCCTAAGGAAATGAGAAGATAGCCGTAGGGAGGAAAGAATCAGCCGCGTCTTTCCATGCAGAGGGCTCCTTATCCATTTACAAACAAAGCTTACCAAATCGAGCATCCGGATAAGTCTAAGGGGTGGGAACCTAACTAGTGTTCAGCATCGGTGTAGAACACATTATCTCAAAATAGAGGCACTAACAATCTCCCCCTTTCTGACATAATGTGAGCCAGTACAAACCAAGATCAAACCGATGCAAGAACACACAGAAACCACAAAATGACCAGCATCCCCCAACCACCATTACATTAACAGAACTCCCAATAAAGAAACCTATTAAATCCTCCGTACAAGATAGATCATGGAAAACAAGAGGAGCATGTACAACAAACCATCAAGAAGATGTCCAACATAATATAGTTCAGCATAGACAGATAAAACCAGTCCAACACAAAACATAGAGACAGAAGTTCTAACAGATAGTTCCAACACAAAACAGAACATAACAATGGAAAAAAAAACTTACCAAACGCTGTAACTCCCCCTTTCTGTTGAGACCCAGAGGCATCTTTTGATCAAGTTCTTTGACCCCTCTGGATCACATTGTGTCGAAGGGGGCGAGTCACTCTTGAAAAGAGTCATCTTCTTCCGTGGAAGCATAGAACTCGGTAGCAGCTTCAATCACTTCATCCTCCGGGTCACTGTTTCAGACTTCAGGGAGTAGCCTGGTCATCTCAGCTAAAGCTCTTTCCTCTTCATCCAGTTCCTCTCGCTTTCTTCTAATCGCATCCTGGCGTTTGCAAGCATGTCTTTGAGTTGATCAAGAGCCGACTGAGGAATGGGAGGACCATCCAGGCCTGGGATGTCCTGGACTTTGTCCTGTAACTTAGCTGTGAACTTGAATTCTTTGATGATGTCCATCATCTCTTTAGGATGACCACTGATGCCCACTGATTCCAGATAACCATAGATAAACCTAGGGAATGGAATGAGGGTAGAGCTATCCTGCTTCAAGTTTTCAGCAATAGCAATCATCTGATCTATAACAAGCCTCCCATAGTTGATCTCCTTCTTGTTCTCATCGATTGCAAACATTAATTGACACATTTCTTTGGGAACCACGGAGTGGTTGGCAGTAGGCATAACGTTTGCAGATATGAACTTGTAGAGTAGAAAAAAATTTTGAGTTAGATTGCCGGACCTCAATCCTCTGCCTTTGATGTCTTTCTCCTTATCCTTGGTCAATGTTTTGGCAATCTGAATATTGTTGAATTTCACACCTTTCGGATAGACGGTGTTGAAGCCACATATTGGAACACCTAGAAACTCGCACACATCTGTGTCCTTGAATGGGACAAGTTGCTTCTGCATAAAAACTCTACCAAACCAACTGCTACCAGGGACATTCATAGATTTCCTTAGATTAGCATAGAAGAAATTCACAAGAGATTGCTTACTTCCTTGTAGTTCGGGGGCCCACCGAAATAGGTGTCTTTCTTCAAGGTATCTGGTCCATCCAACTTCATCAAAGCGAACTCCTCTAAAGGCAATTTCTGGTTTAAGTTTTCTCTTTCTGAGGACAGTGTCAAAGAATGTCATGGAACTCTCCGAGTAGAATTTGGAGCTATAGGCAAGATCGGTATCCACAATTTCAGGGATGTCACCCTGATCAGCATCATCCACGGGGGCCTTCTTCTTCTTCTGAGGCTGAGAACTTGAGGGAGTGTGATCGGCTTTCCTCTTAGACTTGCTGGCAGGGACCTTTTTGGGGGCGAGCTCACGACTAGGAACATCATCGGGAATGGGTGTTCTCTCCCCCTCAACTTCTGCTTCAGGCTCTCCAGCATCACATTGATCATCTTCTTCACTCCTTAGTTCATCTTCAGTAAGTCCTTCACGCCTGAGAAACTCTTCAGCCGAGATGGATGCCCTCACAGCATCCTCCGAATCTTCACTGGACTCTTCTTCATCAGGATTGATTTCCACATTCTTGTCTGATTCATCCGACAATTCAGTGGACTCAGAAACATGATCAGAGGCAGTGTCAGAACCTTCACCAGAATTCCCACCTCCAGCGTTTTTTATGGCCACCTTCGGACCATGAGCGGGCACAGGGGCAGTCTTTCCAATAACCCCAGAGGGTTTGAGTGCCAGAGTCAGGAATGGTGGTCTGGGGACCGGTCTTGGTGACATCTGGGTGCTTGGGCATGGGAATCGAACTCCCTGCATCAACATTGTCAGAAACCAAAGTTTTTCGAGAAGCCATTTTATCTTTCCCTTTTGGAGGACTCTGGTTCTGAATAGCTGCATCCGCCAGGGTAGATAAGGGCACTTGAACAGTTAGCACAGGGGATTGAGATGGTGGAGACGTGGGTTGGGCGGTTTCCACCTGAGAGAGAGAAGGGATAACCGTCGATGGTGGTGGATTCTCCTGTTGAGGCGGAATTTGGGCAACCCCATTCGTCTCAATTGATTGCCCCATCTCCACCCTAATGTCGAGGGGGTCTGAAATAGGCAATACTGGAGAGTTGACGGTAGTTGGAGCTTCACTTGGTGTGGGGATTTCAGATGCCTGAATGCGACCACGCCCGCGTCCAGTCCTTCCTCGACCACGTCCACCTCCTCGATCACCACCGCGGCTTCCTCCTCTGGTACGAGGGCTTCCTTGCGTTGATGGTGGTGCGGCATTAGTGTTGGAACTCCGATTCCTCGTCATAACTATGATTCCTTCACAAGGCAAGAAGCGATTTGGGAGATTTGTTCTAGAAACACAACTGTCGCAGGAAGAAAATCTGGAGTAAATATCGACAAAGAGGAGAACTTCCCTAAATTAATTCGACACTGCAGAGGGAAGGTTTCCTTTTCATGGAGATTCGAGAGAATATTATTGTCCTCCACCTAGGTAGCCGGTTCCAAGTTAGGGACATAACTTTCCTTTTTGGATAAGATTTTGATACCTGCAAAACCAGTTACAAAAATATAGTTTCCTGCAATAAGATAAAAACATATTAATATAAAAGATTTGGGGGACCCCTAAAATAAGGCTAAGAATATATTTAAATATGGTTAAGGAAAACTTAGTCGTTTAGTGATGACTGATGGGGACCCCGCGAGATATTTTAGTATTTAGACTATGGTACATAGCCCAAGTTCCCTCCTGAGCTTTTCGAACCGCTCCCCATCGAGAGCTTTGGTGAAAACATCAGCGTTCTGTTCTTGTGTTCCAACATGTTCCAGGGACACTATTTCATCTTCCACTAGTTCTCGGATGAAATGGTGTCTGACATCAATGTGCTTGGTTCGACTGTGTTGTACTGGATTTCTGAAAATACTTATAGCACTCATGTTGTCGCAGAGAACTAGTAGCTTTTCTTGGTCGATGCCATAGTCACTAATCATCTGTCTCATCCATAGGAGTTGTGCACAGCAGCTCCCCGCTACAACGTACTCCGCTTCCGCCGTAGAGAGGGAAATCAAGTTTTGTTTTTTGCTATACCAACTTACCAGATTGGTACCAACATAAAAACATCCACCTGTAGTGCTTTTTCTGTCATCAACATTCCCAGCCCAATCTGCATCAGTGTATCCTACCAAATGAAGGTTGGAATCCTTTGAGTACTATATGCCCAAATCTGGTGTTCCAGCAATGTATCGGATCACCCGTTTAGCAGCTTTCAAGTGTGATTCCTTCGGGTCTGCTTGATAACGGGCACAGACTCCTACAGCGTAACTGATGTCAGGTCTGCTGGCTGAAAGGTATCGAAGACTTCCTATAATCCCTCTGTACAGCTTTTGATCGACACTCTTTCCTGCTGGGTCCTTGTGGAGTTTGTCTCCTGTTCCAATTGGAGTTCGAACAGGCTTACTGGATTCTAATCCAAATTTTTTGACAATACTTTTGGCATTCTTCGATTGGTTCAGGAAAGTTCCTTCCCTTTTCTGAGTAACCTGCATACCAAGGAAGAAAGTTAATTCACCTACCATTCTCATTTCAAATTCCTTACCCATGGTCTCGATGAACTTGTCTTTGAGCACATGAGAGGTTGATCCGAATACGATATCATCAACGTAGACTTGAGCTACGATGATTCCTTTGGAGTCTTCTTTGATGAACATGGTTTTGTCTGTGCTTCCATTTCTATACCCATTCTCCAACAGATATTTTGAAAGTCTCTCGTACCACGCCCTTGGTGCTTGTTTGAGTCCGTAGAGAGCCTTGTTTAACCTAAAGACATGGTCAGGGATGTCTGCATCTTCGAACCTTTTGGGTTGCTCTACATACACCTCTTCTTTCAACCAACCATTTAAGAAAGCGTTTTTCACGTCCATTTGGTAGAGCTTGAAGCCCATTGAACAAGCTATTGCAAGAAGTAGTCTGACAGCTTTGAGTCTAGCCACAGGAGCAAAGGTCTCACTGTAGTCTACTCCCTCAACTTGTGTGTACCCTTGAGCTACGAGCCTAGCTTTGTTCCTTATCACATTCCCGTTTTCGTCACTTTTGTTTTTGAAAACCCATTTAGTGCCGATGACATTGGTGTGATCTGGCCTCTCAACCAAGGTCCATACTTCATTTCTCTTGAATTGGACAAGCTCTTCTTGCATGGCATTAATCTAATTTTCATCTTGTAGAGCTTCTTCAACTCTTGAAGGCTCGATCCTTGAGGTGAAACAATGCAATCCTGCAAATTCTCTATAGTCGATCTTCTTCTTAACCCGAGTTCTCCGATCTTCAAGCACGTCTCCAATAACATCCTCAGGATTGTGATTACGGTGAACTCTGACCTGTGGTACCTTAGCTCCTGAAGAGGACGATGTTCCAACAGGTGTTTGAACACTGTGTTGGGCCTCTTCACGTTCAGCCATCGTAGTCTCCAGCTTGTCTCCTGATGTAGGATGTGGTTTGCCGGGGTTGAAGGTGTCTTTCTCTGCATCTTCTTCATAAGAGCTGACTGGTATTCCCTTGTTTGGTACATCTTCCACAATGAAGTTTGTGGATTCGATTACCTTCCTTGTCCTTGAGTTGTATACTCGGAAAGCTTTACTTGAAGTTGAGTACCCAACAAAGATACATTCGTCACTCTTTTCCTTGAACTTCCCCGTGTGTTCCCTATCATTTAGCAAAAAACACTTGCAACCAAAGATGTGAAAATATGTTATTGAAGTCTTTTTACCCTTCCACAATTCATATGGAGTCATGAGTGTCTTGGGCCTGATGTACACTCGATTGATCATGCAGCATGCTGTGTTGTTGGCTTCTGCCCAAAGAAACTCAGGAACTTTCTTGGAGTTTATCATGACACGAGCCATTTTTTGCAAGGTGCGGTTTTTCCTCTCTACTACTCCATTCTGCTGTGGTGTCTTTGGTGCGGAAAACTCGTGTTTGATTCCTAGGCTGGAACAGTAATCTTCGAAGGCTTGATTCTCGAATTCCTTTCCATGATCACTCCGAATCCTCTTTACTTTGCAGTCTTTCTCGTTCATAATTTGGTTGCATAGCTTTATAAAGACTTTAAAGGCTTCGCCTTTTTCCCTGAGGAAATCAACCCACATATATCTGGAAAAATCATCCACACATACGAATATGTACCGTTTACCTCTCAGAATGGGGATCTCTGTAGGTCCAATGAGGTCCATGTGCAGGAGTTCCAGACATTGTGTTGTAGCATTGTGTTCCGTCACATGATGGGACACTCGGGTTTGCTTGTTTTTAGCACAGTCTTCGCAAAAATCCGTGGTGTTCTTCTTTAGGTCAGGAAGTCCACGAACTGCTCCTGTCCTGCTCAGTTTGATGAGATCCCTGAAGTTTAGATGACCTAGCTTCTCATGCCAAAGCATATTTTGGGAGCTCCCTGCATCCTTCACAAAATTACAAGTCTGAACAAGTAAGTAGCAATCATTCCGAGACCTTAGTCCCCTCATGACGCATACTTTGTTAGTATCAAGAACTTCACAATATCTTTTATTAAAGGATACAGTTAAATCTTCATCGCAAAGTTGACTTATACTAATGAGATTAGCATGAAGTCCTTCCACATAATAGACATTATTGAGCTTGGGTAACCCATTGCCATGAAGATTTCCTTGCCCTGAGAGACGACCTTTCTTACCATTACCAAAAACCACCGATCCTCCATCGATTTCTTTGAAAGGTTTAAGGTCACCCTTGTCTCCCGTCATATGTCTCGAGAATCCACTGTCGAAATACCAAGTTGCACTCTTATCCTTTTGTCTGGAAGACAATAAGGCAACGTTACACCTTACTGTGCAGTTACACTTAGCAACCCATTCGCGTCTTATGAAAATCCTCTGTTTGATCACCCACACACTTAAAAGTATATTAGTAAGTTAGTTAATAGCCAGTAATAAATACGAGCGAGAGAGAAAAACGATCAAACAGAGAGTTTTTGACCCAGTTCGGCCCAAGGCCTACACGTCTGGGGGATACCAATCCAGGAGAGTTCCACTATGTGTTCGAACACCACGTTATAACACGAACAATAGTGAACCAGTAATCTTTTACTTCATCCAAGCAGATGGTCGATGGTACGAGAAACACCTATCCCCATTTGTAATTTATGTAGTATGTTCTCCCATCACCCTTTTCATAGTCTTGATATGATCTACCATTTTCAACACTTTCAGGCAACTATAATTCCCAACTACCGCTAATTTAATTTTGGCAAATGCACTCTTCATGTACCAAAGAGATTTGGTACACTAGAGTCTAAAGTATTGATGTGGTGCAAAACTCCTAAATTTGGTGCAGACGATCTCAAACAGGGTACGTACAACATTGGAATATAACTATCGATTCCAATAATACTAGAAAATATGAAGGAATGCTGGGCATAATTTTGCCCTGGAAAAGTAGGAGTAAAAAATAAGAACAATGTAAAATTGAATAATAATAATTTGACATATTGTTGTCCTAAAATATATGTCCCTTATAAAATATAAAATTGAAGAATAATTTTTCGTCGAGTAACAATTATTCAGTAGTAAAATATATGTTCTACATAAAAGAAACCTTAATAAATTACGAATTTCCTTAAGAAAAGAAAAATGTAATAATATTAATGAAAAAGTATGATATTTTGAATGAAAGACTAAATAACAGAGGGAAAAATTTTACTTTGCCAAAAAAAATAAGTAATAATAAAGGGAAAGCTTATACTATATATGCATTGGAAAATAATGATGTGAAAGTGCAGCAGAAGGGAATAAATAAAATTTGAATGGTTTGATGACTCAGAGATAGCAAAAGAATGGAATTTTACAGGGCACACACACCATCTTGTCTTTACTTTTTCTATATATAATAGTAATAAATTTCATGTGTTGGTTAGCAGCAAATAAAAGTACAGTTGAAATTAGTTACACTAAAGTGGCATGCTTTTAATTTTTTATTACAAAACCCTAAAGTTGTGTTTTGTGCAAATTAGTCATTACATAATCTGTTTTGTGCAAATTGGTCATTACATATTCTTTTGTACGATTAAGGCCTATCATCCCTTAGGACCCATTCCTTCAATTCAAAAAATGAATGAAATGGTAGCAACTAGCAAACACTACAAGAATTTAATTTATATTTTTGCGACCGAAAAAATTGGTAAAATTCGACCACTAAATAGGTTTGCGATCGAAATTTATTAGTCACCACAATTTTAGCTATCACAATTTTAACAGTCGGATTCAATTTTTTTGTAGCAGTAAAAGAGTGATATTCATTCTAACCTAATTAAACTTTATTACCACTCAAACTAAATATTGTTGGTGAAAAAAAAATACAATTAATATGCACTAGTATTTTTTATAGGTGTCAAAATTTATGAGAAGTAGGTGGATAAAAATATATGTACATGTGTGGCGGGGTCATATGAAAAAAGAAAAAAATAAAATAATGAAAGGTTGGAATGGTCATATTCCAAAAATTCTAGTTATCTCACTGTGGGTCTCAAAATATTTAAATTTAAAAGGCCTAGTTACAACCATGATAGGAATCCTTGTTTTTCTTTTTCAATGGGTTGTTAAATATATTTCATTTCATGAGACTTTGAATTATTAAATTAAATACTAGGTGTTATTATAATTCTATATTCTAAAACAACCGGCAATCATAGTATTAATAGAGCAAAATATGCTCTATTTTTGCTCTATTAATACTATGATTGCTTTCACCAAAAACAATAGAGCAAAATATCCGTCAACAAATCAAAAATAGCACACTTTGTTTTACTAAACATCTTATACAGGCTAGGAAAAGGTAAAAATACCATCGTTTGAAACATGAATATAAAGAAAAGGAAAAAAATAAGACAAATTAAAGATTCTCACTATATTCACAGTTTTTCCTGAGGATAGAAAGAATTGGACATTAGAATGCATTGCTTTTATTTCCATTTCAAATAATTGAGGATATAAATAAATAAATAAATAATTGGGGGTATGTGTAACGGGTCGATTTTCCTCCTCCCAATCAAGAAATAAAATGGATAAATAAAAGAGGAAAGAATTGAAGATCACAGAACAAGGACATTGTTAATGGAAACAAATTGAAAATCTAAAATAGAATTATTAAAAAAAAAGGAAAAAGAAAAAAAAAGGTGAAGAAGGGCAGAAATGTTCCAAAAGAAAGAAGATGAATTATGAACAACTGGCCTGGTAAAAAATTGTGCTTCTCTCTCTTAAAAGAAAAGAAAGAGAGAGAAAAACTCTTGCAATATTAAAAGAAGGGAAAAAAAAAATCAAATTTTTAGATTGAATCAAAAAAGAAAAAAGATTGTGAGTGTGAGTGTGAGTGCAGCAGAGTGTGTGTGAAAAAGGAATCAATGCTGCTGTCCAAACACACCCAGACAAAAGCATAGAGCATACTATCTCAGAAGCAGAAAGCAAAAAAGCTACCTTTCCTTTCACCACTCACAATTACTAATTCAAATTTCAGTAGTACTCCCTCCTTCTCCTTTTTAGTTGTCTTTTTCAGCTCAATTTCAATAATAAGATTTGCATTAATTAACTCATAAATTTATATTTTTACCCTTCAACTAAACTCATTCTTAATAAATGTCAATAAATAGCATTTATGTAAAGTGAAGGGCAATATAGTAAAAATATAGTATAACTACCTATAACTAGTTGTTCCACGAAATTTGACACACTTTACTTTTTAGATAAATTAAATTAATATAAATATGATTAGAATCTTAATGGTTTCCAAAATCCTATTAAAAATAATTACTTTAACTCTTCTACACAACTCCCAATACATTTTTATTTTTCTACACAAATCCCTTACATTTATTTAATTCTCTATATTTCAAAATGGTACAAATAAAAATTATATAAAATATATATTCTAAAACTAGATGCCTAGACGATTTCAACAGGACCACATTTGAATATTTTTTTCTAATTAAATTATTACCATAATATTAAGTCAAATTTAAATAATAAATAAAGTGGAAATTCATTAAAAGTTTAAACACAAATACCCACAACACTTTAACCACTAAACCCCACCACATAAATTACAGTGCCCAAAAGAAACGTGTCACATTTCGCAGGACGGAGGGAGTACAAGTCCTATAGTCTCAATTTCAGGTTTCAGGTCGTGTTTATATCGGGTTGAGCAAGTGGTATAACATAAAATCTGTAAACCCGAACACCACCTAAACCCGGAATATATATACCTGAAATGCCAAACCAACACAAACTGAAAATTTTCATGTCCGGTTTTGGGTCGAACTAATTACTTGGAAAAAAACCCAAAATGACTAAACCCAAACCTAAAATCTTTCGTGCCAATTGGGTTCGTTTTTTCGGGTCGTGTCCAAAATTGACATCCCTGTACAAAAGTAAGGGTGTCAATTTCAGATTCCAGATCTTGTGCCTGTCGGGTTGAGCAGGGGATATGCAACACAAAATCTGTATACGACCTGAAAATTTTCATGTTGGGTTTCAGGTCAATCTGATTTGAGAAAAATCCAAAATGACTAAATCTAAACATGAAATTTTTCGTGGCGGTCCGGTTCATTTATTCGGATTGTATCCAAAATTGACACCCTAAGTACAACTTAATTTGTGAAAATAAAAAAATTAAATAAAAACCCTACAAAAGATTAATGATCTGATATCACCCCCCCCCCCACCCCCCCCCCCCCCCCCCCCCCCCCCCCCCCCGCCCCTCTCTGAGTGTACATGTGCTGTGCTGCTGTCTATATTTAGTGTGGTGATTCATGGGGTTCTTACAGACCAACAAAGCTTCCTTGTTTCTCTCGAAAAAGAGGAGAGGAGAGAATATTTGCAAGAAAAAACATTAGGGGTTCCCCACGCCCTTGTGTTGTGGTCCTATGTGCCATATGGTTTTCTTGTTTTTTATCTGGTCCTCCATCTTTCAGGCGTTTCTTTAGGGTTTCTCTTCTCATGTGTATTATTAAGTGTTTCTATGTTTTCAGTGTTGGCTTTCCAAAGGTATCTATTGCATTGAAATTAGGGTTTTGAATTTGTTCTTGATCTCATCCCACTGTCGATGATGATTCTCAAAAGATTGAGCCAAAAATTGAATCTTTTGTTTCTTCTTCATGAAAACATACACTATGTATTATATATATATGTATATATTTTCTTTAATTCAATTTGCCCCCTCTAATTTCTTACACTGTCCCATTATTTTCTTGGACTCTCAGATCAAGTAAAGTGTGTGTAGATTGAATGGAGTTCTCTATGGATACACACACTTGAGTTAATTATTACTATCATTTTAATAAGATTGGGTTTGTTTGTGTGTGTCTTGTAGATGCATGTAATAATGTACTAATAGTGAGGGTATATATATGCCTGGCTCCCTGTATGCCATCTGCAAAGCCCATCAAAGAATGGATGGATCTTTTTGGTGGATGGCGTATGAGGAGCCAAGCATATTCTTCACATATCCTTACCCATACAACATACACACATGCCATTTTAGTAGAGTAATTACTCTTATGAATACATTACATTAAGTATATTATTATTAGTGGAAAATTATCGGTTGATGCATGATCCATAAGGTTGATAACCCACCACACGTGGCATTGTTTTATTAGGTTAATAAACTATTTAGGGATAGGATTTTAGTATAATTAATTTTTTTTTATATAAATATATATATGTGTAAGTATAATATAAAAAAAAAAGTTAAATGGATTAACAATGCTAATTAATCATTCCGTTTTACACTTTTACTAGTACTCCTCGTATTACATATTATTCATTTTCCCAAAACAAGATCAATGTGTGAATCTTGCAGAATGAAAGAATGTTTCTATTGGCATTATTATATTGTCCTTTCAAAGGCAACATATGTCTATCGATCAGTGATTCATCTCATTTCTTGATCAGGTAAATACATATATATATACATATATATATATATGTTTGTATAAATAGTTTGAATTTGGTGCAATATATAATTGTTTGATTGCTCAAATTCCAATGAGAGGAGGCATCCATCATCAGCTATGCAAGGAGACAAGGCGAAAGTTACAGCCCTCTATATATGGCTGTGCAATATATTTATGTTTGTATTCCTCATTTGATATTTGAATTGATGCCCTGCAATTCAAATGAATGCAGCTCTGAAACAGACATGTCAGGGGACCAAGTTTCAAGCATAGTTTGATGTTAGTATATGAGTATACTACCTTGAGGCATTTGTTGATTTTAAAACAATTGTTTAATCACTAGCTAGATGATAGCTATTTAATGCATAACATAGAGTTTAATTAACAAATGTTTTTTGGCTTGACAATTAACAAATGTTGAATATACTATATATTCCACAAGTATTTAAATCATTGAACACTTATCCATCCTTGTTAAGATATTAATGTATGTACCGATAATATTACACTGACTATCGAATGTGTTAGTGTTGGGGCCATATGAAATAATGGGCCGCGAAGAGCTATTGGGCCATAAGACATGGGCCAGAAGAAAGAGAAAAGTTCGAAAGGAAGATGGGCTCAAGATCAGTAAGGCCGAAAGTCCAAAGTAAACCGAAGGAAGGGAACCAAGACTGATAGAGATTTCGGCCGAAATAGGGAAGGAACAGCCGAAACCAAAACAACCGAAATGAAGAAAGAAAGAATTCGGCTCAGAAGGATTGGCCGGAGAGCGGTTACTCCAGCTCCGGCTATAAATAGGGGTCGACACACACAAAATCAGAGAGATCAATCCAACCCCTCAAATTCCTTTTATCAAATTTAATTCCTTGTTATCTTTACTGCTTTCTTTACAGCTTTCCTTTACAGCTTTCCTTAGAATCTAGCCTAGTTTGTAGCGGTTACCATTTCCAAATCCACCGTTGCTCCTTAGCAGCTGGTAGTTTGGTTCCCTGTTTTTGGTGAATTCCGCCGTTGTTTCTTAACAACAGGCAGATTCTCCGTTGTATCTTGTTATTTTTGATCAATTCAAAGAAGATTCAGTCAATTGTGGGCGCATTATTGTTAATCCGGACCCGTAATCGGTTTGATCCTTTTCCGATAGCCTCCCTTGAGGAGAAAAAGGTCCTTGGCTACACCCAAGCCAAACAGTGGCACGCCCAGTGGGACACGAAATGGCATTCGAACAAGCAACTCCAGCAGTAAACACGGCGGCGAGGACTGATTTGCCGCCGATTCAGGAAGAACGTGCACCAGAAGCCGGAGAATTCCCCCCAGGGTTCCCCGGACCATCACACTTCCACAACCAGGAGTTTTTAAATGATGATTTAACCCCGCGATTCCGAGATCAGGTTCAATTTATGGTGGAAACGGCGGTTACTAATTCGGTTCGCCAAATCGAGGGAAATATCCTGGCAGCGATGCCAGCTATGTTCAGAGCTGAAATAGCGAGGAATATGTATCCGATGGGAACGCAGCAAGCTCCAGTGGCGCAAAATCCACCACCTGCGATGCAAAATCCTCACAATTTTCAACAGCAGGCCTTTCGGCCGCCAGGAGGGCACGGAGCTCGGCCTTTTGTTCCTCCGCAGCAGAGGTACGATCAGCAACAGAATCAACCGCCTCAACCAGCTGTTCAACCGCCTGCTCCAGTGGTTCAACAACCATACGCACCACATCAGCAGAATCCACCACAACTGGTTGACAGAGAGCTTATTGCTGAGATTATTCGTACACAGTTTGGGAATATCATCGTCCAGGAGAATAGGCCGATGTATCGGAAACCTTATCCAGATTACATTGAGGAGCAGTATCCGCTGCCTAGAGGGGTAAAGGTTCCAGATTTTAACACTTTTTCTGGAGAAGTCGGCCGCTCTACAATTGAGCATATTGGCCGATTTACAGCTCAATGCACCAGAATCGCGCAAAATGATTTTCACAAGCTGATATTGTTCAGTTTGTCGTTGACTGGTCCAGCATTTGAGTGGTACATTAATTTGCCAGCGGGATCGGTCAATACTTGGGCCGAAATGGAGCGGTTATTTCATGACCGATTCTATAATACCAGTCCTGAAGTTTCGGTAGTTGATCTTACGTCAACCAAGCAGAAGGCGTCTGAATCGGTTACTGAATTCATTGAAAGGTTTTATGCAGTGAAGGCTCAGATGAAAACAATGCTACCTGAGCATGAATATATTCAAATCTTGAAGCAGAATTTAAAGTTTGCTATCAAGGATAGATTGATGGTAACAAGACCAAGGACTGTAGCCGAATTAACGGCTGAAGCCATAAGGATGGAGACTTATTTGGCAGAACAAGCGGCTTTCAAATCAAGCCGAAGTCAAAGTGGAAGATCACAACCTATCCAGTCAGCTGCCTCATTTGCTGAATCTCTGGATAGATGTGAAATCCAGGAAGAGTACAACACGGATGACGTTCCTGCATTAGCCGAAGTTGCAAGGGCAGAATTAATCATAAAAAAGCCTATGACTTGTCCAGCACTTCGGCCAGCCAGAGGCAAGGAGAAAGAAGGAGGAGATGAATCTCAAAGGTTTTACTCTTTCGACTTGTCACAAATGGACGAAATATTTGATTATTGCCAGAAGAACGGATTGCTAGAGTTTAAAGGAAACCATCCACAGCCTACCAAGGACAAGTTGGAAGCCGGATGGTGCAGATTCCATGGATCAGCTACTCATTCCACGGCGATTTGTGGACATTTTAGGAAGCTGATTCAGAAGCATGTCGATGATGGGAAGCTGAAGTTCCCAGATAGGCTTATGGCGATCGATAAGAATCCGTTCCCTGTTGCCAACATGGTGATGGTGCAGCCCGACCAGAATAGATCTGTTCATGACCGATTGGGGGACCAAACATCATCTAGCAAGAGTTCTGTGCACGATCGGCTTGGGGATCGGCCATCGGTTCAGAAGTCCGGAGTATGGAAAAGATTAGGATCTCCGAAGGGAAAAGAGAAAGTTACAGATGTTTTTGACCGATTGGGGAATTATGAGGTAAAAGAGTGGATCAAGCAATCGGAGAGACATCAGGAGATCGAGATCGGGGAGAGGAGCGAGAGGCCAACATTAAAATTCATAACTAACGGATGGGATTCGGAGATGAAGTTAACAGCTGATAAGCAGAATGGAAAAACTGTGATTCAGATCACAGTCCCTGAAGAAGCTGTGAGTCCCGAAATGAAGAAGCTCAGAAGGCCACCAGCAAATACTCAGGTAGGCCGATGGGTCCAAAATTCTCCAGAAAGAAGGCATTTCGGCCAACGCCGGTCTGACCATTCAACCTGGAGGGCAGAGGAGAGAAAAGTCCCGAAAGGAAAGGGATCATATCGTACTTTCAAACGAAGAATGCAACGGCTTAAAGCAGCTGCTGTTTCTGAGCAAGAGGAGTACGATATGATGCATATGGAAGAGGACTTCCCAGATGACTGTTCGTTTTCGGAAGGAAGAATACACAATAGGGTATTTTCGGCTCGTTTGAAGTCCGAATCGAAAGAAGAGAGGAAGCCGAAAGAAGGACAGGATCGGCTAAAGAACAAAACTGAATTTCGGCCGAAAGTAATACAGCCGAAAATTGAAAGTGAGCAGCCGAAATCGAAAGAAGAATGGAAGCCTAGACCAGTCCGAACCAGGGAATGGAAACCAAAGACAACTATCATTCCGAATAATGATTCACTCCCTATCGGGCAGTTTAAGTTCGACTTCGGATCTAGTGCGAATATGGTGACGGTAACTGTAACAACCCTACCCCGGGCTGGGCCTGCAGACCGTACACCCCAACCCCTCCCCATGTGTGCATCCAGGCATCAAGCCAAGCACCCCGTGGTGGGTTGTTGGGAGTGGGATTTGAACACCCAACCTCCCCTTTAACAACCCCCCTAAGGTAAGGTTGTTAACCATGTGGGCTGCAGCTCACATGGTTAACAACCTTACCTTAGGGGGGTTGTTAAAGGGGAGGTTGGGTGTTCAAATCCCACTCCCAACAACCCACCATGGGGTGCTTGGCTGAGGCCTGGAAGGCACACATGGGGAGGGGTTGGGGTGTACGGTCTGCAGGCCCAGCCCGGGGTAGGGTTGTTACATAAAAGTGCACTTTTATGTAACAACCCTACCCCGGGCTGGGCCTGCAGACCGTACACCCCAACCCCTCCCCATGTGTGCCTTCCAGGCCTCAGCCAAGCACCCCATGGTGGGTTGTTGGGAGTGGGATTTGAACACCCAACCTCCCCTTTAACAACCACCCTAAGGTAAGGTTGTTAACCATGTGAGCTGCAGCCCACATGGTTAACAACCTTACCTTAGGGTGGTTGTTAAAGGGGAGGTTGGGTGTTCAAATCCCACTCCCAACAACCCACCATGGGGTGCTTGGCTGAGGCCTGGAAGGCACACATGGGGAGGGGTTGGGGTGTACGGTCTGCAGGCCCAGCCCGGGGTAGGGTTGTTACAGTAACCACCGAAGAAAAGGAGGAATACTGGTCGGATTCTGAACCAGCTGTGGTTTTCTGTCAGAAAGAAGGGGAATACTATGGTGATGAAGAACCTATAGTGGATTTTTGTTTCGATAAACTTGAGGTATTTCGGCCGGAAGCCGAAATAGAGAAATCATTTGAAGAAGGATATAAAGCATTTGTTCCAGAAGCTCAACCAGGCACGATTTTGCCTCCAACAGCGAAAATGTCTCAGCATGTGAGGCCTTTATACGTTAAAGGTTGGGTCAATGGGAGACAACTCAGAAGAATGTTTATCGACGGTGGAGCCACTGTTAATATCATGCCGTTATCCACATTGACAAAGATAGGCCGTTCAAAAGAAGATTTACTCCCTACGAGAATGAAGGTAATGAGTTTTGTGGGAGCTCAAACTGCGGCTGAAGGATGTATTTTGGTGGATGTAACGGTCGGAACGATATCAATTCCGACTATGTTCTTTGTGGTAGATGCAGAAGTCCCGTATGCGGCCCTACTAGGCCGATGCTGGATTCATACATCCCGATGTTTGCCATCAACGCTTCACCAGAAAGTATGGTTCTGGAAAAAGGATGGCACAGTGGAAGAAGTAGATGGTGATCAGCCTCCGTTTCCAGTCAGCTCAGCCGGCCGAATTGATGCAGTGTTATACGAGGAACCCATACAACCATTCCTAGCGGTGGTAGGGGATCGGTACCCGCAGGTGGTCGAGTGTGATTGGACAGATTTGGGGTTTGAGATCAGATATCAGGCCGATGAACGGCCAGTTGAAAAAGAAAGTAAATGATGGATGCACAACCGAATCAAGCGATCGAGTTCGAATCGGCCGAACTCGGAGTTTCAGACGACAAAGCAGGGTGGAGTGACTTAATAGACGCAATTCCAAAGCGAACGCCGGATTTCAAAGCTCAAGACCCCTTGAAAATGGTCAATGTTGGTACAGATGAGCACCCGAGGGAGATCCCGTTAAGTGCAAATTTAGATCAGCAGATGATGAGCCGATTCAAGGAGGTTCTAATCGAGTTCAAGGATTGTTTCGCATGGGACTATACAAAGATGCCAGGATTGGAGCGATCGATTGTGGAGCACAGACTGCCTATCAAAGAGGGGTTCAGGCCGCATAAACAGCCAGCCAGGAGGGCAGCGCCCGAAATAGTCCCAAAAATAAAAGAAGAAATAGAGAAACTGTTAGCGGCCGGGTTTGTTAGGCCAGCTAAATATGTAGAATGGCTATCAAATATTGTTCCTGTAATAAAGAAGAATGGAAAATTGAGAGTTTGTATTGATTTCAGGAATCTTAATATAGCCACTCCAAAAGATGAGTATATGATGCCTGTTGTTGACTTGTTGATTGATTCGGCCGCAAAACAGGGAATGTTATCCTTCATGGATGGATATTCGGGATACAACCAAATTTTTATGGCCGAAGAAGATATTCACAAGACTGCATTTCGGTGCCCTGGTGCTATAGGGATATATGAATGGGTAGTGATGCCATTTGGACTGAAGAATGCAGGAGCTACATACCAGAGGGCCATGAACTATGTTTTCCATGACCTCATAGGGGATTGTGTTGAGGTTTATATCGACGACGTCATGGTCAGATCCAAAGATATCGAAAGCCACTTGAACGATTTGCGAAAGGTGTTCATGAGGATGAGGCTGCACGGAGTCAAGATGAATCCAGCCAAGTGTGCTTTCGGAGTACAGGCAGGAAATTTTCTCGGGTTCCTGGTACATAACAAAGGAATAGAAGTTGATGCGAACAAGACCAGGGCTATCCAAGAAGCCAAACCTCCACATGATAAGAAGAGTCTACAGAAGTTTCTTGGAAAGATCGGTTTCCTGAGACGATTCTTAGCAAATGCGGCTGGAAAGGCGAAACCACTAACCGATTTATTGAGGTTGAAAAAGGAAGAGGAGTTCAAATGGGGAGTCGACCAACAAAAAGCCTTCGAACAGTTGAAACAGGATTTGATGAATCCACCTGTGTTGGTTCCTCCGATTTTAGGACGGCCATTGAAGTTGTATATAGCAGCGGCCGAAGAATCTATTGGAGCATTACTGGCACAAGAAGACGATGAAGGAAGGGATCGGGCGATTTACTATCTCAGCCGAATCCTAAGGGACGCCGAAGTAAGTACTCGCCGATTCATAAATTATGTTTAAGTCTTTATCATGCATGCCAGAAATTAGAAAATTATATTCAACCGAGGCAAGTGATAGTGGTGGCTTCGGTTGACATAGTTAAGATTATGATGAATGATCCGGTCAGTAGCCGAAGAATGGCCAAATGGGCCATGAAATTAAATGCATACGATTTGAGATATCAACCTTTAAGGGCTATGAAAGGACAGATTGTAGCCGATTTTCTGGCTGATCATGTGATACATCCGATAACCGATGACATCGATCATCAAGATCGGCCGAAAGAAGTTGGTAAGATAAGAATTGTATATTTGCAACCATGGGTGATGACGTTTGATGGTTCTAAAGCCGCTTCAGGAGTCGGAGCAGGGTTTACCTTACAAACACCGGAGGGCAAGGTATACAAGTATTTCGTGCAATTGCCAGAGTCATATACGAATAACCAAGCCGAGTATAAAGCGTTGATTTCGGGATTACAACGGTTGATAGAAGAAGGAATCAGAGCAATCATTATCAGAGGGGACTCACAAGTAGTTGTTCAGCAATTATTAGGCGATTTTTCGGTTAAGAGTTCTCAGTTGATTAAATTGTACGAAGAAGCGGTTAATTTGTTAGAAGAATTCGATGAGGTATACATTGAATATATCCCGAGAGAAAAGAACGAAGTAGCCAATGAATTGGCTCAACATGCAGCTAGATATCGGTTGATGCCGATAGCAGGAAATGTGGAAGTACATTTGGCCGAAACAGAGAAGGCCGAATGGATAAAGGAAATAGCACAGACATTAGAAGATCCTTCAGAGGCTAATCCAGCCGAAAAACGGAAAGCGATGGATTACGTCATAATAGGAGGATTATTATTCAAGCGTGCTATTGATGGAGTATTGCTCAGATGTGTCGGAGAAGAAGACGCCAGAAGGGTAATGGGAGAGGTTCATGAAGGAATATGTGGTGCACATCGGGCAGGAAAATCGATGAAGTGGAGTATTATTCGGCTGGGATATTATTGGCCGAATATGGGTCCTGATTGTGAAAAATATGCGAGAGGATGCAACGAATGTCAAAAACATGGGCCGATTCAGAAGTTACCGGCCGAAGAATTACACATAATGATCAAACCATGGCCATTCAGAGGATGGGCCATGGACATCATAGGAAAAGTTCATCCCTCTTCGTCGAAAAGACATGAGTTCGTGCTAGTGGCAACAGATTACTTCACGAAATGGGCCGAAGCTCAGGCGTATGTCAGTATTTCACAAGAGGAGGTGATCGAGTTTATCAAGAGACAATTGATTTATAGATTTGGAATCCCACAGACGATTCTAACAGATAGAGGAACTGTATTTGTGGGAGAAAAAGTCAAGGCCTTTGCAGAGGAATACGGAATAAAAATTGTGCATTCGTCACCATATTACCCACAAGGAAATGGACAAGCAGAGGCCACAAACAAACAGCTGATAGGAATTATAAAGAAAATGATCGAAGACCAACCAAGAAAATGGCATGAGAAGTTATCTGAAGCATTGTGGGCTTATCGAAATGCTAAAACTTCAGCTACTGGGTTTACACCATTTCGGCTGACTTATGGGATGGATGCAGTGTTACCAGCCGAAATAACAGTGCCGACTTTGAGAACAAGCCAGGCGGATTCAATGTCGGCCGAACAGTATGATTGTGCGATGAAAGATGAGTTATTGGAAATTAATTCCAATCGGATGCAAGCCTTTGAGAATTTACAGAAAAACAAAGATATTGTGGCCGATTGGTACAATAAGCGAATTCGTCTTAAGCGGTTTGAAGTTGGAGATTTAGTTTGGAAAGTTATATGGCCACCTAAGCAGAAGAATGGCCGATTGGGTAAGTGGAGTCCCAATTGGGAGGGATCATTTATTGTTCATACCAAATTACCGAATGGAGCATACACTTTGGTGGACGAAAACGGTGAGCAGATGTCAAATCCAGTTAATGCAAGATATATGAAGAAATATTATCCATCAGTATGGGATTAAACATTAAGTGATGCGAAAAAATAAAGATTTTATTGCATGAACGAATAAGTACAGAAAGAGTGCTACTTCGGCCGAAAACGGCGTCGATAGCCCGAAATTACAATATACAAGGGAAACGTCCTGGGCTAAAACGGCTAGGAAGAAGCGGAGGCCAGTGGGATCTGAAGTGGTAGATGGCCAACATTCATTCCCAAGCCCAAATTCTTCTGGCCGGCGAGAGAAGAGATGGCTGTGCCAATAAAGCCAACTCCCAGACCAGGAAGAAGAAAATTTTTATCTGCTCCAGCAAGGACACCCCCTCTCAGCATTGAAGATAGGGATGAGGTTCGAGGGGTATGGCCTTCGGAGCTTAGAAGATAATTCGGTCCCATAGAAAGGCGCAATTATTATCCGACCGCCCAAGACTTTGGGACCGATATTAGTAAGATTACGATAGGTCACAACAATATGAGGAAATAGAGCAGAGCTCGAGCATGACCGTCGGAATACATGTTGAGAAATGTATGGAAAGTTCCCAATTTATATGAAGATAATGGTAAAAGGATTAGTTGAACTCGCGCTGCATATAAGGAGGGCTTTCGGCTTATAAGTAAAGGATCAACCAAAGAGCCAACGGGCCAAGGAGGCCAGGGAGGAGAAGAAATTAAAAGCATCAAGATGTTCATGATTGGTATTTGCGAGATTATGAGACAAGAAGAGGATAGGAGTTGGTATTTATAGAGAGAAATGAAGGGATGTCAGTTATAGCAAAAAATGGAAACGTAAAGAGAAAAGCATTGATTACGGAAGAGACGTTTCAAGAATCCCAATAAAGCTGCAGAAGATAATATTGTATCAGAAAATATCCCTGGGAACACGGAAGAAACAGGCGAAACAAGTCTGCAAAAAGACAAATATTTCATAATAGGCCGATTAAGTATACAAAGTGGATCGGCCGAAATGAAAGCCAAAAGTACAATAAGGGGGATGTCATTACATTCACAAAGAAAAACAACAACAACAAAGTTCAATCTCCACTCAAATCATAAGCAATGTCTTCGCCGAAATCACTGGTAAGGGGGGCGGCCGAACTACGAACAGAAGTTGGATCCAATACTGATTGGAACTCCTGATACGATCGAGCTTCAGCTTCGGCTGAAACCAGAGGATCATCGGGTTGGGACGAGAAAAGCTTGTCGGTAGTGTCTTGGAAAGGATCACACTGAGCATCTAAGAAGAGAAATCAAAAGAAAAGGAAGACATAATCATCGTATATCATCAAGACCAAAAGAACAAATTAAATATTACCAGAATTCCTTGGATTATCCCCTGAAGGAGGATTGACGAAAAGGTTATCGGAAACCGTCGAAGTATTTGGCACAGGAGGAAGTTGAACCACTACAGAACGAATCTGATCAAGCGCCTTCTGAGTGTCTGACCACAAACCACGAAAAACGCCAAGGACATTGTCACTGAAGGATAACCTCAAAGTAAGATAGTCCGTTTTCTCTTTGAGACTAACAAGTTTATCCCTCGGAGCCTGAGCAGATTTGTGGAGCTGCTTTACAAGTCCTTGCAAATGAACCGATTCTTGGTCAACTTCGGCTAAGGCATTCTTCACGCCTTGTGCCTCATGTTGAAGTCGGCTGATTTCGGAGTCGATAGCGGAGAGACGATTCAAATAATTGGATCTGAGGCCATCATTGGCCGATAATTGACTCATATAAGAATGGTAATCAGAAGCATGCTTGTCAAATTCTGCCCTGTGAAGGGTAAGAGAAGCATGCTCATCCTCGAGTGTCCTGCGAAAGGCCAAGAGGCTCGGAAGCTCCATGTCTATCCGTAAGAGACAGGTGAACATTGCATCAACGATATTTGATAAACCGGAAACCAGAAGATCTTGAGGAAAAGTTTGCCTGATATAAGAGAGAAGCAAAAGGATAGGCTTGGTTTGGACGGAGAAGGCGTCGGATTGTTCAGAAATCAAGCATTCTAGCTTATCCAAGCAGGCTTTGAAAGAACGAGGAAATTCTGATGAAGAGGAGACAAATGAAAGGGAAAAGAAATCATCCAGAATATCCTTATCCGGGAAAGGTGAAGGAGGATTAACGTTACCAACGGCTAATTCTCCCAGCCGAGTGTGAACAGGAGAGGGGTCAGGAATGGAGGCAATAGAAGAAGAGGGAAGGGCTACTGCTAGAGAAGTAGTCGAAATGGGAACAGCCGAATCAGTGTTGCCACCCTCAGGTGTTCGAGAAGTCAATCCTGGTCCCATATCGGCCGAAGAAACAGGAGTTATTCTAGAAGTAATGGCCAGGTTCTCATCAATAGGATCAAGGGCCGTAGATGAGGGATTAGGTGACTCGGAAGGGCCGGAAGAAACGGTAACTCGAGGAGCCTAGAAGAAAAGGAAATAAATGTTAAAGAGAAGATAGTAAACAAGAAAAAAAAATAATATAGAAGAAAAGAGCGGCAAGAAACCTGATCAGCAGACGAGGCCGAGCTGGGAAGAGGCGAACGAGCCGAACGTCGCAGCGTCTTAGTTGCAGGTTCTTTTTTCGACTTCCCTGAACCAGAAGCAGCACGTTTTCGTTTTCCCGAAGTAGCGGGAGCAGACGAAATACGCAGATGAGATGGAAAAGACGAGACATCGTCCAAAGCAGCCCCTGCAAAGCGAGAAAAAAGAGGAAAAAATCTGAGAAAGATACACGACACACAATAAGAAGAAAGCCGAAAGACTTACTAAGTAAAGGAAGTAGAGGGTCATCCTCTTGAGAAGAGCAGGAGTAATCAGGGGCTGAACCAACAACCGAAAACATCATAATACCTGGAAAGCCGCGAGAAACAAGGAGGCTCTGCAAGTTAGTGCCAAAATTAGCGTAAGAAAGAGCTTTTTCCCACCAGGTATCGAAACGCTCGGTTGAAAGACCAGGGCCTTCAAAGTTGCAAATCCGGAGAGCCCAAGTACGACAGAGATTTCGGCTGTTCTCAGAGCCGAATCCTTTGAAGGATTTGCTGTATCGATTTGGGTCTCCATAGAGAGGAATGACCACATCCTGAACAAAGCCGAATTGACGGCTGACTAAGTGAGGATTGTAAACCTCAGAAGGGATAGGATGGTCAGGGTGAATAAACAACAAGCAGTTAAAAATGTGACGAGGAATGATACAAGCATTCCAGACTTGAGCAAACGCCTTCGGAAGGGGTCTACCAAAAGGGGGAGTGTTGATAGCCGAAACCCAACTATCCGGAGTACCAGAATAGAGGTGGCAGGAAGAAGGACCAAGTGGGGATCGGTTCATGAAGTAGTAAATCCATTGTTCAGTGCGCATTTCGGGAAACCGAACCCCGAGAAGATCGTTAGCAGAGGGATGGGTAGTTTCAAAAGGTTGAGGTTCAAAACGGGACATGTCCCTGAAATGCCATACCAGCCAGAGGTGAAGGAACCAGAGAGGGCCATGAGATCGGCTAGAGTGGCCATCAGCCCATCCATGAACCAGGGAAGAAATGCCAGAATACAGATGCACCAAGAAATAGTCAGCGAGAGGCAAATGAGTCTTTTTCATAAGGGCCTTGGCCAGAGGGTAGGTCTCAAGAACAACATTCTTGGCAGGAGCGCACCAGAAGAATCGGCTAAGGAAGTGCATCATAAAAGCCACAGATTCATCCTTAGAAAATTCGGGCTTATCCCCACGGTACTTATTAATCCATGAAGAAAAGGTGAGCCCGGAAGCATAGCCGGTGTTTTTCGTGGTAGGCTTGTCGGAATCAGTAACACCTAAGACGGGCTTTCCAAGAGAGGGTAAGTCCAGAAGAAGCTTAACTGTAATACCCGAGAATTTTCCAACATAAAATAAAACAATAATTAAATAAATAAATAATAAATAAAATAAATACTATAAATAAATAAACAAATCCAGCAAGAAAAAGAAATAAATAAAGATAAGGAAATGAGAAATGAGATTTTTACTTAAAAAGGAATTAAAGGAATTTAATTAAACAAAAGGATGGATAAATGGTACACCAAAACCCGACACTAATGAACTCGAGTATTCGAGTCCAAAACATCCAATTAGACTGAGAATAAAATTAGAGAGAAAGTATGAACCCGAATATACCCCGGAAATCGGAATTCGGGAGCATAGAGGGATAGAAACCTGAAAGAGAGGCGGAAAAGCACGACGGATCGCACGACCCGCCCGGACCGAAGTCCAGGCGAAGTCGGCGCGGTGGCCGCGCGGTAAAGTGGCATTAGCGCGCCACGACCGCGCCACCCCACAGATTCGGTCGTTGCGTGAATCTCTCACCCGAACGCGGATTTTTCGACTTTCGGTTGAACATCTCTCGACTCCAGACCTTTAGGTCGGTCGTGGACGCCCTAGGGATTGAGAATTCTATAAATAAGCCCCTTGGGAGCCCCGAACAAGTTTACAAAACCCTACAACATTCTATACGTTCGAAACCCTAAATCCGGAGTCGTCGGAGGCACGAAACCAAGACGAACGCTGTTGGACGAGTTTCTCTACAGATCTCCATAGTCGTGGTAAGTCTCGGTCCAATCTTTATTCAATAAACGATTCGAAAACGAATCCTAATCATCTCCTTTTTCCTTCTACACCCCCGTATCGAATCTAGATCGTAGAACCCGACGAACGGAGAGGAGAAACGGTGATCTGGAAGCCACGCCTCCGAATTGGACATTCCCGACGTTCATAGACACTGTAAGTTAACCTTACATGATTTTGGGAGATTTTAAAACATTCGAAACCTAAAAGATTCAACAAGAACCATAAATCTGTCCACTTTTGTTTTTCTACCGACGCAACAGATTTGGTGAATTTTTCCGACCCTTAAAACGAACTCAAATGGAAAAACTTAAAACACGAAAAATGTTCCTAAGACTTAGACCTAGCTACTGTAAAAATTTGAGAATTTTTTGAGTTGATTTGATATGTGAAAACCCGTTGAAACCGAACTGTTTAATTCTAGATCTTGGAATCTTGGACAGAACTTAGGAATGATCTTGATCTCGTTTTTGACATAGGATCTAGGCTGTTTTAGATCTTTGGCCGAACATGAAAGTTGTAGATAAATGTCTTAAGATGATCCCTGTCAAATTTCATTAAATTTGGAGTTGAATTGATATGGTAGAATTTGAAATCTTTAAACTGTGACATATTAAACTCGGACAGATTTCTTCTTATGCGAAAATTGGCGATTTTGACCTACTTAGGTATCTCGGATTGAAAAAGTTAAAACACGAAAGTTGTAGATCTTGATGTTTCCGAGTCAGATATGAAATTTTGGAATTTTTGGAATTAAATCGGATTTTAGACGAATTTTGGAGTAAACTGTGATTTACCGAAACGAAATTTTGAAATCTTGTTGAAACATGGAATTAACCTTTAGGGTTGAAACGAATTGAGATATTGTTTCTAAATGAATACAATGGAAGGCAGATTTTAAAAATTAAATCCCCTTACAAATTTGATAAATTAAAATTAGGGGTGAGTGCTCTGCAGGGTGCCCCCTAACGATTCACTTCGTGCCGTAATGGACGATGGTGACCCCGCGCGCTATACTTGAAATGTGATATTGCCAAAACGGCGAAACTTAGAGCCTACACTCTCGTGAATATCCGTATGGGTTTCCCGAGGCTCCGGAGTGGTACTGGGTATGGCTGATACGGCTGCGGCCGCCGGGCTACCGGCTAAACTTGTTGACATCGCGATTTTTATCGTGAAACTTTGAAATACCAAATCGGGAATGTAATGGGGATTCTAAATTAAATTAAATTAGATTAAATGATATTGTTGTCAAATTAAATTATTTAAATGCTTTATTTAAATTATGGCTTTTATGATGATCCATGTGATATGTGTTATTAAATAGAGCCTGAGATAAATTATGCTATTGGATATGGATTAGATGAAACTATATATAGTTATTATCATGCTTTTGTTAAATTATTAAATTAATGGCTTTTAAACCCTACGATCATGCATGTGTTAACTTACTCAGCAATTTTGCTGACCAAAACCATTTTTATTCCTTTCTTTACAGAATATGTGGAATGAGCCTGTATGAGCACGAATCATGCACGGGATTTTGGGGATTGTTATTTTGCTTTTAAATTTCGTACGTAGACTATATTATGAACGGGCCTGTTTAACCCGTGTTTTGGCCATGTCGGCCCTTTTTATATTTTCCGCTGCGATACTGTACTAAACTAAATATTTCCGCTGCGCTATGCTATTATTATTTTCGAATTATATTGTATGGGCTATTTTGAATGCTTTAAATGTTTTAAATACTGCAATACCTAGCCTTGCATCTCTTTAGTAAGCTCGGAGAAACCGTGTCTTACTAGGGAGATGTGGCGGTGACATCCCGACCTGGGTGACCAAAAACCGGGGTGTTACATTAAAATCCTCAATAGTTGGAGTCATTATACCCCATGGGAAACAGAAGCAATTAATGGATGAGTTCCAGAAGCAAAGAAGGGCCTGAATGTAGTTATAGGTAGTAGGAAAAGGTTGTGAGCTCAGCTTAATCAGGTGAACAATACCAGAGTTAACCCAACCTAATCCACAATGAGGAAGGGCCCTTTCGTACCAAGCAACATGTTCCTGAGTCACCAACGGCCAAGTACTGAGAGGGCCGAAAAGCTTGACAGAGAAATAGTCCGAAAACAAGGGGATCTTCTTCGATTCCCCAAAAAGAGCAGAAGCAGAAATCGTGGCCTCAGTTGAAGTCGCAAGAGGCCCAAGAGCGACGAGGTCGTCATCAATGAGACGAAGCGAAGAAGTCTCAACTAGGGAATCTTCAGCATCTTTGATCTTTTGAGAGGAAGGGGAAAGAGTCGGTTGCGCCATCGATGAAAAAAGAAGCAAGAAGACGAAGGAAGAATGAGGAAAACAGAAAGGGGAAAATGGCTTTAAAAACGAAAGTAAAGGCAAATGAAAAGGCACAGAAGGACGTGGCCGGATATTAAGGAGGAGTTAGCACACGAAGAGGAAGAGAGAGAGAGGAGTTACTTGGGCTCCTTCTCATATGAAAGAAATTCGCCCAAGTAAGGAAGGCATCTGTTGGGGCCATATGAAATAATGGGCCGCGAAGAGCTATTGGGCCATAAGACATGGGCCAGAAGAAAGAGAAAAGTTCGAAAGGAAGATGGGCTCAAGATCAGTAAGGCTGAAAGTCCAAAGTAAACCGAAGGAAAGGAACCGAGACTGATAGAGATTTCGGCCGAAATAGGGAAGGAACAGCCGAAACCAAAACAACCGAAATGAAGAAAGAAAGAATTCGGCTCAGAAGGATTGGCCGGAGAGCGGTTACTCCAGCTCCGGCTATAAATAGGGGTCGACACATACAAAATCAGAGAGATCAATCCAACCCCTCAAATTCCTTTTATCAAATTTAATTCCTTGTTATCTTTACTGCTTTCTTTACAGCTTTCCTTAGAATCTAGCCTAGTTTGTAGCGGTTACCATTTCCAAATCCACCGTTGCTCCTTAGCAGCTGGTAGTTTGGTTCCCTGTTTTTGGTGAATTCCGCCGTTGTTTCTTAACAACAGGCAGATTCTCCGTTGTATCTTGTTATTTTTTATCAATTCAAAGAAGATTCAGTCAATTGTGGGCGCATTATTGTTAATCCGGACCCGTAATCGGTTTGATCCTTTTCCGAGCCAAGCCAAACAGTTAGACAATTTGTTGTTTAATACTCTATATTGAACCACATTCGTGTTAAATTTATACTAAAGGCATTCAACCAGGAAAATCTCTTTTTGGTACTACCATATGTTTATAGATTTTTACTTTTTAGTACCAGGTTTGTAAAAAAACAAAAATAAAGTAAAATTGAATAGGTCTTTTTAGTTTCTTTCATCCCTTCGGTGTTAAAATAGGGCGAGAATTATAATGTCTTGAAATCATTGGGATCAACAGTAAATAAGAATTAATAATTATAATTCACTCTTTTTGGTACCACAACATAATATTGTTTTTTCATAATTTGATACCAATTAATTACAGTATGTTTTTTGGACCCAATTATATTTCAAGGAATTGTAATTTTCTCATCCTATTTTTTAATATCCAAGATCATAAACAGGCCATCTAATCATTTCTGGAGGCCCTTTCTAATAAAAAAGATTAGCCCCCTTATTATATCTAATAAATGAATTAAAAATTTTATTTTTTATTTTTTACTACTATTTTTTTATTTTTGCGGTCAAGCCACGGAAATGAGTGGTGGAAACTCATGATATATACATTAAAAAGGAATAAAGGGATCAGAGCTATTCTAATAAGTACAGGAAGTACGGGTCTTCGCCGGCCGGATCATAAGTACCTAGAAACACCAATTTATTTCATCCAAAGTTGGTACCAAAAGAATAATAGTATAACATTGATACCAATTTGTGGAAAGAGAGTATGATATAAGTATATATATAACATAAAAAAAATATATATATATATATATATATATATTTTTCCCCGCATTAAAAAGTTGTAACCTCTTCTTTTGTTTGTTTCTATGTGAGTTATCATTTATTTGATCCTAATTTACGTCTCCTTTCTTATGAGCCATTTATTATCACTAATGATCTGTTTTGCCGGCAGTTTTTGGTAGTTTTGAGTAGTTTTAGATTTTGTATCAAAACAATAGCCCAATTCTGTACACTAGCTTTTAAAGACTTTAATTGTGAATTGTAGCTCCGAAAAGCTCTTCAATCAGAAGCTACCATGAGTAGCTTTCAGAGCTTTCAAAAGGTAATTTCTGATTTAATTAATTTTCCTATTCAAATTAAAATTTATGACAGCTATAGCTACTTCTACCGAACACTTATATAAAAACTGACAGCAAAAGCTCCCAACAGCTGCAACTCTCGGCTACAGTCTGCAGCTCTACGTACAGAACAAACCCTAATTAATTACTTTGAGTAAGGGTCAAGTCGTGAAAGATTATGCCACAAAAAGTACAAATAAGATAAAGGAAAAAGAAGGACGGGTATTCATACCTGTTAACCCAAAATTATTAGGCCCAAGAAAATTGGTCTAGTCCAGCTAGTGGCTCAAAAGAGGACCAAGTGAACTAAGTCCGATCCATCAAACAATGCAAGAAATTTAACCAAGGCAGTTAAGCAGGTAGTTATTCTGAAGCATTCGTTAGGCAAGAGAGAAGTTGGCACTAGGGTGGACTTGAAGCAGAACATACAGGCAAATGACTAGCGGTTCTAGGCTTGTAGTTCGGAACCTACGAATGATGATCCACAAGCTGGTGCCATGGCCTATAAATACAAGAGGCCATCGAAACATAAGGGGATCCTCAACTCAACTCTCAAACAGAGACGCATTATTTTACATCGTAAGTTCTGCAGGTCTGGTTTCTTTTAGTTCAACGTTATCGCTTTCTAGAATTCAATTCCTTACAGCTTTTTGTTCAATTCCTAGTATGTTTCTTTCGAGTTTTCAATTCCTTTAGCATAATTCAATTCCAAATAGGGATCCGTTTCCCAAACATTTTTACGGTATAACCAAACTCCAATCATAGTGCTAGAAATTGAGAACTTGACCACTAAGTCAATCTTTCGTCATTTTTGTGCTCACAATTGAGCTATATAAATCGGCAGTTAATGTAATTTTTTTTAAAATCAATTCTCCAACTCTATAAATACTCTTTTTTCTTCACTTCATTTCCAAACTTTAATTTCTTTTTAAATTATCAAACTTTGTTTTATCTTGAATTCCGCTTTATTTGTTTAATATTCAACTTAATTAGTATTTTTATATATTTTTTTTAGATTTATTTTGGATATTTTGATATTTAGTTGCACTACAAGAAAAAAAAATTATTTATCGAGAAATTTTCCAAGTACTAGTACAAGGCCCCTTGAAGTTTTTGAGGAGTTCTTCTCCCTCATTTGCCCACGCCCAAGATGTCGTCGCACAAAATTGCCCATGGACTACTCCGAGGACAGTTTTTTCCATGTACTTTGCCGTGGACAGTTACACGGTTTTATCTCGGTCCACAAAAACCATTTTGGGAGTACATGTCCTCGGTAAAAATCATCCTCATTTTTTCCACGGACTAGTTCTTGGTAACTAGGCGAATTATGGTTCAAAACCGGTCTAAACACTACATTTTGCATAAATTAGTAGTCCTGCAAGTCCTCGGTAATTTCAGATGTACTATGCTCGACTAAGTCCACAATTAAGCCAGTTGATAATGGTCCAATAATTTCAAATTTTTGTGTACTTGTACATGGAATATGCAAAATTTTCAACAATTTCTGCAAAATCTGGTTTAGCTCCTCCAGTGCCACTGCCACATGTGAAATCAACAAACCAGCAACACTAAGATTTAACAACAAACAAATAAATTTTCAACAATCACCAAATATAAATCAACATGCATTTCTAGGCACAACTTGTACAATATCAAAAACATTAACAATATCCAAAAATCAACATCAAATCTCACAACAAACTTAATTTCAAAATGAATAAAAACTATCAACGTCCAAGACGAGTGATAAAAGACAACAAGCGAACAGACAAATGAGACCAAATCTATCGCATACAACCATCAACAAAATGTAAGTAAACATTTCTAAGTCATGGCAGCAAAATCAACATCATCGAGGTCGTCATCTGGTCCTCTGTGTCCTCGCAATTTGAATAGCTCTTCTTCGAGGTCTTTAAACGCTAAAGCATGGCCTGGGGTTAAGGGTCATCCCTAACCCGACGGGCAAGCTCTGCAGGTGGTGCGGGTGGAGTAGGTGGAGGGGGTGGGTAAGATAAAGCTGGACGGCGGGAAGTCTTACGTGCTCCTGGGAGAAAAACATCATTCGCTAAGCACTCGATCCCATAAACATGGTTTTGATGGGTTTTCTCACCACTAACAGCACAGTAGACGGTATTGGGGCCCACCTTCCACACTGATGCCATCTCCTATTAGGTTGTCTCACTCTTTCTTTAGGGGTATTGAGAGATAAATACCCCAAGTAAAAAGAAATGTAAGTTCAGTACCTGTATACCATATATATTATGTATTACTACCTATGTTGCAAATACGTTCCTATTCAGTACCCCATCAATTAAACTAAAGGGAAATCATTATGTAATTGTGAAATTTTCAAAATACCCCCACTTTTTGCAGGTGATTTGACAGGGGCATAAGCACTCCACAGTCCAAACATGTGACCGAATCAAACAACCCCAAAGTGTCTTTGGAAGGAAGAGAGCCGGCGGAGGAGAAACCTGTTGGGGAAGCTTCGTCGGAGGGCTTCTTCATCCTCCGCACGCGCCGGTCCGTAGAAGAGAACACGGGCAGGGCTTCACTCCTCGTCGTTGGTTGTGGATTTTGGAAAAGACGAAGGGTTTTCGGGAAGGGCAACCGCGCGACGAGGAGGGTTTGTAGAGTTTAGGGTTTGAAGCTTTTTAGGTTGGAGGAGACGATGGTAAGGTGAAGGGAAGGGTTTTGGGTAAGGTCAACAACATCGATTAGGGTTTTCGAAGGGACAACGTCCGAACGGAAGGGGGATGGCGAGCGGCAGTGAAGGCGTAGGAAACGGGGCAGAGATGATGTTATTCTGTCACTACAACACCGAGGTTCATCTTTTACGGGTTAGGGACGACGACCTTATGGCCGATTTGTTTGCGAGGTTGGCGAAAAAATGGGTGGAGGTATCTTTAACGACGATGAGCTTGCTTTTTTATGTGCCCGACGGGGACTGCACGATGGAGATCCTATTCCTTGAAGATATAAGAAGAATGTTCTATTTGAATCGAGCAAAGGGTCAAGCTTTCGGAAAGATGAGGTTGATGAACAGGGAAGCTGCAAACGAGGGAAGTGTTGTGTTAAACAAAATACATAATGGTATTCGAATGCTAGGAAGTGGTATTTAGTTTTTTTCTTTTTTTTTTCGCACATTGGTATTGTATTGATTAGCAGAAATGGGTTATTATTGCCTCAATGAGTATTTACGTAGCGCATGCAAATGATAGGAGTGTTGGGACGTATGCAGTACATGAAACATGATTTTAGATATGTAGTGGATCACAATCGAGGAATTACTACAGTAGTGTATACCACTTATGCAATTGTTGTGTTTGCCATTCATATATTATGGCGTTTTGCATAGAGTAATGTAGTATTAGGTGCTGTAGGGAAAGATCATGTGTGTGTCCTATAATAGTGCAATGTCGCCATCCACAGCCTTCCGCATGGTGTTGAAAAATTATTGTATTGCGGTTCGGCGCCAATATTACTATGTGATTAACCATACGAAGAAAATTCTTGTGAAATATTCCATGGAATGCTATGGATGACGGGTGTATGCATCACACCACAAGTCTGACGAGTCCTTTGCCATTCGCACATGCACTTTGACTCATACATGTGTTGTAAATAATCTCCAGTCAAGGACACATCCGAAGGCGAATGCTCCATGGGTTGCCGCATTCATAAAGGAGAAGTTGAGACGGGATCCTAATTATGCACCGAATAGGGTTGTGGATGAAATTCACACCGCTTTCAAAGTCGAAATTAGCTACTGCACTGATTGGAATAGAAGGGAGGCTGCAATGAAAGAATTGCATGGAGACGATTACTATCCTTTCGACAAGATCCGTATATTTTACAATGGAAGGTTTCATCGTGCTTATACGAAAGCGATAACAACAGAAACACCATACACATCGAATAGAAATACTAATCACCTTGGTGTGTACAAATTCGATTTTCGGCCATCCGTTTGTTTGGAGGGTTTTCGTATTGTTGTTCATGCAATCAAACATCGACACCATACTCTTTCTTGGTATGTACTGAACATATTTCTAGCAGTCCGCTGCTCGTATGGGTTTGGGATTGTACATGTAATGTAAAGTTGGGATGTATGGTATGTGTCATGATGGGTCAAAATTGGAAAGTGGGAAAAGTGGAAAAGGTGGAAAAAGCACACAAAAGTGCATTTTCAGAGATGCAGAGATTCTTAAGTGTACTATGACAGATTTTTTGTCAGTGGCATTTCATGAATTGATGGTTGTGGTCCCCGCTGCTTTGTTTCAGCGGAAATCACTTACCACACAATGGTCAGACCGAAATACCAATTATTCGATATGCCAACACTAGGGGTGTAAATGAGACTGATAGGCTCGAAAAATATTCGGGCTCGACTCGATCAAAGCTCGGCCAAAGCTCGACTCGAAAAGGCTCGGCTCGAATTCGAGATCGGCTCGAATATTAATGAGCTCAAGCCGAGCTAACTAATACTCGGCTCGAAAGCTCGATAATAGGCTCGAATATATTATATATACATATTATTTCTTTCTTAAAAATATAGTATATTTTCTTTCTTAATAAATGTGAGGAAGAGGAAGTCCAACAGTAAATTCACTCCTCTTTTTATTTAATAACATAGTACATTATATTTTATTATGGTTAACACTAAATCAAAAAAACTAAATCTCAATCTCCTTCCAAATTGGGACTATTATAATGAATTATGAATAGTTGAATATATTTCTACAGAACTCCGTCTTTCAAGTTTTTAAGCTCATTATTGAATAATTTAAAAAATTTTAATCTTGAGTCCAATGCGATTTAGGGATACGCCGTAAAAAAAAAAAAAAAAAAAAAAAAAAAAAAAAAAAAAAAAAAAAAAAAAAAACTGAAATTTATGTCGAGCTTTTTTGGCCCTTCGACCCGAGCTCGAGCTTCAATATATTGGGTCGAGCTCGAGCCGAGCTCAATTTTTAAAGCTCGTCGAGCTTCGAGCTCGAGCCGAGCCGAACTTATACATACCGAGCCGAGCTCGAGCCTGGCAAGGCTCGAGCTCGGCTCGGCTCGTTTACACCCCTAGCCAACACCATTATTTCCTCATGCATATACGATAAAATTAGTTACAAAAACGCCATACAGGTTGAAAATAAATACTGGTCTCGTAGGCAAAATAAATTTCGACATTCAGCAAGCCGTGATGGTTGTGGGGTTCATTCTATGCCTTCAATTGCCATAATTCTCAACTATTGATCTGGCAATGTTGTTCCATAAACACCACAAACGTTGTACAATATGATTAAACCATGAGGAAGAACTTCTTCTATATACCTGCATGATACTCATGTTCTCCTAAGCACTAACACCATACTATGTCTTGGTGTGTACTGAACATCTTCCCAACCATCCCTATATGTAGTATCATGCTCAGTATTAGTTCTTTGGCTATTGAATGCATTGTGGGGTTCATTCTATGCCTTTAATTCCATAATTCTCTACTATTGATCTGGCAATGTTGTTCCACAAGCACCAAAAACATTGTACAATATGATTACACCATGAAGAAGAACTTATTCTCTGTACCTGCATGATACTCATGTTCTCCTAACCACTAACACCATACTATGTCTTGGTGTGTACTGAACATCTTCCCAACCATCCCTATATTTATTTCTCTTCACATCACACTCTGGCGTGGTGTATACTGAACATATTCCAAACCATCCCTACGTGTGATCGTACGCCATAGTATGTGTTAAAACAGGAAAAGGTACGTGCACCATTTTCACATTAAAACATAAGATCCATCCATACATAACACGTCATACGATCGACAAAATAGCAGCATGCGGCGTGTACTACGCATATGCCAACCGAATATAAGTGTCCAACATCAGAAAATCCAAAATAGTTTGACACCAACACTTGTCAGAGTACATACCCAACATCAATTATGTTTCATCCAATACAGTTAGTCACCAACACTCCTCAAAGTACAAACCCAACATCAATGTGTAGCCGGTCCAACATCAGTTTCAGCAGAGGGATCAACAACAGCGTTTGCCTCATCAAAAGGAAAATTCTTTTCCGCGGGGGGGTCGACGGAAGAAATAGGGGGTCGACGGCAGCAGCAGGGGGCGATGGCAGCCACAGGGCGGTCAACGACAGCAGCAAGAGTGTCGACGACAGTAGCAGGGAGGTCGACAGCAGCAGCATGGGGGTCGACGACAGTCGGAGAAGGGTCGACGGTAGCAAGAGGGGAGTCGAAGGCAGCAGCAGGGGGTTCAACGGCAGCGGCAACGAGGATGACGACAGCAGCAGCGGGGTTGACGGTAGCTGCAGAGCTAGATGGAGCTGGCTTCTTTCGTACGACGTGGGGAAGTTCGGGCACCTGCAGAGCTAGGACAGCTAAGTGCCTTGTGTCAATCACCTGAATGGGAACTGCATCAATTACCTCGCCATCCGGGTGGGTAGGTTGATCTTCAGATGGCGTGGCCTCATCCGCTGCTCCATCCTACAGTTAAGCAATGTCATGTAAGAAAAACTTAGAAGACTAGTATGATATGAACTGAAACAGAGGTATTAAAATTCATAACAGTAGTATTAGCGCACGTTACAGAGAAGTATCCAATATGTACTACAATAGTGTAGATTGTCGTACGTAGTAGCATTAGGATGAGAAGGGGCATTATACCTTAGCAGTCTGCTTTGCTACAGAGGGTTCCTCGTCTAACTGGCCAGACTGCAACACTACAGGTGTCTCCCCCCCCCCCCCCCCCCAACTGCTCCAGAATGCGGCACCGACCTTACTTCCCGGGACACCGGATCAAATTCAGGGTGCACATGTATCCCCTTGTGTTGGAGGCCCAACACGACTGAAAATTCACGACTGAAAATTGCCATGCTTTGAACGGTAGTGAAATCCGTTTCCTAAAACGAATGCCAAATTCTCCGCACTAAAAGTTTCAACAAGGGCCTGCATCATTGTCCTGCTGGAATAAGCACCTTCCACCTATGCAAAATGGTAAAACGGTGTCCGCTTAATGGCATTCAATTGTGCTTCTGCCATTCTGCCCTCTAGTGTGCTCATCGCCTCCTGAAGTACCGACATGCTGCACCTCGCCGTAAACATTGCCCCGCCATGTTCTTCATCCTTCGCTTCACTTCCCTATTTTCTTTCCTCTTTTTTACTCGGTTTACTTCCCTTTTTACTTTCCTCTATTTTACTCCGTTTCCTATTACCCTTCGGCGACATTTTCCTTTTCCTACAAAACACATTATTTCACACTAATATTCAGGACACCAAATACCAGACTCGTCTATAAACAATACTACTATAGAAACCTGCCCATCATTGCATTGATTTGAACTCAATAACTTGGAACAAAATACTTCGAGGCCAACTGGTATACACTCAAACATACAATAGTGTTGTTCATAGGGACAAAGTTGTACACGCGACACACCACATAAATGTTTCTCATGCTCATCATTAGTATTTGTAAGGTATTCACGGGTATAGCAAAATCAATTCCGCATAATGGGCTAGATCATTAAACCATAAGCATCTAACTTATAACTTATTTTGGAAAGAAGCACTAAACCAGTGTCTTCGACCAAGATTAAGGCTGCGAAATTTCAAAGCTATTGATGAGCAAGCATTACAACCTCTGAAATTTTCACAAAAATGTGCAATACCGTCGCACAAAATTAGCAAAACCCTCACACAAAAAATGAGCAAGCAACGAAGCAAAAGAACAAGAAAATAACCCATTGAAGATTTCAACATACGGAACAGCCATTTCTCTTATCTATTTCCCGTCGATCGCCGGATTTCGCCCTTCTTCAACCTCCAGAATGGAAAACCCTTAGAACCGTAATGGAAAAAGGAGTACAACAGCCTTCGAATTTAACTGCAGCTGCGCACGAGCTTGGGCCACGATAGTACAGCCTCTTCGTCTCAACTCCAAACCGCCGCGTAGTGGTTAGCTTCGAACGGACCTCCGTTTCTTCACTCTTGAAACCGCTCGCGTAGTGTAGTAATGGGGAAGTTGGACGGAGATTGAGGGAGGGGGGGAGAAGAAAGGGTATGCTGATGTGACCCCTGTCATAAAGTTGAATTTACATCTCTATCCTCCCTCCTATTACTTGGTACATTTTTCCATCCGGGGGCATTTTTGTCATTTTGCAATTTAAATTTCAAAAACAAAAGGTAAATGGAGGGGTAGGCATTAAACTTGAAGTATTATGGTATAGGGGTATTGAAGTGGGTGTATTTTAGCCATTGGGCGTTAAACTTACATTTGCCGCTTTCTTTACATATATTAATAATCACATAGGTATTCATTACTATTAAACTACAACCAGAAAAATTACTAAAATTTTAAAAAATTTCAAAAACTAACATAACATACCACCAAATTTTATGTTCTCTCAGTTATAAAGAACTTGTCTTTCTTCCTTCTATAATACTCCCTTCGTTCCATATAAGACGTCTTGTTTGACTTTTGACACTGTTCATTGTTCAACTTTAACTCAATATTATTGTAACTATGTATTTGAAGAAAATAGTCGAGTTTGATCTTGTTAGATTCGTCTAATTGTATAGTTTTAGAATATATATTTTACATAATTTTTGCTTGTATATATTTTGAGATATTAATGATTAAAAATATGCATTGGATTGTGTGGAGAAGTCAAACAAGACATCTTAGCTGGGACAGGGGGAGTAATATTTAATTTATATATGTTATATCACTAACCAAGACATGTTAAAATATAATATTGTATTATAAGAAAATGTAATGAATGAAATACATTGGTCGGACACTAATTTTATTACCAAATTTTGTGCTATCTCACAGTGAGAGAGTGATCCTGAAATGTGGGTAGGCCGTGCTGGTATGTGAGATCACCTCGTGTCGATTTTTCTAGCTTTTTGCGGGCATATAACTCCTTCTCAGTGGAGTTCCAGACACGACACTACCATTGCCAGTGCTTATCGCTCTAGCCTGCTAGCTTTTGACGATTATTTATGGTCTCGGCAATGAAATCAGTATACCGGAGTCCGGACTTGTAATTTTGATGCCCATTGCGGCCTCGCATTGGGATAATACTGAGAGTCGAAAGCCACTTGTCTCTGCAACATACAAAACCAGTCAAAACACATCAACAGTGATATTTCTTTGATGAAGCTAATGAGTAATGCCAAATAATTTTTGGTGAATAACCGGGTATCCCATGTCACATTGGACCCAAAGGCGCCTCGAGGATCTGCATGGGCAATTAATGGTGCCTCTCCCAAAGCAATTTTTTGCATACACAACGCTCAAACCCGAGACTTTGCTTAAGCGACTAGAACCCCAATCTACTCAAGCCAACTGCTGTAGGTAGTAATGCCAAACAATTAAGTAATATTGTGGATATAATAATTTGTTATTACGTACTAGGAACTCCATCTAGAAAATGTCAAATTGATGCTCTCTTAGAGAGTTGAAATCAGCTCCAGTCCCATCGAACAATTTCTTTAAGGGTTTGCTCAGGCATCGCGTGGTGGCCTTAGTGGACCAAAATATACTCTGATTAAAAAATTGTTTCGCAACTGTTATGAATTATGTAGTACCCTGAAAGTTCACTATGTTGATAACATTTTTCTAAAGAAATAATTTTGTATTATTTCTTAAATCAAGCTGGGAAATAAATTAATATATTTCTTCATGATTTGAAGGAAAATGAATTATCACTCACTAGGGAAACCTATTTCCAATGGCACATATTGAATGATGCATAATTATTTTCAAAAAGGAAAATAATTTAGTTGAGAAACATATTTTTCAAGAGAAAATAATATAGATACATGTTTCCATTGGAAATATTAAGAGGATTATTTTATAAGGGAAAATAATTTAGTTAAGTTAAGCAATCTATTTTCTATATTTTTTTCAAATAAAAATAAATATTTGACAATAGTATTAGTTTGGTATAATTTTTATAACAATTTTATGGAGTATTATGTATGGTTAATGTGAAACTCCTATTTTATAAGTCAAAGGTTTCCAACTTTACTATCTACAAAATATTTTTTTGCTAAGATAAAAATAAATAAAATTATAGTGTAAATGGTGCAATGCACCAATTCAGCTCCAAAAGAATTCAGCTATTAAAAAAAAAAAGAAAAAAAAAAGATGAAGAAGAAGAAGAAGAAAGAGAGGAGAAAAGAAAAACATAGCCCATGGATAGTCTCACCCAAATCTACAGAGAGTAGGCAGAGACAGTCAGCAAAGCCACTACAAAAAATTAATCATGCCATGGCCGCCTTTCACCAGGCATTGAGTTAAGAACAAAAATCACATGCAAGCTAAGGAATATCACACGAGAGAAGGAAAGCAAAGGTAAGTCAAAGAGAGCTTTAAAAAAGCTGAGTAGCTATGTTAGGAAGAAATTGTAAGTAGATTTTTGTTCTACATATTGTCTTAAAATTAAATATTTCATGTTTAAATTCATTCGTGTTTTAATAATTTTCGAAATTATTCATGCAAACAATATGTAGTGGAAATGTCTCATTATGTGTTTAAATATTTTGGGGTTAGGCCGTGTATTGAAGTTATTTCCTGTTGGGATATCAAACCCATCTCATATCGGATGTGCAAGGAAAGAGTGACTTACTTATAAGTGTTCACCAAACTCCAATAAGTATGATGCCTTTTGGGAGGAGCCCAAAAACAAACCCTGGAGGCTTGGCCCAAAGCGGACAATATCATATCCATTTTTAATAAAGGCATCCCAATATAGTATAACCGATATGGGGCATTATAGAAATTGGGATTGGTTAAATTCCATACACTATAAGAAAATTCCAGAACACCGACCGCATTTACCGACAGATATTTTGCAGTCGGCATTACCGACCGCATCACGACCACAATCCGTGGTCGGGAATTTATATTCGTTTCGCGTTAGGGGGTTTTTTGCCGACCGTATTACCGACCGCAATAAATGTGGTCGGTATTACCGACCGCATTACCGACCGAAAGTGCGGTCGGAAGCTTTTTTCCGAATTTTTAAAATTTTTATTAATTTTTTATAAAAGAAATATAATTTAGCGACCGATTTACCGATCGAAAATTCTGTCGCCAAAGTTACCGACCGAAATTTGGGGTCGCTAAATTTATTCCCCATTATTTTATTTTTGAATTTTCTATATTTTTTGTTTTATTGAATTTTTTAATATAATTTAATTTTTAAATTTTTTTATCAAAATATTTAATTTTATTTTTATAATTATTTATTTCAATTTTTAGTTAAAAAAATTTTCTTTTAGTTAATATAATTTTTATTTTGTTTCAATTTCAATTTTTTGGACGGTATGGCTTGAGCGCTGCTCGCGGATCTTTCGAGGTAGTTCTGCCTCGTCCCAACATACTATCAGGCAGGTGCTTTACTTGACAGACACCTTGGAACGGACATCTCGTCGAGTGCAGACCTCTCCTTCGATTCCCCGGCTTGTCTCTTGGAATATGGGTCCTTGGAGGGGTATGTTTCTACACTCAGATGGTTCCCGATTGAATAATATGGGTAAGGCTGGGTATGGTGCTGTGCTACGTTCATATGATGGGCAATGGCATGGAGGAGTGTCTGGCTTCATCGGGGATTCATCCGTCCTCCATGCAGAATTGGCTGGGGTGATGTATGGGCTTCGGTTTGCAAGGGAGAAGGGAGTTATGGATGTTTGTTGTGCTTGTGACTCCACTGCTGCCTTGAACTTGATTAATGCAGAGTTCAACCCATGTCATAGTTTGGCAGGACTATTGGCGTGTATTACTGATCTTCGGGGGAGCTTTCATAGGTGTGTCTTTACACATATCTTGCGCGAGGGCAACTCAGTTGCGGATGCTCTTGCCAAGCTTGGAGCGGATATGGAGTTGTTCTTCACCACATGGGCATTTCCTCCCGACCCCTTGAAACCCTTGCTGGCCGCGGATGCGGCTGGCACGTGGTTCCCTCGGGCGTGACTGGCTTTCGTTTTCCGTTGTACTTTTCTCCTTTTTCTTTTTTCCTAGCCTTCATTGGCTATGTAGCAAAAAAAAATTTAGTTAATAATTTACAAATTAATATTTCTATATGTATATATATTCATTTATTATATATAAAGATTTACCTATAATGGCAAGAAATGTATGGTGTCCCAATGGTACATGCGCGGGGTAAAGGCATCCCTACCAAAGTTCGAGGCCTCTTTTCAGCACTTTTCAAAATATATTTGGGAAGGGTTTAATATATGACATATGAAGTGATAAAACTTATGGGTTAGATAGCTAGCCAAGTTGGTTAAGGTGGATGTTCATGTTGTTGAGGGATTGGTTTCGAGCCCTTCTAGCCACACCTTTTTGCATAAAAGAGAATTACCGACTGCGAATTTCGGTCGGTAATTCGGTCGGGAAAATCGCCGAGGACCTTTTGGGAACAGATATTATCGATCACACGTGCGATCAGTAATTCGGTCGGGAAAATCGCCGACCAACTTTTGGTCGGCAGATCCCCGACGACAATTTTTTTGGTCGGCGGCAGATTTCGGACCAACAGATTTCCAGACCGACACTTGCGGTCGGGAAGCCCCGAGATGATCCGCATTTTGGTGTTGCCGACTGCATTTTTCGGTTGGGAAACGTGATTTTTCTTATAGTGAAAAATATTGGATTCATGAAATCCACCGTCCAATCTACATTTATATGTCTAGCTAGAGTATAAAAACCTAGTAGTAGTAATTAGTAGCCAACATCCGTACAACCCTAAAGCAAAAGTTAGGAGTGCTGCTTCTCCAGCAGCTCACTACCAAGTGAACTCTTTCTTGCTCGTTGGATATCTGTCTGTCTGTCTGTCTGTCAGCCCAACTCTATTATTGTCTGGTCAATTTTCCTTCCTAAATGGCTAAATCCTTCCTTTCCCTAATCAGAGTCAAGTTGTCTTTGAATTGCCTGTGGGCTGTGGGTATATATGCATGCCAAGTGCCAACTGCCAAGTGGGTTTCTATAGTTCAATTATAGATGTAGTTATAAATCTTCTTAACAGTCGTAGTAGTGTAGTGTGGAATGCAACTTGTTGTTCTTTGCTAGTAGGTTCACAAGGTGTAGTGTGGAATGCAACTTGTTGTTCTTTGCTAGTAGGTTCACAAGGCACTGTCGGTGCCTTGACAAACAAACCTATAGCAGGGGAAGGAAGACCTCTAATTTTTAAATGATGAAGCCTACTATGTACACCTTTGGTTTTAACTAATCCTACTACAATAAAATAGTAGGCATTTTGAACTCTAAAAAGATCATGGAACACTGCCAAACTCTAATGGGGAAAAATTAGCTAATGAATAAGTTCTATCTCATTGCAAGTCGTGTTATTCGAATATAGTAATACAAAGAAATGACAAAAAAGCAACAATGTGTTCATGGATATATTCTTGGACTTTTGCAACATTAAAATATAGTATACTTCCCCTGTTTTCATGACTTTGCAATATTCACTCTGCGCACGCAGTCCAATGTATAGTTTTAACAGTTAATAACACACGATGTACGAGTAAAAATTTGATATTCTAAAACTACATGATGAGACGATTCTAATAAGATATCATTTGACTTGGTTTTTCTTCTATAACTATTGTATAAACATGAATTAAAGTTGAATAAGGAATAGTGTAAAAAACCCACACGTTTCAAAATTTACCGACAACTAATACTCCCTAGGTACTTGCCTACTTGGTAAATTTTGTCGAGTACTTGTACACGTTGGATTGTTGTTGGGGCCATATGAAATAATGGGCCGCGAGGAGCTATTGGGCCATTAGACATGGGCCAGAAGAAAGAAAAAGTTCGAAAGGAAGATGGGCTCAAGATCAGTAAGGCCGAAAGTCCATAGTAAGCCGAAGGAAGGGAACCGAGACTGATAGAGATTTCGGCCGAAATAGGGACGGAACAGCCGAAACCAAAACAACCGAAATGAAGAAAGAAAGAATTCGGCTCAGAAGGATTGGCCGGAGAGCGGTTACTCCAGCTCCGGCTATAAATAGGGGTCGACACACACAAAATCAGAGAGATCAATCCAACCCCCAAATTCCTTTTATCAAATTTAATTCCTTGTTATCTTTACTGCTTTCTTTACAGCTTTCCTTTACAGCTTTCCTTAGAATCTAGTCTAGTTTGTAGCGGTTACCATTTCCAAATCCACCGTTGCTCCTTAGCAGCTGGTAGTTTGGTTCCCTGTTTTGGTGAACTCCGCCGTTGTTTCTTAACAACAGGCAGATTCTCCGTTGTATCTTGTTATTTTTGATCAATTCAAAGAAGATTCAGTCAATTGTGGGCGCATTATTGTTAATCCGGACCCGTAATCGGTTTGATCCTTTTCCGATAGCCTCCCTTGAGGAGAAAAAGGTCCTTGGCTATACCCGAGCCAAACAGTGGCACACCCAGTGGGACACAAAATGGCGTTCGAACAAGCAACTCCAGCAACAAACACGGCGGCGAGGACTGATTTGCCGCCGATTCAGGAAGAACGTGCACCAGAAGCCGGAGAATTCCCCCCAAGGTTCCCCCGGACCATCACATTTCCACAATCAGGAGTTTTCAAACGATGATTTAACCCCGCGATTCCGAGATCAGGTTCAATTTATGGTGGAAGCGGCGGTTACTAATTCGGTTCGCCAAATCGAAGGAAATATTCTGGCAGCGATGCCAGCAATGTTCAGAGCTGAAATAGCGAGGAATATGTATCCGATGGGAACGCAGCAAGCTCCAGTGGCGCAAAATCCACCACCTGCGATGCAAAATCCTCTCAATTTTCAACAGCAGGCCTTTCGGCCGCCAGGAGGGCACGGAGCTCGGCCTTTTGTTCCTCCGCAGCAGAGGTACGATCAGCAACAGAATCAACCGCCTCAACCAGCTGTTCAACCGCCTGCTCCAGTGGTTCAGCAACAATACGCACCACTTCAGCAGAATCCACCACAACTGGTTGACAGAGAGCTCATTGCTGAGATTATTCGTACACAGTTTGGGAACCTCATCGGCCAGGAGAATAGGCCGATGTATCGGAAACCTTATCCAGATTACATTGAGGAGCAGTATCCACTGCCTAGAGGGGTGAAGGTTCCAGATTTTAACACTTTTTCTGGAGAAGTCGGCCGCTCTACAATTGAGCATATTGGCCGATTTACAGCTCAATGTACCAGAATCGCGCAAAATGATTTTCACAAGCTGATATTGTTCAGTTTGTCATTGACTGGTCCAGCATTTGAGTGGTACATTAATTTGCCAGCAGGGTCGGTCAATACTTGGGCCGAAATGGAGCGGTTATTCCATGACCGATTCTATAATACCAGTCCGGAAGTTTCGGTAGTTGATCTGACGTCAACCAAACAGAAGGCGTCCGAATCGGTTACTGAATTCATTGAAAGGTTTTATGCAGTCAAGGCTCAGATGAAAACAATGCTACCTGAGCATGAATATATTCAAATCCTGAAGCAGAATTTGAAGTTTGCTATCAAGGATAGATTGATGGTGACAAGACCAAGGACTGTAGCCGAATACGGCTGAAGCTATAAGGATGGAGACTCATTTGGCAGAACAAGCGGCTTTCAAATCAAGCCGAAGTCAAAGTGGAAGATCACAACCTATCCAGTCAGCTGCCTCATTTGCTGAATCTCTGGATAGATGTGAAATCCAGGAAGAGTACAACACGAATGACGTTCCTGCATTAGCCGAAGTTGCAAGGGCAGAGTTAATCATAAAAAAGCCTATGACTTGTCCAGCACTTCGGCCAGCCAGAGGCAAGGAGAAAGAAGGAGGAGATGAATCTCAAAGGTTTTACTCTTTCGACTTGTCACAAATGGACGAAATATTTGATTATTGCCAGAAGAACGGATTGCTAGAGTTCAAAGGAAACCATCCACAGCCTACCAAGGATCAGTTGGAAGCCGGATGGTGCAGATTCCATGGATCAGCTACTCATTCCACGGCGATTTGTGGACATTTTAGGAAGCTGATTCAGAAGCATGTCGATGATGGGAAGCTGAAGTTCCCAGATAGGCTTATGGCGATTGATAAGAATCCGTTCCCTGTTGCCAACAAGGTGATGGTGCAGCCCAATCAGAATAGATCTGTGCATGATCGATTGGGGGATCAAACATCATCTAGCAAGAGTTCTGTGCACGATCGACTTGGGGATCGGCCATCGGCTCAGAAGTCGGGAGTGTGGAAAAGATTAGGGTCTCCGAAGGGAAAAGAGAAAGTTACAGATGTTTTTGACCGATTGGGGAATTATGAGGTAAAAGAGTGGGTCAAGCAATCGGAGAGACATCAGGAGATCGAGATCGGAGATAAGAGTGAGAGGCCAACGTTGAAAATCATAACTAATGGATGGGACTCAGAGATGAAGTTAACAGCCGACAAGCAGAATGGAAAGACTGTGATTCAGATCACAGTCCCTGAAGAAGCTGTTAGTCCCGAAATGAAGAAGCTCAGAAGGCCACCAGCAAATACTCAGGTAGGCCGATGGGTCCAAAACTCTCCAGAGAGAAGGCATTTCGGCCAACGCCGGTCTGAACATTCAGCCTGGAGGGCAGAGGAGAGAAAAGTCCCGAAAGGAAAGGGATCATATCGTACGTTCAAATGAAGGATGCAACGGCTTAAAGCAGCTGTTGCTTCTGAGCAAGAGGAGTACGATATGATGCATATGGAAGAGGACTTCCCTGATGACTGTTCGTTCTCGGAAGGAAGAATACTCAATAGAGTATTTTCGGCTCGTTTGAAGTCCGAATCGAAAGAAAAGAGGAAGCCGAAAGAAGGACAGGATCGGCTAAAGAACAAAACTGAATTTCGGCCGAAAGTAATACAGCCGAAAATTGAAAGTGAGCAGTCGAAATCGAAAGAAGAATGGAAGCCTAGGCCAGTCCGAACCAGGGAATGGAAACCAAAGACAACTATCATTCCGAATAGTGATTCACTCCCTATCGGGCAGTTTAAGTTCGACTTTGGATCTAGCGCGAATATGGTGACGGTAGCCACCGAAGAAAAGGAGGAATATTGGTCGGATTCTGAACCAGCTGTGGTTTTCTGTCAGAAAGAAGGGGAATACTATGGTGATGAAGAACCTATAGTGGATTTTTGTTTCGATAAACTTGAGGTATTTCGGCCGGAAGCCGAAATAGAGAAATCATTTGAGGAAGGATATAAAGCATTTGTTCCAGAAGCTCAACCAGGTACGATTTTGCCTCCAACAGCGAAAATGTCTCAGCATGTGAGGCCTTTATACGTTAAAGGTTGGGTCAATGGGAGACCTCTCAGAAGAATGTTTATTGACGGTGGAGCCACTGTTAATATCATGCCGTTATCCACATTGACGAAGATAGGCCGTTCGAAGGAAGATTTACTCCCTACGAGAATGAAGGTAATGAGTTTTGTGGGAGCTCAAACTGCGGCTGAAGGATGTATTTTGGTGGATGTAACGGTCGGAACGATATCAATTCCGACCATGTTCTTTGTGGTAGATGCAGAAGTCCCGTATGCGGCCCTACTAGGCCGATGCTGGATTCATACATCCCGATGTTTGCCATCAACGCTTCACCAGAAAGTATGGTTCTGGAAAAAGGATGGCATAGTGGAAGAAGTAGATGGTGATCAACCTCCGTTCCCAGTCAGCTCAGCCGGCCGAATTGACGCGGTGTTATACGAGGAGCCCATACAACCATTCCTAGCGGTGGTAGGGGATCGGTACCCGAAGGTGGTCGAGTGTGATTGGACAGATTTGGGGTTTGAGATCAGATATCAGGGCGATGAACGGCCAGATGAAAAAGAGAGTAAGTGATGGATGCACAACCGAATCAAGCGATCGAGTTCGAATCGGCCGAACTCGGAGTTTCAGACGACAAAGCAAGATGGAGCGACTTAATAGACGCAATACCAAAGAGAACGCCGGATTTCAAAGCTCAAGACCCCTTGAAAATGGTCAATGTTGGTATAGACGAACACCCGAGGGAGATCCCGTTGAGTGCAAATCTAGATCAGCAGATGACAAGCCGATTCAAGGAGGTTCTAGTCGAATTCAAGGATTGTTTCGCATGGGACTATACAGAGATGCCAGGATTGGAGCGATCGATTGTAGACCACAGACTGCCTATTAAAGAAGGGTTCAGGCCGCATAAACAGCCGGCCAGGAGGGCAGCGCCCGAATTAGTCCCAAAAATAAAAGAAGAAATAGAGAAATTGTTAGCGGCCGGGTTTGTTAGGCCAGCTAAATATGTAGAATGGTTATCAAATATTGTTCCTGTAATAAAGAAGAATGGAAAATTGAGAGTTTGTATTGATTTCAGGAATCTTAATATAGCCACTCCAAAAGATGAGTATATGATGCCTATTGTTGACTTGTTGATTGATTCGGCCGCAAAACAGGGAATGTTATCCTTCATGGATGGATATTCAGGATACAACCAAATTTTTATGGCCGAAGAAGATATTCACAAGACTGCATTTCGGTGCCCTGGTGCCATAGGGATATACGAATGGGTGGTGATGCCGTTCGGACTGAAGAATGCAGGAGCTACATACCAGAGAGCCATGAACTATGTTTTCCATGACCTCATAGGGGATTGTGTTGAAGTGTATATCGACGACGTCATGGTCAGATCCAAAGATATCGAAAGTCACTTGAACGATTTGCGGAAGGTGTTCATAAGGATAAGGCTGCATGGAGTCAAGATGAATCCAGCCAAGTGTGCTTTCGGAGTACAGGCAGGAAATTTTCTCGGGTTCCTGGTACATAACAAAGGAATAGAAGTTGATGCGAACAAGACCAGGGCTATCCAAGAAGCCAAACCTCCACATGATAAGAAGAGTCTACAGAAGTTTCTTGGAAAGATCGGTTTCCTGAGACGATTCTTAGCAAATGCGGCTGGAAAGTCGAAACCACTAACCGATTTATTGAGGTTGAAGAAGGAAGAGGAGTTCAAATGGGGAGTCGACCAACAAAAAGCCTTCGAACAGTTGAAGCAGGATTTGATGAATCCACCTGTGTTGGTTCCTCCGATTTTAGGACGGCCATTGAAGTTGTATATAGCAGCGGCCGAAGAGTCTATTGGAGCATTACTGGCGCAAGAAGACGATGAAGGAAGGGATCGGGCGATTTACTATCTTAGCCGAATCCTAAGGGACGCCGAAGTAAGGAACTCACCGATTCATAAATTATGTTTAAGTCTTTATCATGCATGCCAGAAATTAGAATATTATATTCAACCGAGGCAAGTGATAGTGGTGGCTTCGGTTGACATAGTTAAGATTATGATGAATGATCCGGTCAGTAGTCGAAGAATGGCCAAATGGGCCATGAAATTAAATGCATACGATTTGAGATATCAACCTTTGAGGGCTATGAAAGGACAGATTGTAGCCGATTTTCTGGCTGATCATGTGACATATCCGATAACCGATGACATCGATCATCAAGATCAGCTGAAAGAAGTCGATGAGATAGGAATTGTATACTTGCAACCATGGGTGATGACGTTTGATGGTTCTAAAGCCGCTTCAGGAGTCGGAGCAGGGTTTACCCTACAAACACCGGAGGGCAAGGTATACAAGTATTTTGTGCAATTGCCAGAGTCATATACGAATAACCAAGCTGAGTATAAAGCGTTGATTTCGGGATTACAACGGTTGATAGAAGAAGGAGTCAGAGCAATCATTATCAGAGGGGACTCGCAAGTAGTTGTTCAGCAATTATTAGGTGATTTTTCGGTTAAGAGTTCTCAGTTGATTAGATTGTACGAAGAAGCGGTTAGTTTGTTAGAAGAATTCGATGAGGTATACATTGAATATATTCCGAGAGAAAGGAACGAAGTAGCCAATGAATTGGCTCAACATGCAGCTAGATATCGGTTGATGCCGATAGCAGGGAATGTGGAAGTACATTTGGCCGAAACAGAGAAGGCCGAATGGATAAAAAAGATAGCACAGACATTAGAAGATCCTTCGGAGGCTAATCCAGCCGAAAAACGGAAAGCGATGGATTACGTCATAATAGGAGGATTATTATTCAAGCGTGCTATTGATGGAGTATTGCTCAGATGTGTCGGAGAAGAAGACGCCAGAAGGGTAATGGGAGAGGTTCATGAAGGAATATGTGGTGCACATCGGGCAGGAAAATCGATGAAGTGGAGTATTATTCGGCTGTGATATTATTGGCCGAATATGGGTCCTGATTGTGAAAAATATGCGAGAGGATGCAGCGAATGTCAAAAACATGGGCCGATTCAGAAGTTACCGGCCGAAGAATTACACATAATGATCAAACCATGGCCATTCAGAGGATGGGCCATGGACATCATAGGAAAAGTTCATCCCTCTTCGTCGAAAAGACATGAGTTCGTGCTAGTGGCAACAGATTACTTCACAAAATGGGCCGAAGCTCAGGCGTACGTCAGTATTTCACAGGAGGAGGTGATCGAGTTTATCAAGAGACAATTGATTTATAGATTCGGGATCCCACAGACGATTCTAACAGATAGAGGAACTGTATTCGTGGGAGAAAAAGTCAAGGCCTTTGCAGATGAATACGGAATAAGAATTGTGCATTCGTCACAATATTATCCACAAGGAAATGGACAAGCAGAGGCCACAAACAAACAGCTGATAGGAATTATAAAGAAGATGATCGAAGACCAACCAAGAAAATGGCATGAGAAGTTATCTGAAGCATTGTGGGCTTATCGAAATGCTAAAACTTCAGCTACTGGGTTCACACCATTTCGGTTGACTTATGGAATGGATGCAGTGTTGCCAGCTGAAATAACAGTGCCGACTTTGAGAACAAGCCAGGCGGATTCAATGTCGGCCGAACAGTATGATTGTGCGATGAAAGATGAGTTATTGGAAATTAATTCCAATCGGGTGCAAGCCTTTGAGAATTTACAGAAAAATAAAGATATTGTGGCCGATTGGTACAATAAGCGAATTCGTCTTAAGCGGTTTGAAGTTGGAGATTTAGTTTGGAAAGTTATATGGCCACCTAAGCAGAAGGATGGCCGATTAGGTAAGTGGAGTCCCAATTGGGAGGGACCATTTATTGTTCATACCAAATTACCGAATGGAGCATACACTTTGGTGGACGAAAATGGTGAGCAGATGTCAAATCCAGTTAATGCAAGATACATGAAGAAATATTATCCATCAGTATGGGATTAAACATTAAGTGATGCGAAAAAGTAAAGATTTTATTGCATGAACGAATAAGTACAAAAAAGGTGCTACTTCGGCCGAAAGCGGCGTCGATAGCCCGAAATTACAATATACAAGGGAAACGTCCTATACTAAGCAGGCATATACAAGGGAAAGGTCCTTGAGAGACATTCAGCCTTGTAGAAATGCCGCTAAAACTATCGGCAAGACAGAAGCAGGGCACAGTTGCTTGCCCCAGAACAGTATTGCCGATTTAGGTCCGACCACCGAACTTCTACTCTTGGATACGATAGAACGAAGAGTACAACGTCCCAGAGGTAGAAGTCAAACTCGGGTACAGCATCCGCACGACCTCAGACAGAAGAAGGAGGAGTGCAGCGAGGCAGTCACCCAAAAACGGTGGAAGGGGGAAAGGAGGGAGGAATAACTAGGGGTAGTTATTCCCCCCATTAGAAAAGGTCCGACAGGATATGCAACCGAAAAGTCGAAAAGGGGCACACCAGCATAGCCGTCGAGACCTTCATTTGGAAAAATAGATAAAGGTCGTCGCCCACACGAACATGGTGAAAGGGGCATTAGTTGAACTCGTGTTGCACAAGCAAAAAATTTTCGTACCACGTCTGGAAATCCTTGCACAAGGATACTTGCCAAAGACCATGGAGGAACTGGAGACAGGAAGTTGAGCAAGGAAAAAGGGAGATCCATATTATTATAGAAAAAAGAGAAAAATGAAGTAATAGATAAGTATCAACAATGCTGGGTATTTATAGGAAGAGATAAGTGCTCGGCGAAAGAAACGGTCAATAGTAAATGTTATTTATGGGAAAACGTTACAGCTGATTCCCGGAAAAAGCTGCTAACATTCAGAAATCAGCAATAAAGGAGACCGAAAATAGTGGGATTAACGGGATACGAATCACATTGCAGAAGATACAAAAGGCACGAATCCAAGTACAATGTATCGGCCAACATAGTCCAAAAAGGCCGATTACAGCTGTCAAGAAAAAAAAAAGAGTGACCGAAATTTACACTTGACAAAAGATAAGTCAAAACACGGAATCGATATACAAAAGCAAATTAGTGGTCTTCCTGGTCATCAAAAGGAACAGCATCATCCAAGCCTCGCGAAGCAGCGGTAGTGGGATTAACCGAAGATGTCATCAGATTCGGACTTGCTGAGGAAGAAGGGCCAGCAACTTCACCAGGTGGGAGACGAACGGTGGATGAACCAGCACCACAGGAAGCATCAGTTTTCCCTAGGAAAAAAAAAAGGGGAATAATAAGTAAGAGAGCATAAAAGAAGAATCACAACAGGAAATGGAAGAGAACAGAGTACCTGAAGGAATGGTTGGCAGAGGTGGGTTATCGCCCGAATGGGAAGACTCTATCTCGGAAGGATCCAGAGGAAATAAGACATGTGGAGAAGAGACGTGAACAACACTTTGCCCACCAAGGCTTTTGATGGCCGAATCCAGTTGACCAACTAAAGACTGAGTTTCGGCCCATTTTTCTTGGAAGGTACCAAGAATGAAATCGTTGAAACTGATCCGCATGGCCAGATAAGAAGCATTCTCCTGAGAATCCAAGATTTTGGCCCTGGGAGCTTCGGCCGATTGACGAAGGGTTTTGATCGACTGTTTCAGATCGGCCGATTTTCGCTAGTCTGAACCAAAATTAATTCCAAATCCTTCTCTTGTCGTTGGAGCTTAGCTATCTCAGACCGAATCAAAGAAAGGTCCTCGGATTGTTTGTGTTCCTGAGATTCCACTTCGGACAACTTACTCATTTGAGCCCGATACTCTGCAGAATAATTGTCGAAGATGGCTCGTGAAGAATCCGCAGCTTCACGTTCGGCGGCAAGTCTGTTCCGCATTTTCAAATGAGCCATGAGTTCCTGATCCATTGAGAGGACAGACTTCGTAATCATCTGAAGAGTACCATTTAAATTCAGAGACACCATCTCGTCATGAAATTGTTGCTCAAGATGAGACAAGAGAATAAGGATCGGTTTAGGGTTGACGAATTCCACGTCAGATTGCCGGCCGATTAGATTACACAGCTTGGCCAAACAATCGCCAAGGTGAACAGAAAGATCCGACGGACGAGAAACTAGAGAAGCAGGAGAAAAGAAATCGTCCAAAACACGCCGATCAGGAAATGGCGATAAAGGGACCTGATCGGCAGGGGCTTCATCAGCAGTCATACCACTAGATGGGGGGCCAGTCGGTTTCGGAATGACCGGAGATGAGGGTGTGACAGAGTCCGTAATAGGTTGAGGAAGATCAACCGAAGGAGGGACGGTAGGGTCGGCCGAAGTAGAGCTTTCAATCAAACCCCGAGGATTAACAGAAGAAGAACCAGCATAAACAGCCAAATCACTGGTACTGGCCGATGTGCGAAATTCGGCTACAGGAGGGGCCGAAACCACAGTTGGAAGTGGGGGAACATCGGATAGTGGCAAGACAGGTGGGACCTGGCAAGAGTAAGAAAAAGAAGTTAGTCGAAAGAAAGGAGCCTGAAAAAGAAAAAGAGTAGTGTAACAAACCGCAAAAAGAGAGGTAGGGATTCTGCCAAGCGGTGAATGAGATGAACGCCTTCTGGTCTGAGTAGGAGGGAGAAAGTCGATAAGGGAGGTCAAAGGTGAAGCAGGCCTCTTTCGACCAGGTTCCGAAGTAGAAGGGCGAGGAACATCTGAAGAAATCGAATGAGTGAGACGAAAAAAAAATAATAAAGGAACAAGCAATAACCAAAGGAGAAGGAGAAAGAAAAGAAGCGTACCTGGGCGAGAAGCGGAGGACGAACCGAGGATGCGCTGAGGAGTAGAGCCCGGAGATGATGAAGGGAAAGAAGAGAACGCCAAAATAGGAGAGAAACCACCCCTCCGCAGAACCGAATCAAGGTTAGCACTAAAAAAAGCTCCAGCAACACCATTCCACCAGGACTGGAAGCGTGAGGTAACACATCCCGGACGAACAGCAAACTTCCAAACCTTAAAAGAGATTAAACGTTTATGGTAGAGGGAGCATTGCTGACGGCTGGCAGAAGCAGAAAGGCGTCTGCCGGCTCTGAGAGCTTCCACTAAGTCTTGACCAAAGCCGAATTGACGGCTGACCAAATGGGGATTGTAGACTTCGAAAGGAATAGCAGACTTAGCAGACACAAATGCGGAACCATTGAAGATCGGACGGGGTAATATACACCTATTCCAGATTTGAGCAAGAGCTAAAGGAAGGGGAGCCCCGAAGGGGGAAGTAGCAATCTCCCTGACCCAAGCAAAGTCAGTTTTCCGGTAGTGATAATGGGAAAAGGATTGTTCGGCAGTACGACCCAAGAAATAGTTGATCCAATGAGGAATCGACAAGGGAGGAAGGGATGCTCTAAGAAGATCAGGAGCGATAAAATGATTAGAACGAATATCATGGGGGGGAAATTGAGAAATGTCGCGAAAGTGCCAAACCAACCACAAGTGGAGAAACCATAACGGACCACGGGCTTTATCAGACGAACCTTTTTCCCAACCCGACACAGTAGCCGAAATACCCGCATATAGATGAGCAAGGAAGAAATCGGCTGAGGGCAGAGTCACATGATTGAGAAGCGCCAAAGCCAGAGAGTGTGTTTCAAGGAGAACACCCTTAGAAGGAACACACCAGAAGAATTTCGTGAGAAAGTACATCATGAAAGCAAGAGGTTCTGAAGGATGTGGAGCAGGCGAAACAGGATCACTTTGGTGGGAAATGATCCAATTGGCAAAGGAATCGCCAGAGGAAAAGCCGGTATTTTTCTCCTTGGGCAACGACATGATGGCAAGGTTATCTCCACGAACAGAGAGGCCTAGGAGGAGTTTCACATCTTGAATGGTGGGAGTCATCATCCCCCAAGGGAAACAAAAACAGTTTACAGAAGGATTCCAAAAACAAAGAAGGGCTTGAATAGGGCGAAGATCTGTGGGAAGTGGCAAGGTACTAAGAGAAATCATACGATGAACATACGATTTATGCCAAGAGTCATGACAGTGGGGTTCGAGATGATGATACCATGCCACATAATCGGGAGAGGCCGAAGACCAATTAGCGAAAGATGAGGGGAAAAGCTTGGAAGAGAAACAAGGCTCATACAGAAGAACAGAACGATTATCGAAAATCCGAGCAGTACATTCATCAATATCCTCAGGAATGCCCAACGGACCTAAAGAATAGAAGCCCTCAGGCAGGAGACGGACTGCGGAGTGAGAAGCGAAAGAATTCTCAACTCTGAGAATATCAGCAGAAAGAGCAGTAACAGGGGCAGGGGGATCCTCCATTGGAGAAGGTGGAAAGAGAGAGAGAAAGAGGAGAAGTTGGAAAGGCAGTTCACTCCAAAGACGTGGTAGGCTACGTAAATAAGGGAGTGATGGAGAGTATCCTCGAGAAGAAGAAAATAACCGCCAAAAGAAAGAAGAAAGGGAGATTACTTGGGCTCCTTCTCATATGAAAGAAATTCGCCCAAGTAAGGAGGGCATCTGTTGGGGCCATATGAAATAATGGGCCGCGAGGAGCTATTGGGCCATTAGACATGGGCCAGAAGAAAGAAAAAGTTCGAAAGGAAGATGGGCTCAAGATCAGTAAGGCCGAAAGTCCATAGTAAGCCGAAGGAAGGGAACCGAGACTGATAGAGATTTCGGCCGAAATAGGGAAGGAACAGCCGAAACCAAAACAACCGAAATGAAGAAAGAAAGAATTCGGCTCAGAAGGATTGGTCGGAGAGCGGTTACTCCAGCTCCGGCTATAAATAGGGGTCGACACACACAAAATCAGAGAGATCAATCCAACCCCCAAATTCCTTTTATCAAATTTAATTCCTTGTTATCTTTACTGCTTTCTTTACAGCTTTCCTTTACAGCTTTCCTTAGAATCTAGTCTAGTTTGTAGCGGTTACCATTTCCAAATCCACCGTTGCTCCTTAGCAGCTGGTAGTTTGGTTCCCTGTTTTGGTGAACTCCGCCGTTGTTTCTTAACAACAGGCAGATTCTCCGTTGTATCTTGTTATTTTTGATCAATTCAAAGAAGATTCAGTCAATTGTGGGCGCATTATTGTTAATCCGGACCCGTAATCGGTTTGATCCTTTTCCGATAGCCTCCCTTGAGGAGAAAAAGGTCCTTGGCTATACCCGAGCCAAACAATTGTCCTCGGCACCCGAGGACAATCCAACCTGTACCCAACATGCTTGTCCCCTGGACTATGGGGATGTTTGGGAGTCAGCAGATAGCGGATTCGAAGAGAGAACTGTGAGACAATATGTTTTTTCAATCCGCTACATATATGCTTGTGAATATGCTGACATCCAAACATGATCCATATCTCCCAAATGTTCATGTTGGTTCTTGTTCGCATGGTTGTCCTCAGAATTCGCCAATGATTTCCTTGGTCCTCAATTTTCGTATTCGGAATACAATACTTATTTTTCTTGTAGTGTTGGTTTTTGGGAATTGAAAGAAAATCACTTCAATAATCCAGTTTCTTATTGAAAAATGAATTTCTCTATTTTTAAAATTTTTAAAACAAAATGCAATTTTTTTGCGTTTTAAAAAGTTTTAAAAAACATAAATAAAAAAACAGAGGTTTAAACCGAAATTGGATAAATCCGGTTCTAGTTTAAAATCATCGGACAACCAATTCCAAACCGGATAAAACTGGTTCCGGTTTAAATCGAAGGCAAACTACCAGTTCCAAATCAAAATCACCACCATGGACAAGTCTGACCCTAGGTAATAATAATATGATGCATTTCTATTTAGGCATTATCCTTTAGCATATTTAGTACCGTATGTATTATCAGATTATGTATCACATTTGTGTCTATACATACTTCTAACATCTATGTGTATCATTATTTATGTCTCATTTTAGCGTTTTGTCCATCCTAATATTAATGGGTCCATTTGGTAACAGCGTTAGAAAGACCAAATGTTTTTTTTTTTTTTCTCTTGGTAGATTCCAAACTGAGACAACGTAAATGCCAGAACGCTCCCATTCCTAGCGTCCGAGATTGAAGTTCAGTGTTTCCATGAGAAATTCCTATCTTCTCCACGAAAATGTGAGGATGCTGGAGCGAAGACCAAAAGAATTTCGTGGTAGAATTGATATGAAGCTCGATTCCATTGTCAGCATGCTCAGTGCATTCATATCATTGCAACTCATCTCCCCTTCGTCGTTTAGCCACTGACACCGGCAATTGCCTTTGCGATTCCAGCATTTCTTCTTGTTCTGCTGGTCGTGAAAAATCTCGGAAAAGTTCCTCAATGTAGCCATTACATTCCTGATATTCACCCGAGAGGGATTCCCCTGCCATGTCTGATATATTGCCATGGAAATAGGTAGTTTGATTACTTCAATGAATGTAAAATGTTCTTGCATTGGCTGCATAATGTAATGTAATGTAGTTTGGCAAACGATATTGTGTCGATCTTAATCCTTATGGGCGCGGCGCTGCCCTAGATGATTGTGGTAATTAATGGTATGAATTCCAAATATTGATGATGCCTCCGCTCGATTAAATGCTTGATCGAGTAGGGATTGGAGTGATATTCGGGGCTTTTGTATAGCTCATATATATAGCCGTGTAGCTTGTAAACTTTTAAGGTGAACATTGAGTTATGGATAGAAATATATATATTAGGTGCATGTGTTGATTTTCTTTTCAGGTATTTAGTGGATAGGTAACTAGACTTGCACATGAGGTTCAACTCTTGAAATCCAGATTGGGGTAGATAAGACACCTTCATCTTGTTGTGAGGACAAGAGCAGTACTTCTCGTGCCTGCATTGTCATCACAGCTAAGACGATAGGAGCAGACTGTTGAAAAGCTAGGCTGTCTAATCATTTTCAATGTGGCCCTGTGCTAAAAAAAAAAAAAAAAAAGAAATTGGCCCCATTTATCATATCTGAAAATTTAATTAAAAATATTTAAATTATTTTAGAAACATAGGAGTAAAACATAAAAATTCTGGAGAGGATTGAACTGGTTGGTGATGAGAGAAGGAACTGAACACACATAAAAGAAACATAATAATATACTACTATATTAAAAGAATAAAAAAGAATTGGGCCCCATTAACTGAACAAACGTGAGTGAATTTTGGGCCTCTGGACATCTGTATAATAAAATAATGTGCTCAAAACATGAGAGTATAAAAGAATTTAAAAAAAATGGGGGGCCTGGCCTATAGCCGGCCCTGTTGAAAAGGTGTGTTTTATTGGACTCTTAGAGTTTTCCTGGAATTATTTCCAGAACTTATTATTTATTCTTATTAAGATCAAATCAGACCAGATCCAATCAGATCAGAACAGATCAGACCATATCTTATAAAATTCAAATCAGAACACATTATTTCAGGCGAAGAGAACATGACTTGTTTAGTGTTATTTTTGCTTTCAAAATTATTAATTCTACCTTAGAAGAGAGAGAGAGAGAGAGAGAGAGAGAGAGAGAGAGAGAGAGAGAGAGAGAGAGAGAGAGAATGGCATCCATTCCATATGAAAGTTTATTTGTTCTTTTGATTTAATTATACATGGCATGCTAAAGAATATCACAAAATCAATATATAAGATTATACTACAACTTCATTACAAAATGCTACGGATCGGAACATCAATATTACTCCTATCATTCAAAAATTACTACTCCATTACAAAATGATATCGAACAATAATATTACTCCCTCAAGATTCTCCTTAATTAGCATGATAATTCTTGCGAAATTCTTCAAATGTCACACACTATATTTCTCCATTATTAGGAGACAAATCCGGAACACCACTTTGGGATTAATGGAGGATGATCCAATTTAAGATCCATTCTTTTCTTCCCCGGTTTGCCAAGCTACAGCTGCCGTAGAACAACTTTACCCCGGCCGCCACATCAGCAAGCCGACGCTTCATTGCATCTACCTGTCCAGGATTAGTAATTAAATGTAATTGGGACTACTTCGGCTAAATAAGGAAAGTTACATAATTATTATTTTAAACAACTCAAGACCAAATTGTAATAGTAAAAACTTACAAAAGCTTTCTCGTATTTATTGCCCAATTTTTTTATTTTTTATTTTTTATTTTTTTATTTTTTAAAAAAAGGGGGTTTGGGTGGTGTTGAGCGTAAAATATGTAGAGGTTTAGAGACCTCTTTTGATTTATAACTTTGAAGAGATTACAGGAAGGATTACAGGAACGTAAACAAAGCGGTAAAATTGCAGAATGAAAACAACATAATAAAACTTGCAGAAAGAAAATAAACTGCAGAAAATGAATTTTTCTCTGTGGAGTCGAAGGAGCCTTCCAAATGAACATCCCTTTGGCTTTTATAGGCAGAGACCCTCAACCGTCAGATACCCATAACCTCTCCTAGGACACCTGTCGTCACGCCGTCTCTCCTGCTGGCAGAGATCTTCAACCGTCAGACACCTGTCTCCACGCTGGTTCTCCACATAAACCTCCCTTCCATTCTCTTCGTAACTCCTGGGCCTACATAATACGAGAAACGGGGCGCCGCCACTTTTGATGGCCTCCCAGGTTTGTGTCTTGCTCACTTTTGATGGCCTCCATTCGTCGTGCCTTGGCCTCCACCAAAGGTTTCTCGGCCGCCACCAGGAGCTCCCCGGCCGCCGTACGGCACCCCTTGGCCGCCACTTGGTTTATGATTGTGTCGCACACTTAAATCTTGACTTAGATAATCCTATGCTCACTTAAATAGGTTCACTTCAATAGCCTCACTTCAATAATAGGCTCACTTTAATAGGCTCACTTTAATAGACTCACCTCAAAAGGTTCACTTGATAGGCTCACTCCAATAGGCTCACTTTAATAGTTCACTTCTCACTTCAATAGGCTCACTTTAATAACTCACGTTGAGGCTCACTTTAATAGGCTCACTTTAATAGGCTCACCTCAAAAGGCTCACTTTGATAACTCACGTTGAGGCTCACTTTAATACTTTTATTCAGTGGGACTCACTTTTATTGGGTCAACAGATGCCCCCCTCACGTAATTCGTCTGATTAGGACTTTCTAAGGCGAATTTACGCATTCAATATAGGCTTGACCCATATCCTCCAGCCGCCATTAAGGAAGTCCTACCCAGCCGCCATCCGAGCCTTGCCAGCCGCCCTTGGAAGAGCCCAGACCGCCATCCTTGAGCCTTTCGTTATGCCGCCACTACTCAGCCACCAACTACTCGGCCTCCAAGGCCGCTGTCAATCACGCTCTAGGGTCACTATCCAGGGTTGTTTCTACCAAGGATCAATGTAGAAGCCACCACTATTGGGACGTCTTCCTCTTTACCCGATTTCACTTTATTGAAATGAGTCCCTTGTAAAGGAAGACGCTTCTCTTCCTGTTCCTCCAGGAATTTTTCCAAACGGGCCGCTCTCTCGGCCAGTTGGGCAAGATTACTTGCATCATGCACAATTAAATGTTCTTTTAGTCTAGGCAACATATTGGATACTGCTATGTTGGCTATTTCCCTCTCAGGGATTGCCATAGTACATCGGCCCTTAAGTCGTTGTAACCTATTAATGAAGGCACTTGCCGTCTCATCGGCATATTGCCTTGCATTAGTTAAATCTGCGAGACTAACCTGGGACAGGGGTGTATAGAATCTTTCATGAAAGGCTTGCTCCAAATCAGTCCAATTCTGGACAGAATTAGGCCGCAAAGACGCATACCATGCGAAAGCAGGACCGGTGAGGGATGAGCTAAAGAGCCTCAACTTCAACCAGTCGTTCGATGCTGCCTCCCCACACTGTGCAGTGAACCTGCCCACATGCTCCACGGTGGACTTACCTTCATCCCCTGAGAATGTGGAGAATTCAGGCATCTTAAAGCCTCGTGGGTATGGTTGCACGCTATCAACCCAATCAGGGTACGGCTTGCGGTATGTTGGCCGCTCCATCGACCTCAGTTGAATCCCGAAGTGCTGCTGCATCATGTCTGCCAGCAACTCGGGCGACACTACTGGCGCCTGCGCAGGTGGCATCGCCACTGGGGGTGTAAGAGGAGCCACAGCGGCTGGTTGCGGCGTCTGCCCCCCTTGCGGTGGCGTCTGCCCCCAAGGTTGGGGCGCCTGTCCCCAAGGCTGCGTCGCCATGTAGGGTACACCAGGAACATTCGGCACATTAGGTGCCGCTTGTCGTGGTGGCATACCAGTGGCCCCAGAGACCGCTGTACAGCCTGGCGATACACTGGTGGCCATTAAACACCCTGGTGCTGCATAAATCGGCATTGGAGGCGCTGTATATCCAAGATTCGGCGCCATAGGAGCCGCTGGGGTATAGGCGTAGGCTGTCTGGTATGGATTCACGAACGGACTAGGCAAACCTCCTACATCAGGTAGTGGTGGCTGACTGGGTGCTGTTCCCCAAGCCCGTAGTTGGCCGCCTGACGGCCCTGAACATATCGGCGTGTTAACGCCGTTTACAAGGGCGGTTGCAGGAGCAGTTGCTTCATGTTGAGTCCGCAGAGCATTGAAGCCTCGGTCAATCTGATCGGCCATAGCAGGCCGCAAAACGTCCATAAGATGCCTCGTGAGTATAGGCATGAACTCGGCCATCGATTCTGTCATCGAGAGCCGCATTTGTTCCGTCAATGTGGGGGTCTGCATTATCCCCTGTTGTGGCTGGGCAGTACTCGTCGTCTCAATTGCATCCTCAGACGACGTTCTAATAGGTGTCTTTTCTTGCAGAGACATTTCTTCGAATTTCTGCGTTAAATCACTTACCAAACGTCCAGACCTTAGACGCATACACTTCTTTGAAGCGGATATGGCTTTAACTTCGGTCCCACTGGGCGTGCCAATTTGTTGAGCGTAAAATATGTAGAGGTTTAGAGACCTCTTTTGATTTATAACTTTGAAGAGATTACAGGAAGGATTACAGGAACGTAAACAAAGCGGTAAAATTGCAGAATGAAAACAACAGAATAAAACTTGCAGAAAGAAAATAAACTGCAGAAAATGAATTTTTCTCTGTGGAGTCGAAGGAGCCTTCCAAATGAACATCCCTTTGGCTTTTATAGGCAGAGACCCTCAACCGTCAGATACCCATAACCTCTCCTAGGACACCTGTCGTCACGCCGTCTCTCCTGCTGGCAGAGATCTTCAACCGTCAGACACCTGTCTCCACGCTGGTTCTCCACATAAACCTCCCTTCCATTCTCTTCGTAACTCCTGGGCCTACATAATACGAGAAACGGGGCGCCGCCACTTTTGATGGCCTCCCAGGTTTGTGTCTTGCTCACTTTTGATGGCCTCCATTCGTCGTGCCTTGGCCTCCACCAAAGGTTTCTCGGCCGCCACCAGGAGCTCCCCGGCCGCCGTACGGCACCCCTTGGCCGCCACTTGGTTTATGATTGTGTCGCACACTTAAATCTTGACTTAGATAATCCTATGCTCACTTAAATAGGTTCACTTCAATAGCCTCACTTCAATAATAGGCTCACTTTAATAGGCTCACTTTAATAGACTCACCTCAAAAGGTTCACTTGATAGGCTCACTCCAATAGGCTCACTTTAATAGTTCACTTCTCACTTCAATAGGCTCACTTTAATAACTCACGTTGAGGCTCACTTTAATAGGCTCACTTTAATAGGCTCACCTCAAAAGGCTCACTTTGATAACTCACGTTGAGGCTCACTTTAATACTTTTATTCAGTGGGACTCACTTTTATTGGGTCAACAGGTGGGTGTCTCTTTCCAACGGGTTTGAACAAATTGGGTGGGAATGCAATGCATTTTAAGTTGGCCCTCGTAATATTAAGGTGGGTGCTCTTAACATGTTAACCTACTATTACTCTCGTAAGGGTAATGCTATGTCAGGTTTTTAAATATCCACAGTAACCTCGAATTCTTGACAAAAAATTCAAGTTCAGGGGCATTTTGAAGTGGAATTTTACATACAATATCTCTTTATAAAACTTCCGTAGAAATTTCGCACGAAACCCGCTATTTTCCGAAATTTGACACTAACTTTTTGAAATTTGACCAAAATTTTTGAAGTTCTAATTTTCTCAAAAAAGAGAGATTCTAATTGTCAGTAAATTTGATTATGTCCGGTTTGGGAGAGGCACTCTTAAATGTCTTTGCAGATCCTTGAGAGATTAGTCTCGAGTCTAATGTGGTATGAGAATACCGGGTTCACCAAAAAAATATATATTAATTATGTCATGCTAATTGACTTGTTTTCATCGCCCGTTTAATCAAAATATTATCAACCTATATATTGCATCTTATATATTCCGTATAATATTACTTCGTATATAGTAAGCCATGTAATGAATATTGTTAGTTAAACATTTTACTAATTTTTTATTGACAACGGTTACTCATTCAGTTCATTGACCAATCCCCATCCTTTGCTTGAATGAGATCAAGAATGGGGGAAGCATTATTAGAGCTGTAAACGAGCCGAACCGAACCGAGCTTTAAGTGTTTGAGCTCTGTTCGTTAAGCTTAACGAACGAACACGAACCGAGCTCAGCTCACAAACTGTTTGCTCACAAACTGTTTGTTCTATTTACAGCTCTAAGCATTATATAAAGAGAAAAAAAACATAAGTAGAGTTTCTTTTCCGAATTACTTTATTATAGGATAAATCTTAGGGATGGCAAAAAACCCATACCCAATGGTGAAAACCGAAAACCGAATTTTCGGTTCGGTTTTGGGGGACTACTATCGGGGATGGGCCGGAGATTGGGGATTTTATTGGGGATTTTATCGGGGACGGGGATGGGGATGGGGGAAGTAGTCCCCGCCCCGGCCCATCCCCGATATGTTTTTTATATTATTTTTATATTTTTATATATTAGAATTAATATTTTCTATATTATATTTGATTAAAGCCCCTTAGTTTGGTGTGTTAATTATATATTGGAAACTATTATGAACTTTCAATTTTAATTATGGTTTATTGTTAAATAATTTATATATGTGTTTTGATAAATTATTTATATTGAAAGTTGTCTATCTTTCAGACAAAAAAGAAAGTTGTCTCGAATAATAAGACTCCGACCATTCCAATTGCCGAAAAAAAAATTAAAAGTTGGGAGTAAGTGAATCCCCGATAAGGTCCCCGATGGGGATCGGGGAAATTATGGTCTCCGATGGGGATCCCCGATAAGGTCCCCGACGGGGATTGGGCCGGTTTTGGGGATTAAAAATCCTAACGGTTTTTGGGGATGGGGATGCTACTCCCCGCCCCAAAACCGGCCCATTGCCATTCCTAATAAATCTTTGGCAACTCATAGAGAAGGGAGCGTCCCCTAAAAGTTAAGGCTTTTTCCTAATTCATTTAATGGAGACATTAAGCAGTGAACTTTCAGTAGCTCTAGACAACGATTTCTGTTGAATCACGAAATTTAAATATTAAATGGAATTTATCAAAGCAAAATCACATATAAAATGTGGTATAGTTCTACAGTCTCCAATCCTAATCGTTCGAGTAATATTGAAATTTGTTGCTTCCGACTTTGTTCCCAGTATGGAGCCATCGTCGGTCGGTTGTATGTTTGGTAAATAATTAGATTTTAGCGTCTGAAGTTTAGAGTTTAAAATTAATGGTAAAAAATAATGGTGTTTGGTAATGCAATTTTAAATTACAGTTTAGAATTTGGAGTTCGGAAAGCTAAAAGATGGGGGAGAGTAGGGGTGGGAATAGGCCAGACTACCCGACAGGGGCCTATGGCCTTGCCTACCGAAGGTCAGGCCAGGCCAGACTTTTTTATAAACAAGCTAGGCTTAGGCTAATTTAAAAACTTATTGAGATAAATAGGTCCAGACCGGGCTTAATTAAAAACTTTTTAGGCCTACCAGGCTGACCTATTTATCATATTATTAATCTATTTATGTTTATTGCATAGAAATATGTTGTATTATTAGTATTATATTATGTAAAATGAATTATTAATTTGATCTTATATAGATTTTTAAAATATTTATAAGTTATGAAAAATTGCCCAATTAAACAAATTATTTCTTCTAACCTTATGATTACATCAGGATAGATATATAAAAAAATTTAAACTTATTTCTGAAATAGGCTTAATAAGGCTTTTAAAAGGTTTAGAAGCTGGCCTATCAAATAAATAGAACAGGCTTATACCTATAACATAGGTCTATCAAATCAAAGATAATATGCCAGGCTCAGGCATAAGAAAATCGACGTAAGCCCAGGCGTACAAGATTAGGCCTAACCCGACCTAGCCTATTTCCACCCTAGGGGAGAAAAACGTTCAGAGTTTAGAGATTAAAATTTGGCGGTTACTATAATTAATGTATATTATATATAGGATTTTAGGCTATTTTTAATATGTATTTCATTTTGAATTTAATAAATATTGAATTTTAAAATATTCATTTTGATTCTCACGATGTGTTTCAAAATATTGAATTTAATAAATAATGTATGAAATTTAATGTAATATAATTAATGAAGTTGTAGTTTGCATGGATTGGAATTAAATCAGCCTTTTCCCCTAAAAAAAAAATAATGAAGTTAAATTATTATTTAAGTTATTCGTTCGGTTTGAATTTTTATTAATTGTATTTATTAAGTTATTCATTTATTTATTTATGTTTTTATATTTGACATCAATTTTTTCACTTAAAAATATAAAAAGAAATTATTAAAAGAAAATATATAAAATTTTAATAAAAAGTTTTCAACATGTTGTAATAACTTTCATGATTTCTTTAAAATAAAAAAACAGATATTAATATCTCCATTTTAACGAATTTTAAAGATCAATAGTAGCATTTTTCATTTTCTTAGGTAGGTCATAGGTGTGGGTTTTTGAAGAGGGGATTCAATCAATTGCTTTTCCAAAACCCTAGAAACGTCAGTGGAAATCATCTACTTTCTGGTTACGACTCACCGCCCGCTGCCCCCGTCGAGTTGTCTTTGCGATGTACTCAATTGGAGCTTCACGTCACAACTTCAGATTTCTAAGGTCGCTGCTGAAGGTACGTAGAGCAAGAGTGCCTGAATTTCCATGTACTGTTGTTAGAAGTCTGGGAACTGCCACGGAAAGATCGGATATTTACTACAATTTTGATGGGAATCTTTCTGAAATCGGTACTTCTAATCAATCTGATGGGTTTTACAGTGGGGATTTGGGCCAGAAGGACCAATATGGGGATTTAGGCGCCGAGAGATCGGAGTTTTACGGTGGTGATAAGGTTGAGAACCGATTCGATGTTAATCCAGGTAATCATAATACTGAATTTAATGGAAGGAATTCGAACGGAGCTGAGCAAAGTCGGACTCGGTTTTATGAGTCTAATTTCCCCGTACAGCGTGTTAAAGATGCACCTGGGGATTGGGGAAATGGGAAGCAGAGTTTGGTTTGGCAGAATGCAAACTTCGGTGGCTATGGTGATGTGAGTGCTTCTGAGTTGTCGCTACAAAATCATAGTGCAGTACTGCGGAATTCAAGTGGACAATTTGCTGGCTGGGATAGTTCAGCGCGTTCGACTGGTGTGAATGAAGAAATGTTTCGGCCATGTGAACGGAAAACCGAGACACCATTCCAAAATGGAGCTGGAACTTATTATTCCAGCAATGCAGGGAATTACCAGCAAAACTGGATGGAAACCCAAAGTGATGGAGTACATCATTATTCTCCATTGCCAAATGATATGAAGTCTGTTGTGGGACAAGGTGACGTTGATGGAAGGAATCAAACCAAAAGTAAAATGGAAGTTTTAGATGAATATATTGGGGAAGGAAAATTGAAGGAGGCGATGGAACATTTGAAACAGCTGCAGAAGGAGGGCGTCCAAGTTGATCCACCCCGGTACATGGCATTCATAAAAGCTTGTGGTGAGGAACGGGCTTTGGATGAGGCGAAAGCTGTCCATAAGCACCTTGTAAGGTCTGGAATGCATCTTGAAGTCAAGACATACAACAGGATTTTAGAGATGTATTCTAGTTGTGACTCTATGGAGGATGCTTATGGCGTCTTTACTAAAATGTTAAAACGCAATCTGACCTCTTGGGACATTATGATATCTGGATTTGCTAAGAATGGGCTTGGGGAAGATGCTCTTGATTTATTTGCTGAATTTAAAAGAACTGGGTTGAAACCAGATGGACAAATGTTCATTGGGGTTTTTTCTGCCTGTGGTGTTGTATGTGACATTCTTGAAGGAATGTTGCATTTCAAGTCCATGGAAAATGATTATGATATTATTCCAACTATGGAACACTATGTTGGTATAGTAGGCATGATGGGAAGTGCAGGATGTTTGGATGAAGCTTTGGAATTTGTTGAAAGGATGCCGGTAGAACCTAGTGTAGAAATTTGGGAAACTTTGATGAAGTTCTGCAGAATCCATGGAAATGCTGAGCTTGGGGATCGATGTATGGAACTTATTGAGCATCTTGACATGTCACGTCTTAACGCTCAATCAAGGGTAGGCCTCATGCCAATAAATCCCTCTGAGGTTACAAAGGATAAGAAAAAATTAAGTGGTGAAAAACTCCCAGATATTACAAGAAGAGTCCATGAGTATAGAGCAGGTGACCGATCTCATCCAGATCATGAAAGGATATATGGATTGCTTTGGGGGTTAAAGCAGCAGTTGAAAGAGATTGGATACATACCTGACACCAAATTTGTGCTACATGATGTTGATCAAGAAGTGAAGGAAGAGGCTCTTATGGCTCATAGCGAGAGACTTGCTGCTGCCCAAGGTTTCTTGACCACTTCAGCTCGATCCCCACTGCGTATAATCAAGAATCTTCGTGTTTGTGGTGATTGCCACAATATATTTAAGATGATCTCAAAGATAGTTGGCAGGGAAATTATAGCACGAGATAGCAAAAGATTTCACCATTTTAGAGATGGTTCATGCAGCTGCAATGATTATTGGTAACCTGAACCTGAATTTTTTAAGGTACTTAATGATTCTTTTCTCTGAAATTCTTGTATTCAGAGCTAAGATGGGTTATTTGACTTTCTTACGGATGTAGATCTGTTGGGATCTTTTCGTGTTTCAATGGAAGAAATTTCTACGATGAACTCAAGTTCTTGTATCATGTCAGCTGACTTGGTTAAATTGCTTCTTTTTGTATCAAGATTTTTAGTTCACAGATATCAGTGATATATATTTTTAAAAGCGCGAATATTTTTTCTGCTATAGTTCTTAATTCATTTGCTGTATCTTATCCAGACTCAAGGCAAATTTGATGGGGGATTATTTGCACTGGTGCTTGAGAAAAAGTTATCTGATTGAGTGCCTTTTATGTGTGAACCATGTTATGATTCAAATTTAAGATGATCAAGAAACTGCATTGGTTACTGGTTACTGTTTCAGTTTATAATACATGTTAGGAGGTTTCTCAATTCTCACATGTCACCGAAAATGGCTAACTTTATTTATTCAAAATCCAAAAGTATATTATCTTGTTTCTATTTGCATATTCTGCTTGCTGGTTTTAAGTGAATTGCTTGGGTTGGAGGGTGAAGGGATCCTTTTTCTCTTGGACCTTTCCACTGTAAGTGTGCTCAGTTATTGGTTATGAGAAGTTATGGATTAATAGAGTTATTTTTAACACAAAATGTAAGAATCATCCTTTTTAATTTGAAGACCATTTACATGATACACTGTAATTGATTCTGTATCTCTTTATGAACCCCTTTCCAAGTGGCATGTTGTCTGAGGTTCGAAAAGATGAATTCACTTTAATTTAGTTTCACAATTACACTTGTCTTGTAGTATTCGTGGCTGTAAAGTTTTTTTCCCTCGTAATGCTGCTGTTGCTTGTGATAGCGAGGAAACATTGTTGGAGAAAAAGAAATTTGTGTATTGAGTTGTTGGTAAGGGTTGTGGGGTTTGAGATTACAATTACTGGAAGACTGTAGGAATAAAGCTCCATTGCCATGACAGGTAGACTGAAGTATGCTCAGTTCGTCAGTTAACTCAGTCAAGATGTCTGTTCTTTGAACCACATTCAAGCTAAGCAATCACTTTCCATTAAGACATTGGATGTTCTTCTAATCACCATTTTCATTACCATCTAAATAGCTTTAACTAATCTCAGCATCTTCAGGACTCAATAGGAATTTCTCGTCGAGTAATCTCCAAGCAATTCAACTCCCTGAAGAATTCTTACCTGTCGGGGCAAGGGTGCAAAAATCCAACCTGATAGGAATAAAGCTCGGGATGACAGAGTTATAGTGTTTTGATATATTACTGGAAGTAAATGGTGTGTGGCTATCACAATGGGAACTTGATTGTGAAATTTTATATCAAATAACATGAAAACAACAAACATCTTTACAGGTTCTCCATGTCATGCTAAATCTTTGAGAGCTCTGTTTCTTCCTCAATTAGAGGTATTTTAATAGTACATTACAGTTCATGATTGAGTTTTAATATCTAGACCATTTTATGTCCTAAGAGGATGATGGTAGAATTTTGTTCCCCCGAACTCAGAACTATTTCCACCGAAATCGATGCAGAAAAAAGTGTGGCTTCAAGTAAGAGGAGGAAAAAAGCATGGACAAGTTTAATGGAGGTTACCCAGGCCAATGAGCATGACACTAGCAAGAAGAAACTCACCAACTTAACCATCCCATTCTTTCTATAACTATGTAACTGGGGAAGCCTTTGCTTCATGAAGGAAAATATCAATTAGGCGTTACAGTTATGCATTTCATTTATCCCATTAGTTATTTAAGATTTTATTCTAATGAAAATTCACATGAATGCCTTAATGTTATTGGCCTAACAGCCCAACACTGTGAATGATTTAACTGTTTAATGCAGGCTTGGCATTTGGCAATTGCCTGGGCGACATGGGATCTCATAGCCATGGCTGAAAGTGGCAGGCGCGATGGGCGATGGCCCTTCAACCCATGCTGTGACCCTTGTGTGGAATGGAATGTAAATGAGGTGAGAAATTTTGTACTACTGCTGGAAACTGATTAAAGAACATTTCAGCCTATGCAAATAAGTTATTGTACATAAAATAAAACTGATACTAGTCTTATTTCAAGAAATTGTTTCACCAATTCTAGAAAGATGCAAAGAATTGCATGCTTTAGTTGTTCTTAATGGATTTTTGCTGTCCCTGTTTCTATTTTTATTTTTCTTCAAGATATCTCAAATCTTCAATTGTAAGTTGTTTGAAGTTAAAACAAAGAATTCATTCTTGTGTCGAGTTTAATTTGTCCATGAATTGGTTCCTTTTACCTAACTGAACTGGGAAATATCTTGCGCTGCGCTCATGAATTTTTCGGTATACGTAAATGACCGCTTCTGACTACCAGAGTCTAGGCATATACAGTAAACTAATTGGATTATTTCTTTCTCTGCTTATAACTAGATTTGTGTCTTTCTACATTTATCTGTGTCAAATAATCAGGCCAACATAATGTGTAATTTTGACAGTTCTCAGACATTTGAACTGCTGAAGCATACATATCTTCTTCAGCTGTAAATTGCTTTCTATTGCTTATTGTTAGTTACCAACTGTCTGGCTCAGAGACATTAGTTGCCACAGTCTCTTAAGGTACCCATCTGACTGTATCATAGTATTTTTCTAATTAAACCTATGACAAATTTCAAATTTGGGCATTTTGCTTAGTAATGATTTTCTTGCAATGGATTATAATGTACTTCTACTATGGTTGTTTGTTTTAATAAAGTAAAATGCTTGGGTTGAAGGCCGAAAGGATCCTTTTTTCCCTTCCTTGGGTCTTTCCACTGTAAGTGTGCTCAATTATTGGCTATGTGAAGTTATGGATGAATAGATTTATCTTTAACACAAATTGTAAGAATCATTCCTTTCTGATTTGAAGACCAATAACATGATACACTGTAAATAGGGGTAGGCCAGGCCACACTAGGCTTAGGCAATTTTTAAAGCATATTTAGATAAATAGGCTCGGGTCAGGCTTTATAAATAGCTTATTAAGCCTACCAGATCGGTCTATTTATCATTGTTGTTTGTATGTTTATATTTACTGCATAGGAATATCCGAATATGTGGTATTATTATTATTATTATTATTATTATTATTATTATTATTATTATTATTATTATTTACTATTATTATTATTATTATTATTATTTTTTATGTAGAAGTAATTATTATTGAACTTATATAGTTTTTACTTCCTCCGTCTCATTGTAATTGTTACAAACTCTTTCGACACGCATGCCGATGCATATTTTTTACGGTTAATAACTTAAATTTTGTACAACGAAAAGTTATAAAAAGTTGATTGTCTAAAACTACAAGATTAGACGAATCTAACAAGATCTCACTTGACTATGTTTTTTTTTACATAACTATGATAAAAAGTTGAATCAAAGTTAAACAGTGAATAGTGCAAAAAATGATTTGTAACAAAATGAGTGGGACGGAGGAAGTATAATAGTTATAATTCTTTTCCTGTATATAAATAACTGTGGATGAAGACTTGCCCAAATGCACCTATTCATGTCTTCCAACATTATGCTTACATTCGGGCATATATAAAAGAACTTTAACTTAATTTTGAAGTGGGCTTAATCGTGCTTTTAAGAGCATGTTTGTTTTAGCTTATTTTTTTCTTCTTTTGACTTTTGCTTCACCCAAAAGTTCTTTTGAATTTTTTTAACTGTTTGTTTAGATTTTTTTAAAAGGAAAAGAAGAAGTAAGAGTTAAAATTCAACTTTTTTTTCAAAGTAGGTCGGGGTTATTTTTTTAAAAATGAGAAGTCATTTTGGAATAAAAATATAAAAATATACCCATTTAAAAAGAAAATAAAATATATTGTAAATATCCTTATAATATTTATAACCATTTTAATAATTTTAATACATCAAAAGAAAATAAAATATATTGTAAATATCCTTATAATATTTATAACCATTTTAGTAATTTTAATACATCAAAAGTCCTTCTACGTATAATTCATCCAAACATGTTTCAGTTGAAAAACAGCTTTAATAATATCAATTCATACAATTATTTGAGCTGCGTTTGCTTTTGAATTCTCCTTCTCTTCCTTCTCCTTTTACTACTGACTTCTCAATTTTTTAAAAGCCAAAACAAACAGGTCTTAAAAGGCTTAAAAGCTGGCCTATTTAAATATATAGGCTAGGCTTAGCTTAAAACATAGGCCTATCGAATGTAATAGGCCAGGCTCGGGCTTAGAAAAACGACGTAGGCCTAGGCCGTACAAGCCTAGGTCTAGCCCGACCTAGCCTATTTCCACCCCTATAATTAATTCTGTCACCTGCTTAGGAACCCCTTTCCCAGCGGCTATTGTATGAGTTTTTTAAGCTTTCACCTTTGCCAATGTTTCGCGTCATGTTCACAAAAAAAAAAAGTCTGCCTATATACATTGAAAATGGATCAACGACCCATTTAGTTCTTCACTAAAAAATTTAAATGAAATTTCTTTGCATAGAAGAACCGACATTGTACTGCAAAATAAAATAGCAGAAATGTGAACAAATGCAGAAAGAAAAATAAATTAAAATTAAATAAATTTAAAAAATGTGGTTCCCAAAAATTGGGGGCGTGTAAGAACACTTCTTGCACTAATGTTGTGAAGCTTGATGATGCAAGAGTATTATACACAATTGCATTTGGGCGGTACACAATTTTAGCCCATGTCTTTTCGGCCTTTTTTGGGACTAGGGTTCCGTGTGTATAAAAACCCATCTTGTATCGTTGTAAACAATATATGAAACATAGAAAATCCTTGGCTTGGTAGTGCCCCCAGACGTAGGAGAAATCCAAACCGAGTAAACAATTCTTGTGTGTTTTTCATTGTTTTCGTTACTTTTCATAGCATGCACCCCGTCATCACCATCCCTGATAAATATAAACCACTAAATTGAACTTCAACATATAATTTTTTTTATGAAGAAATCAACCGAATTCTAGTAATCGGATAGAAATAAAGTTATGCTCAAATCAAAGGTTTTATTTTTTCGGATAGAAATAAAGTTATGCTCAAATCAAAGTTTTTATTTTTTGGGTAAAGAGTGACACTTTGAACGTCGGCTAAAAAAACATACCAGTACTAATTGTTAATACATTGCTTTAACAACTTAACCTTGTACTTTTCATTGAGATGATTTACAGGTGTTAGCACATCCGGTTAACGACGACAGTTAACTCTGCTGGAAGTTATTGTACTTATTTAAATACTGCAGAGTCTGTAATCTTTGTTAGTTTTTGAGCGCTTTTATTTTTCATTCGTTTTAGAGATTACAGAGAGAGAGTTTTTGTGAATGTTCTTCAAGAACTTATATGTAAATCTTTAGAAGAACAAGATAGTAGATTGAGTTTACATCGAAGATATCTGTAGGTATCGTGATCTACAGTCAAGAACGATTTCTGAAGATTCAGGGAGAAAGATGAAGGTCATGGTGATCGACATATCGTGATCGTGCCTTGGTGAATTCAAATAGGGTGTTTTTCCCTGCAGCCGTAGTTGAGGGGGAGTCCTAACTACACTGCTCTACTAGATTTGTTCGTCTAGGGTGAGAGTTTGTTTTCTGGGTTTAGGCATTAGATTGAGTCTGTGATTTTGATCTTTAGTCTAGTTCAAGTCCCTGGATTGGTATCCCCCAGATGTAGGTTGCAAAACCGAACTGGGTCAACAAATTGATTGTGTTCTTTACTGCTTTCGCAAACACGTAGTTAGAACACTGCACTAACAACCATAACTGAATCTTGAAGTTTAAAGGGACCGTCAAATTGGTATCAGAGCTAATCCTCTAACGTAGCTGAGGAAATCCATTCATTCAAGATTCAAGAATCATGAACCGTGAAGGAGCATTTAACACTCGTCCGCCTTTGTTCGATGGAAATGATTATGCATATTGGAAAGCAAGGATGCAAAATTATCTTTTGGCTCAAGGAGATGGAGTTTGGGATTCAGTTTTGGAGCCATGGACTCAACCGACGAGAGAGGTTCGCACTGGTGAAGGTGAGACGGCTACAACAAAAATTCGATGGGCAACCAACGCCGAACTCACACAAGTCGAGAGAACCGCGAGACAAGCAAACTACACAGCTCTAAATGCTATCAGTGGTGCCATGGATGAAGCGCAATTCAGGATGATCGCTAATTGCACGTCTGCCTATGAAGCTTGGAATTTCTTGGAAACTCAACATGAAGGTTCGGAAGATGTCAAGACAACCCGACTACAGCGAATTGAATCGATCTTTGACAGTTTGAGAATGACAAATGATGAGGATATCACATCATATTTTGGAAGATTTCAAGATATTGTGAATCAAGCCACAACCCTTGGAATGACCTTTGAAGGATCAAAGCTTGTGGAAGTTTCTCAGGACCGTTTCAAAGAAATACTCTGCAAAAGTAGCAGCTCTTGAAGAAGTTGAGAAGATCAAGACAATGTCCTTGAGGGAATTGGTTGGTATTCTTCAAACTTATGAGATTAATCATCTAGCCTCAGAAAAATCGCACAAGAATATTGCATTCAAAGCCGAGGATGACCTGTTGAAGATTTCGAAGAGGAAGTTTCTTTACTCTCCAAAAGGATTGGAAAGATGCTTCAAAATAAGCATTTCAAGAAATTTCAGAAGAAAAATCGATGTTCTGACAACCAGTTGACGACTGAGAAGCAGAACAACAGAAATGAAAGGAAAACTGATGGAAGTTTCGAAGGCCTAAGAAGGATAAAGATGATGATAAGCCTGACAAATCCTCTGAGATCAGGTGTTTTGAATGTGAAGGAAAAGACCATGTGAGAGCTGAATGTCCTACTGCTAAGAAGAAGAAAGGAAAAGCACTTCAAGCCACTTTGAGTGATGACTCTGAAGATGAAGCTGAAAAATGATCAATCAAGTGATGATGAAGATGTCGTTGCATCGTGACAAGAGAAGCCAGTCCTACCCCTTCTAAAGGTAACTCTGAGTCAATTCAATTAATTACTGACATCTCTTCTATTGTTACAGCTGAATCAGGTAGTCTCTATAAAGAATTAGTTGATATCTTTGAAGAACTCAAAGAGGAGTATGAAGATGTTGTTCAGGAGAATGAGCAGTTGTCAAAACAACTTACTGACATCAGTCTGACTTTGGATAAAGCTGAAGCTCAAAAACTTAAGGCTATTGATGATCTAAAAGTTCTTAAGGGAAAGTATGATGAAGTGAAACTTCAGGTTACCACTTTAACCAAAGAGAAGGAATCATTCAGGGAAAGGCAAACTAGATGAAGTTCTATCCATTGGAAAGAGCTACAGAGACATGACTGGTATTGGGTACAAGAATCAAGCATCTACAGGGAAAAGACTATTTGTTAGTGGTGGAAACTTGAATGCTGAATCAAGCTCACTGTCAAATCAGGATGTCCCTACATCACCTAAACGGCGCAGAGACTGTCTCTATTGCAGCTTACCTGGTCATACGGCTGAAACTTGTATGAAAATTGTTCGTGATCTCATGAATGGTCGTCCCGTGGTCTGGCCCCATGAAGATTTAAAGAAGAAGATCAGAATTCAAATGGAGTGGGTGCCTAAGAGAAAAGAGAGTCAATGCCTCGTTGTTCTATCTTCGCAACAACAACCGCGATCCAAAAAGTGGTATTTTGATTCAGGTTGCTCAAGGCACATGACAGGTAGTAAGGATATTCTAAGTAACTTCACAGATAGAGATTGTGGAGATGTGGTTTTTGGTGATGGTGCTAGAAGCAAAATCACTGTCTATGTATTTGATTGCAGGAGAGATAACATCATGACTGGAAAACGTTCAAAGAACAATTGCTGTACTTTGGAAGCAAATCTAGCTCAAGCACTTGAAAGCAGACTCGAGCTCAACATAAGAAAACAGATGGAATCTCTACAAATCATTGCCTAGAACTAATCCATATGGATCTTATGGGTCCAACAGAAACTGAAAGCCTAAATGGCAAAAGGTATGTTTTAGTTTGTGTTGATGATTTTTCGAGATTTACTTGGGTATGTTTTCTCAGGAGCAAAGATGAAGCATTCCAACACTTTGAAAAGCTCAGCCTGGAATTGATGAATGAGAAGCAAGCCAAAATTCAAAGAATCCGATCTGATCATGGACGCGAGTTTGAGAATCAGGAGTTTGAACATTTATGTAACAACCATGGTATATTCCATGAGTACTCAACCCTAAAGACTCCACAACAGAACGGGATTGCTGAAAGGAAGAATAGAACACTTCAGGAGATGGCTCGTTGAATGTTGCATGCTAGTGCCCTTGGCAAGTCCTTTTGGGCAGAAGCAATTCATACAGCGTGTCACATCATCAATCGTGTGTTGTTGAGACCTCACACTAACAACACTCCATATCAAATCTGGAATAGTAAAACTTCTACTGTTAAATATTTTCATACTTTTGGATGTAAATGTTTTGTCTACAGGGATAGAGAGCAAATTAAGAAGTTTGATGCTAGAGCTGAGGAAGGTTGGTTTTTGGGTTATTCCAATAACTCAAGAGCTTATCGAGTTTATCTGATCAATCCAGAAAGGTTATTGAAACATTAAATGTCCTATTCGAGGATAAATATTCTTTACCTAGAAAGGATGATGATGATGATACAGTTCCTAGTGTTGATACTGCCTCAGACAACCCTATCGTCGGTACATCCAGTTAACAACAGTCTGAAGGAATAGTTATTGATGATGATGAAGAAGCTGATCATGAGCAAAAACTAGGGATTTCTGAGTCAAGTCCTAAAGTAGTTTTACCTAATAAGAGGAAAGGTCCAAGAGCACTGAAACATCATTCACAACAAGATATCATTGGAGATCCAAATGCTCAAAGACAAACAAGGAATCAAAAGGCTGATTATAGAGAATTAGCAGGGATGAATTGTTTTGTTTCTAAGATAGAGCCGAAGAATGTTTCAGAAGCCTTAACAGATGAATATTGGATAGCGGCTATGCAAGGTGAACCGATTCAATTTCAAATAAATGCTGTCTTGGAGTTAGTGGAACAACCTCCAAACATCAATGTGATTGGCACAAAGTGGGTATTTCGGAACAAGACTGATGAAAAGGGAAACATTGTTAGAAATAAAGCACGTCTTGTTGCTCAAGGTTTCACTCAGATAGAAGGAATTGATTATGGTGAGACATTTGCCCCAGTTGCTAGGATGGAAACAGTTCGAATTTTGTTAGCTTTTGCTTGTTCAATGGACTTCAAGCTATATCAAATCGACATCAAGACTGCATTTCTCAATGGGAAAATAAAGGAAGAGATCTATGTTGCACAACCTGCTGGGATCAGAACAATGATCTGATAGTTGCACAAGTGTACGATGATGATATTATTTTTGGAGCAACGTCAGAACAACTGAGGAACGACTTTGTCAAATCGATGTAGTTCGAGTTTGAGATGAGTATGATAGGAGAACTTACTTACTTCTTGGGATTACAAGTGAAACAACAGGATGATGGAATCTTTCTAAGTCAAGAGAAGTATGCTCTCAACATGCTTAAGAGATTTAGTCTTCATGATAGCAAAGTTGTTAGAACATCGCAAGGACAACAACAGAAGCTTTCTAAGGATGATCAAGGAATCAATGTAGATCAGAAGCTATACCGAAGTATGATTGGAAGTTTACTCTATTTAACGGCTACTCGACCTGATATTTCTTTTAGTGGAGTATGCGCAAGGTTTCAATCTAATCCAAAGGAGACACATTTGAAGGAAGTCAAGCGCATTATGAGATACATCAAAGGAACTATTGATATGGGAATATGGTTTTCTAAGAGATCTAACTTGGATTTGATAGGGTACACTGGTTCGGATTTGGCAGGATGTAGTGATGACAGAAGATCAACAACCGGAGGATGTTTTTACCTTGGGAACAATCTAGTTTCATGGTTTTCTAGAAAACAGAATATAGTAGCACTTTCTACAGCAGAAGCTGAATACATAGCAGCTACTTGTTGTTGTTCTCAGTTAATGTGGATGAGGCAAATACTTGATGATTATGGAGTTAAAAAGGATGATTTCAAGGTCTACTGTGATAATACCAGCGCGATTAACATTTCAAAGAACCCTGTTCTTCAAAATCGCAGCAAACACATTGATATTAGATATCATTTCATAAGAGATTTGGTTGAAGACAATGTGTGCAATATTGAACATATCGGGACGTTAGAACAACGTGCTGACATCCTTACAAAAGCACTCGATGGTGAAAGGTTTGAAACACTTAGATCTATCATGTGCCTTTGCTATTATTGTTAATTTCAATCATGTTTATTTTATCTTTACATGTTTTGCACTTGATCTAGCCCATGAGAATTTTCAGGCCCAAACACTTTTCCGTTAAGCTTGAAGAAACCGTCGTCCTCCCAGTAATGATGACTGCGAAACTGACACCCATCACTCCTCACGTCGCACATCAGGGAGAAACTGTCTACTTCGTTCTCTTGCCTCTTCATCATCATTTTTCTCTCTTTAAATCAGCTTGTTTGTGTTTCATTCTTACCAAATTTCAGTTTTGAGTTTGAGTTTTCAGAAAACACTAAGCAATGGCATCGTCTTCCTCCACAAACCACCCTGAGAAGGTTTCCGAGCCAACCCCAACCACTTCGGAACCACCTATCACCTCAGAAAATCCTAACCCTATTGAAAATGTCACTGAGGAACCCGTTGCCACTCCCGAAAATGCTGCTCAAACCAACCCTGAAGATGTTGAAACCCAAATTGCTGAGTTTGCTGAGAATGCTGAACCATTGATCACTTTATTTCCTTCTCCTCCTCGAGATCCTACTCCAAACCCTCCTCAAAACCCTACTCAAGAACCTACTGAGAATCCTATGGAAAATCCCTCTAATCCCACTGCAACTGAAGCCGAAAATGTCAAGGTGGAAGATGACAACATTCTACCACACGATGAACTAGAGGTTCCTGATCAAGCTGGAGTTGAAACAGAGGTTCGACGACCAGCTACCAAATCCACACAGAAGAAGAAGAGAAGTTCTTCAACCAGTGATGTTGGAACAACAGCCAAACGAGCCCGAACACGGAGGACACCAGAAAAGTCTAAAAGGGATTTGCAATCGCAAAGGGCGTTCAACATGACCTATTTTACTAAAGAGATGATGCTGTTTGGCACAAAGGATCTTGTCAACAGGAAGTTTATTCCAGAAGAGACGTTTGTTCATAACACTTAAACTGAAATAGGGTTTGACGAATTCCTTGAAAGAGGCATTTGCTGAAATGGGCACGGGTTTTCAACGCCTACTCTCCAACTTTAGTCAGGGAGTTCTACGCCAATCTTCACCTTGATATACTGAACAAAAGCTCTCATTGGTTTGGTAAGATGTACATTCGAGGCAAATTTATTGATCGAACCCCTGCTGTTATCAACTCGTTGTTAGAACTTGCTCCCAACGACGACCTTGGAGACCCTCTAGAGTATCTACCTCATTCCCCTGCTGACATTGCCTACACTATCTCAAATGAGAGGGCATTTGACTTTGGTTGAAACAAGTGCAGTGCTTCAGACCTGACTATGAAGTTTCATTGCCTGTTTTACTTTTGTCGTGCCAACATTCTGCCGACATCAAATGCTTCACAGCCTTCTCTTGAGATGGGTAAACTCTTGTTCTGTATTAACTCTGGTATTGAACTAATGAACTTTGGTCTTCTTGTTCTGAAAAGAATGTTAGGATACTATCGTGATTTGATCACAAAGTCTGCAAGTCTACCTTACCCCGGTCTCATAACCCTTCTACTGCATCACAATGGAATCAAAATGAAGAAGGATGATCTTAATAAGATCAATGTGCATTCACCCTCCACTGATCTTCGTGATAAGCACAATGATTTTAAAGACGGACCACCACCATCTGGCACTGACCTTATCCAGCAGATCAAGTCTGAGTTACTTGTTCTAAGTGACAAACAGACTAAAATTAGCCAGGATGCGATAGCCACCAAGCGACGGATTGCTCAGATTGTGAGTATGCTGCCAGGCTCACTCTCTCTTACCCGCAAGGCTTCTTCCAGCGGAGCTCGTTCTGAAGAGCCAAATCCATTTGCTGATGAAGAAGAAGATTCTTCTGATGGAGTTGTTTGATCCATCAAGGGGGAGAACAAGCTGACGCTGGTGTGTCTATTTTGGTGAAATGGTGGTACTGGTGTGGTAAGGCTGTTGATACATTTGGGTAACGACTTTCTAACTATAACTCTTAATGGTTTTTGTGATATTCTGATGGATGTTAAAACTCTCAGCTGATGACACTGTATTTTGATGGTTTTTGTGTTTTCTTTGTTTTTTGATGAACTATGATGGACTATGAACTTTGAACTGCCGTCTTTGATGATTGATGCTTTACATTGTTGATATTTTGCTATATTGTTGATGTGCTTGCCTATCATGCTCTTATATGCTTTATGCTTGCATTATTGATATTTTTGATAGACACCTTGTGATGGATCATCATCTCCATGAAATGTGGGGGAGATTGTTAATACATTGCTTTGACAATTTAACCTTGTACTTTTCATTGAGATGATTTACAGGTGTTAACACATCCGGTTAACGACGACAGTTAACTCTACTGGAAGTTATTGTACTTATATAAATATTGCAGAGTCTGTAATCTTTGTTAGTTTTTAGCGCTTTTATTTTTCATTCGTTTTAGAGATTACAGAGAGAGTTTTTGTGAATGTTCTTCAAGAACTTATATGTAAATCTTTAGAAGAACAAGATAGTAGATTGGGTGTACATTGAAGATATCTGAAGGTATCGTGATCTACAGTCTAGAACGATTTAAGATTCAGGGAGAAAGATGAAGGTCATGGTGATCGACAGATCGTGATCGTGCCTTGGTGAATTAAAATAGGGTGTTTTTCCCTACAGCCGTAGTTGAGGGGGAGTCCTAACTACACTGCTCTACTAGATTTGTTCGTCTAGGGTGAGAGTTTGTTTTCTGGGTTTAGGCATTAGATTGAGTCTGTGATTTTGATCTTTAGTCTAGTTCAAGTCCCTGGATTGGTATCCCCCAAATGTAGGTTGCAAAACCGAACTGGGTCAACAAATTGATTGTGTTCTTTACTGCTTTCGCAAACACGTAGTTAGAACACTGCACTAACAACCATAACTGAATCTTGAAGTTTAAAGGGACCGTCATTAATTAATAAGTCGAGTGGAGTTGATGAAGTTGGGAAATTGGGTATGCAATTTACATGGAGATTCATAAGTGAGCGTCGCGTCACATCAGAAATTTGGTCTTTATTGTTTTACGCGACAAATAAATGGACCAAATTGATCATGTTGTTGGGCCCTCTCTTTCGTAGGAATTTCATGAAAACTGATAAACTAGGTAATAATGTCTTCTTTCTTATTTATTGTTGTTGCATAAATTAGTGTCTTTTCAATTGAAGGCTTGTTATTTTTCACTTTTTGGGATGAAATTGAAGGCTTATTTATTAGACGTTTTTGTTTTATTGTTCTTTAAATACATAAAAATAAATGGGGTACTTTATTTTTCACATAATGGGGGAAGAAATTGAAGGCTTATTTATTAAAGGTTTTTGTTGTATTGTTCTTTAAATACATAAAAATAAATCGGGTACTTTATTTTTCACATGATGATGTTCGTTCACTTTCAACGATTAATGTGCTGGCAATTTGATATTATCTTCTCAATTTATTTGCTCGTTTTTCTCCTTCTCCCTCCCCTATTCTGATAGTTTTCTTTATTTTAACATTATTTTTTGGAGGAGTTTATTTTAACATTATTTGAAAAAAAATTTATGTACTTAAATTTAAATTTGTGTATGTCTTTATTTTAACTTTCTTAGTTTCTTTTAAACCAATTATATGTATTTCTAAGAGTTTAGAACCAGAAAATATCTCTTAAGTGGACAGTGGTTAATAAAAGCAACCGTTGATAATTTTTTTTTTATCCATATCACTAGGGTGTTTAGAAATACTTTTTTTCTTGGTTATGGAGTGATTGATGTTTACAATTAATTTTTTCTAATTCCCTTTTTTATAAAGAAATAAATAATTGCGGAAAGACTGGAGTATGTGTCTCGAATGGGCACTGGTAAGGTCACCTGCTACACTGATTCTCGCACGGCCCTTGATCTTTTGAATTCTATCAATGCTTTCAATCCGCGAAATTCGCTTCTCCGCCGCATTGAGGACCTTAGACAATCTTTTGAGGCTTGTGATCTATACCATGTGCTCCGTGAAGGTAATAAAGTGGCGGACAAGTTGGCCAAGCACGTCGCATCGAAGGAAGACTTCTTCACCACACGGGCCTTCCCTCAGAATTTTGTTCTTGGGGACTTGGCGGCGGATCCTTCCGGCGTGTGGTTCCCCAGGAATTAGACTACCTAGTATTCAGCTTACTTTTCCCGTTTTTCTTTTTTAATCTTTTATTTTTTTCCCTTTATTTTCTGGCTTCGGCTTGTCAAAAAAATAAATAATTGCAAACTAATAATATTTTAACTATTTGAAAAATTTGAGGGCTTAACACGGCCAGTATTGAAGAAGATATTACCATAGCATACCGTATTAGTCTTTAACACCTGTTAATACATAAAAATACTTTCTCCGTTTTTTTAAGGGTTATAGTTTTCATTTGCACGTATATCAATGCACATTTTCAATGATTAATAACCCAAATTCGGTACAAGTAAAAATTCTAAAAATTTGATATTTAAAAACTAGAAGATGAAACGGATCCAACAAGATCTTACTTGGCTATATTTTGTCTTTTATAACTATAACAAAAATAGAAGTCAAAGTGCTACAATGCAAAGTAGAAAAAGTCAAAACATAACCTTCAAAAAAAAATGGAGGGAATATAAAAATTCGGCCCATTTTTATGCATAAGACTGGATGGGGAAAAGGTAAAAAAGGACCTAATAAGCATCTAAAATGTATCCCGAGAATGTCTCACGGGAAGGTTTCCGAGCCACAGTAGCCCAAGGAATGATATCATCCGAGTAACAAGAATATGCAGATTAATTTCCAGAGCAACTGTACCTGAGGAACACACCGTTTCATAAATTGACGTACCTTTCCGCGAGCAGACATGACCATCCGCGAATATAGGCATCCTCTCCACGAGTTGCATTGCATCTCTACCGAATGTACACGACTGTTCACGGCACCCCTTGCACAATTTTTCTTCCAAGATATCTTAAATCTTTAATTATAAATTATCTTCAGTCAAAATAAAGAATTCCATTAATAATGTGTCCATGAATTTAACATTATTATTGCAGTCACAATAATCTATTTACGGTACCCAATCAATTTACGCACATATCATTGGTAAATGGTAAAACAGTGAGTGACTGTGACTCCTCCTGACAACCCATGCCACAGAATTAAATTATTGCAGTCATGAGCTAAATGGGCAAGTTCAAAAACAGTGAGCTAAAAGATACTTCTAATACACTATTTCTCAACCATATATATACTAGTAGTGTTATCTTGCATACCTTACCACCACAGCAATTAGACTTTTTCAAGTACAAAACTCAAATAAAAAAAATGGCCAATTTTACAGTAGTCAAATTCGTGTTCTTTGCTCTTCTTGTGCTCTCAACAGGTACTTCTTCTTCTTCTTCTTCTTCTTCTTCTTCTTCATCTTCATAGCAACAAAGATAGTTTTGAAATTACAATTTTTTTCCTCATCTTTTTAATTTGCAGCAATGGGATTATTGCCCGGTATGATGGTTGAAGCAAGAGTGGAAGTGAAGCCTAAGGATGATTGATAATGGCCAGAAATGACCATTATTTTCAATCCATTTCCGTGTCTAAAATGGGCATTTGATCGCATTCCGGTCTTATATCAAATAAGAAAGCAGATGAATTGGACTGATTTATGCATAATTGTAAAAATATCGAGCTGGTATGAAAAATGCATAAATATGTAATTTTATTACACATTTATGTTAGAAAAATCCAAAAACATGAGAAAAAAAAAGAAAAGAAAAAGGAATGAAAAAGATGGGCAAAAGAATAAAACAAGCCCACAAAATACAAAAAGATGGGAAAAGAGAGAAAAACCCACAAAAATACATGTTCCGGCCCATCAGACCCAATAAGGCGAGCCAGTCGCGAGACTGGCATCCTGGCGCTAAGCATGGTCCCGCGACAGGGGGCAGGCTCGCGCCACAATGATGAAATGCAAAGGAACCAGCCCTGGGACATCCTGTCGCTAGGTCCGTGGCGCGAAACCATGATCTAGCGACACAGGAGGGTCCGGCGCCACACCAGCATGATGAAGAAGAAACTAACCCCAGACCCCTGTCGCTAGCCCCGTGGCGCGATCCATGATCTCGCGACAGGAGTAAGGCTAGCGACACAGAGTTGAAGACCAGACCCAGTCGAGAAGCTTTGCAGCATAATGCCTCAGTTCGCGCCACATCACGTGATCCGCGACATGGCTGAGATGTGTGTGATGACTTGCGACACGGGCCTCAGATCAAGGCCCATGGGCCTAGGGTTTCACTTCTATAAATATGAGGTGATTCCTTTGAGCTAAGGGTTAGATTTTCATTTTCTTGAAGACAGATTGAAGGATTTCTCTCTAGGTAGTTCTTAGCTTAGCTTTTTTTTGTATTATTTAATTCTTGCATTAGCTTAGCTTAGAATAGTTTCATACTTCTGTTTTTGATTTAAATAGCTTAAGTAGCCACTGTTCACAGTTTTATTTTTGTTGTTAAGCTTGATTTTAGGGTTTGTATTACCTAAATGATGGGTATTAACAAACTATTTAATAAAATGGGAAAATATTCATCCAATGTGTCCCAAAACCATGAAATGGGTTTCACAACCCATGGATTACTGCTTTTATTTTTTCTTTTAGGGTCATTTGACCCCCATTTCCTTGTTTTTGTGCTTACTGTTTTCTTTTATTGAGGACAACATGCATGTTTCGTGTGTGATCAAACCCTAGATTAGGATTATGCTTCTTTTTAAATGTTGTTTCTGGTAGATTTATTTTTGTTTAAGCATGTTCTTGTAGATTTTGAATTTTGTTGGGTTATTTTAGCTTAGAAATGCTTTTTAATCTGAAATAGGGTGAGATCACGCTGTTTGCATGCCACTGTTCACTTTTACCTTTACTGACTCGTGTCCTGAACCATCCATGTCGCTAACCTCTTCCTGTCGCGAGACCACGTCTAGCGACAGGAAGGCTGTTCCGCGACATGGGTGTCCAGGGGCACTTGTCCTAATATTCTGAAATTCCCAGTCGCGAGGCACTTCTGTCGCGGACCCACGGTCCGCGACACAAACCCTGCTTGGCGACCAGGGACTCAAATCCCTTTTATTTTCTTTTGCATGGCTCCTGTCGCGGAACACTCCTGTCGCGGACCCATGGTCCGCGACACAATTTTTGATCCGAGACAGGGAATTATGCCTTGCATTTTCATTTTGAAGACCCAGTCGCTAGACATCCTGTCGCGGACCCACGGTTCGCGACACAACTCCAGACTAGCGACTGGGAACCAAACACTTAGAAATTTCCAGAGAAATCTTGTGTCGCTAACCACCTGTCGCGGACCCACGGTCCGCGACACAACTCTCGCTTAGCGACACAGGATGAAACTCTGCCAAAATTTCTGGAAATCTGTCGAAGTACCCATGTCGCGGGTCTAGGCCCATGACACCATTTATGGTATCTCGACAGAATCCTCCTCCCTATTTAAATTCCAAAATTCTAATCTTCCACCCTCCATTATATTGCAAAACTCACATCTGAATCCCACGGATTACGATGTAACACCCTAGAATTGCAATATAAGGCGTTATGCTGCCAAAATTTTGATTCTCCATTTCCCATTCATTAATTAATTGAACCCTCTAGTCACTAATGATTTATGAGTCTAATTAGCAATAATTACATCACTAATTGTTGTGATTAGAGGACCTTTGTTCAATTGCCATTAAAATAATTTTCTATAAACAAAATCATAATGTCTTAAATAGATAATCCGGACTGTAATTAATTATGGTAGGAGGGATTATTTAAGCCATCAATTATGGAGTAATCCCATCACCTTGCATGAGAAACCAATGTCTCTCATGCAAGTTCCCTTCTTTATTTCAATTCATTTTGTCTTTTGTGTATTGTGTGTAACATTTAGCAAAGAATACATCAGACTAATGTTGGCGGGTATTCCCTCACGGATAACTAGCTCGTAATCTGGGTATTAGTTACTAAGTGTCATTTTGCATGGTCTGGATGGCTGTCAGTGGAAGCCTTGGCGGTTCGCCCATCCGGGGTTATAATAGCTGCTCAGCTGACTCCTATCCAGATACAGATTTATTTTACTTATATTATATTTCCGAACCCAAATTTCAATCTGTAATAAAACTCTGCTAATGTCTGTCAACATTAGCTGATAAGTACTACAGAGAGGAAGCATGTAGGTTTTTTATCCGAATTCACAGACAGTGGAGGCCCAACTGGTATTGACACTACCATTATAGGGTCTAAGCTGTCTAAATTCGCTTCATCCGAGTACTTGGGAAATTGGACAGTAGATGTTTACAGTCCACCCGATTATTCTGCCATTACTTTGGTCTCCTGACCACTTCATATTGTGTCCCACCTTCTGTCTAGACCCGCCTCTATATTTTGGGTCAGTTGATTTTACACTTCTATATATCCTTATGCATGATAATATTATGTACTATTGTGGTCTGTAATTATTTTGGGATCCTTCCCTTGGACAATAGAAGTCTAGATCTTAATCAGATATTGCGTATTAAATTTCCGACAAAAATTCCTTTGTAAAATCCGGATCTGAGTAAGGGATAAATTCTTCAGTTATGACTAATTCATATTCTATCAAGGGTTGATTTTGGGAAATTAGAAGCAGAGTCAGCGATTAGGTCTCATTTGGACTGAAAGGATCTGTGCTTTAACTGAGAGTTTAGTACCTGTTTAGGGAATGATTTTCAAAGCCATTATTTTCCAAAATTGCTGTTTGTTGGGAATCTAAGATTAAATATTACACCGAGATGGGGTCCACTTGGACTCAAATACAGTGTAATAAATAATTTTAGAGGAACATCATCCAGGCCTCGGTTATTTTCTAAGATAGGGTTGAGTTTTCTTTCAACTGCTATCATCTCCTGCCAAAGCCTATTTTTTGGGTCTTGAGTGAGTGCATCCGGAACAAACTAATTTATTAGTTCGTTTCATTAGTTTGTATCTCATAATCACCCGGAAGGAAGTGAACACACAAGTGGTTCACCAAGAGCCGGGAATTCTTGATCCATATGCCTTCGTTCTGATAGGGAGCTGTCTTTTACTACCAGGGTCAGACCTTCAAAACCTCCGAGTGATAGGTTTTAACTGCTTTCTTTAACGCTTTCCTTTACCGCTTTCTTTTAAACTGCTTTCTCTAGAGGTCACTCGGTTGTATTGAGAGTTGCGTAACTGCTACTAGGATTGATAGTTAAGGGATAGTTTAGGGCTTAATTAGAATCTTTGGGTGTGACATGGGGGAATGATAGTAGTACTTGGCATTTCAATAAATGATTTGTCAGGTGTTGCTTTTCCACCACAGATGAAGTAACACACCCAGGCCAGGGCAGTTACGAATCTGTGGTATCTTAGAATTTGCGGTTGTAAACACGTGAAATTTATTCGCCACTGAAAATGCGACACGTGTAATTTTAAATATTAATTTAATTATTTTTAAGCATTTTTTAAATAAATTAAATGCTTGAAATAATTATTAATATTTATTGGGCTATTTGGATTAATAATCCAAATAGACATATGTTGGGCCAATGTGGACAAGTCCAAATGAAAGACCCACAAACTCAATGGCCAATGGACACTTGAAGCAGGCCAGCCCATGAAAATTAATCGATGTGGAGAAGTCCAAATGAAAGACCCACAAGCTTATGATCCAATGGACACTTGAAGCAGGCCGGTCCATGAAAATTAGTCAATGTGAACAAGCCCAGATAAAAGGCCCACATGCTCAATGACCCGATAAAAACATGGATTGGACCAACCCAACCCTAGGGTTTCTCCCTCTATAAATAGAGGCACCCTGTCACACTTTGGGAAGAAGTCTCCATACACTACTCACTCTCAAGACTCATATACTTGAGATTCTACAGCAACAAAACGCTGCAGAAATATTAGAGGTGAAGAAGAATCAAATACACTTCTGCAACCTCTAAACAGTCATACTTTGAGACTCATACACTCAGACACATAGAGAGAGACGACTCATACACGTCTACTCATTCTCAAGACTCATACACTTGAGATCCTACAGCAAAAAAATGCTGTAGAAATTCCGAGAAGCCGGAGAAGAAGCATAAAAGCATCTCGACGTCTTCAAAGTTGGAGGAATCAAAGGAGTACCAGAAGTCGAACCCATATTGTTTGATTTTCTAAATATTCTTTGATATTAAAATTTCTCTGTAATTTGTAGACGATTTTATTGCGAGATTAATAACAGTATTTTGCAGTTTCTGTCTACGCATTTTTTTGCACCTACAGATTTTGGCACGCCCAGTGGGACACTTCTGCCTTTCATCTCCTCCAGACGTCGCCAACAAAATCCAATGGCTTCAAGGAACACCTCCAAGAGCAACTCTTCAACATCCGGTGCCGCTATGCCCAACGTCACCACAAGGAACATGAAGAAAGCAATGGAGGCCGCCGATGCTGCGCGCGGAAAAGAAGTTGATGCGGATATGCCGCTGCTGGAAGAAGGAAACGACCATAGACCGGGATCCTCCACGCCGTTGTCAAGCCCGCGGGGAGATCAAGAAGAGACATCCGCCCTGCGTCATGCTGCTGCAATGACAACCCAAGCCAGCACTCTTGAAGAGCAAATGGCCAACCTGACAAAGATCGTGGAAATGCTTGCGAAGAGATTCGAGTTGCAAGATGCACGTATGGAGCAAATGATGAACAGACTGGACGGCTCTAACGGCGGCCAAGCGGTGAACAAGCCCGTGGAGATTCACGACGATGGGGAGACTTCCCGACCGGATGCTTCGGCAAAAGGAAAAGCAATCGCTGACGTCCAAGTCACCCCTGACGGCTTCATCTCTGCTGATCAACTGAAAGAGTTCATCACGGGAACGCTGAAGGAAGAGGTCTCGGCAGGATCAAAATCCTCCTTGGCGTATCTCAAACCATACAGCGCCCGCATCGACTCATTGAGGATGCCAGCAGGCTATCAACCGCCCAAGTTCCAACAGTTCGACGGCAAAGGAAATCCCAAGCAACATATCGCCCATTTCGTAGAGACATGCAACGAAGCGGGTACGTTTGGAGATCACCTCGTCAAGCAGTTCATTCGTTCATTAAAGGGGAATGCGTTCGAATGGTATACCGACTTGGTACACGGCAGCATCGACAGTTGGGATCAACTTGAGCAAGAGTTCCTGAATCGTTTTTACAGCACACGGCGTACCGTCAGCATGATAGAATTGACGAACACGCAACAATCAAAGGGCGAGCCGGTGATTGACTATATCAACCGCTGGAGGAGCCTAAGTCTCAACTGCAAGGATCGTTTGTCTGAAACGTCAGCGATTGAGATGTGCATCCAAGGCATGCAATGGGGTCTACGATATATCCTGCAAGGCATTCGTCCCCGAACTTTCGAGGAGCTTGCAACCCGTGCTCACGACATGGAGCTAAGTTTGGCGTCAAATGGAGCATATGGTCCGCCCGTTCAACAAACTCGTGCAAACAATCGAGTCGAATGGGAGAAGAGAGGTGAACCACCGTCAAAGCCGCCAACAAAGGATGCGATTGCAACAAACGCCAGTTTCGTGATGGTACGTGGGAAGGAGCCGGTGACAAGCGACAAGCCAAAGCCACCACAAGCTCAACGTCAAAGGTCGTCGTTGGAAGATAGACGGGCTAAGACGTACCCATTCCTTGACTCCGACTTACCGGGCATCTTCGATGACTTGATGAAAGAAAACCTCATCGAGCTACCAAGGATGAAACGTCCCGAGCAAGCGGGGATGACCAACGACCCACTATACTGCAAGTACCACCGTCTAGTGAGCCACGCGATCCAAGACTGTTTCGTTTTCAAAGACAAAGTCATGGATCTCGTCAAACAAGGCAAAATCACCTTGGCAGACGGAGCAGAGACGGCCAACACTATTTCCATCCAAGTTGGCTCAATCGAAATTAAAGTTCCCGACAAGTCTACAACTTGTAACACCGTCTTCGAAGTTGGGAGCACGTCGAAGCAAAACCACACCAAGCAAGTTGAGGACCACTCGCATCTCAACGAACGCATGCTTTCCATCATGTTCAATGACGACGACATGCCAATGGAGCTGGAAAATTCGAAAGCTCACAACCGGCCATTGTTCGTCGTCGGATACATAGACAACAAAAGAGTCAATCGGATTCTGATAGATGGAGGTTCCGCCGTTAACATCATGCCACTTCACACCCTGAAGGAATTGGGCATCTCGGAAGAAGAACTATCCAACAGCAGGATGTTGATCCAAGGCTTCAATCAAGGGGGCAAAAAAACCCCTTGGCGCAATCCGAGTCCGGCTGCAAATTGATGACATGGCTGCAAGCACGTACTTCCACGTCATTGACGCAAGGACATCATACAACATGCTTCTTGGTCGGACATGGATCCACGAGAACGGCGTCGTCCCTTCAACATGGCACCAATGCTTCAAGTACGTGCACAACGACATCGTCAAGAGAGTTATCGCCGATGACAAACCATTTGCGGTGGCTGATTCCTACTATGGAGACGCTAAATACTACCTTGATTCGCCCAAAGCTATGTCACCCTTGTGCGAGGAAGAAGAACATAAAGATGATCAATCAGTCCGTGATGATAAGGGAAAATCCATCCTGGAAGAGGCATTCGAGGGGCTTACACTCCCGTTGACTCCCATTGATCCTGGCACATCGCAGAAAACGGTGAAGATTCAACTCAAAGGTAGTGAGGCACGCCGAGTGAAGAATGACAAAGAATTCGGTCCGAAGGCATTCAAGTTGCTCACCAAGTCTGGCTTCAACCCAAATGATCCATCGCCGTTGGGAAAGCTCCCAAACAACAATCGGAGAAAAGGTGACCGGAGTGGACTCGGATATGTTGCGGAATTCGACACGGCACCCCAAGCGTCGAAGGCACCCATATTCGTCAAAGCTGAACAAACAGTGAAGGCACCGGTTCGTATCATTATAAAACGAGCTACGGCCAATTACATCACCGAAGAAGCAAATCAAAAGGATCATGCTCCAAAGGACCAACCTGACGAAAGTCAGCATTTGATCGCATCGGTCGTCCGTCAAAAGAAGAGCCAAAACGGTGTGTCCATGATAGACTTGGGTCAACGGAGACAGCCGAACGCAAAGAATCCGTCTTCCGCCGGCTTGGAGAAAACGAAGAAGTGAAGCCAAGTGTTTTCGATAGACTTGGGGCTGTTGCCAAAGAAGACTCTGCAAAATCCGTCTTCAAAAGGCTAGGTTCTACAAAACGCCAATTGCAAAACAAAGCATCGGCTAGCAAGGAGCGGTCTCCAGTGAAGCAAGGAATATTGGACGACCCAAATTACGGCAATGATGTGAGGAGCATAGTACCGTCCCGCATGAAACATCAAGTTGAATGGTCCGCCTCATCCGACGAATGGCTAAAGCTCAAGAAACGGACCATCATCTTCACAAAGCATGACGAAGATGACCAAGCTGACGGAGTTGAGTCCATCAATCATATCACTGTTGGACATGGCGAGCCAAAAGAAGAAGGTGCTAACGCAGCACCAATGCAACTTTAGGAAGAAATCAAGGTCACGGTGGATGAACTGCGTGAGATAAACTTAGGCGATGAAAAAGATCCTCGCCCAACGTTTATCAGTGCCCTACTGACCGTAAATGAAGCGGAGAAGTACGTGGCGCTCCTCTAAGAGTTCAAAGACGTCTTCGCATGGCCCTACAAAGAAATGCCCGAGCTGGACCCCAAGATAGTCGTCCATCGTCTCGAAGTCTTTCAAATCTTCAAGTTCTTCATGAGGATCAAGCTCGAAGCCCCTCCGGAAGCACTTCAAGTATTCAAACCTTCAAGAGGATCAAGCTCAAAGCCCCTCATGATGTCTTAAAAATGTTCAAGTTCATTCCTTCAAGAGGATCAAGCTCCAAAGCCCCTCATGAGGCCTTAAAAAAATAAGTCTTCAAATCCTTCAAGATGATCAAGCTCAAAGTCCATCCTGAAGCAGTCAAATCTCCAAGTCTCTAAACCTTCACGAGGATCAAGCTCGAAGCCCCTCCTGAAGTCCTTAAAGTCTTCAAACCTTCACGAGGATCAAGCTCGAAGCCCCTCCTGAAGTCCTTCGAAGTCCTTAAGCCCATCAAGAGGATCAAGCTCGAAAGCCCCTCTCAAAGTTCTTCAAAATTTTATGCCTTCAACAGGATTAAGCCCAAAAGCCCCTATTGAAGTAAGGAAATGCATTCTTGGAGAGTCAAATCACCTCCAAAGATGTCGAAAGATCATCTCAAAGTTCTTCATGGTCCATGTCAAACGTGTCTTGCGCGGATCTTCATCAAAATGAGGCCATTCACCAACCTCCTGAGCCGTTGCATCCAACTGTGGCATCATGACCGTTTGACGCATGGGAATGGACATCGCTGGACCAATGCCAAAGTCTTCCGGGGGCATGTCTACATCCTTGCCGCAACCGACTATTTCTCCAAGTGGGCTGAAGCTGCACCCTTTAGAGAAGTCAAAGGGGAACACGTTGCAAGTTTCATCCGAATCAATATCATCTACCGGTATGGCGTCCCGCGTTACATCATGACAGACAACGGACGATCATTTGTCAACAGCACCATCACCAAGTTATGTGAGAAGTTTGGATTTACTCAGCGAAAGAGTTCTGCATATTACCCGCGGGCAAATGGACTGGCGGAGGCCTTCAACAAAACCTTATGCGGTTTATTGAAGAAAGTAGTCTCCAAGTCAAAACGAGACTGGCATGAAAGAATCAATGAAGCTCTGTGGGCATATCGCACAACCTTTCGCACACCCACCAAGGCAACGCTATACTCGTTGGTCTATGGAGTGGAAGTCGTGTTGCCACTGGAAACGCAAATCCCCTCGCTAAGAGTCGCCATCCAAAAAGGGTTCACTGAAGAAGACAATGCCCGGTTGCGTTTGGAAGAATTGGAAGCCCTTGATGAATAACGGCTCGAAGCACAAAAAAGGTTGGAATGTTATCAAGCCCGTCTGTCCAAGTTCTACGACAACAAAGTCAAGGCACGTTCGTTCCAAGTCGGAGATCTCGTCCTCGCCATACGGAGACCCATTGTCATCAACTACCGCAGTGGGAACAAGTCCTCCTCCAAATAGGATGAACCATATGTCATCACGGAAGTCTTCACAAACGGAGCCTACATGATGATTGATAACGACGGAGTGAGCATCGGACCGATAAATGGACGATTCTTGAAGAATAACTATGCTTGAAGAATGCATAAGTCATGCTCCTTGACGCACGAGCCTAAATTGCACGTCACAAAAAAAAATGCAAAAGAAATGTACTACTCCTGGCCCGCAAGAGTATAAACTGTGTACGGCTCAAAATAAACAAATTCAATTTGTTTTGAACTACGTGATGGCTTGATCCCTTCACAGGGTACGTAGGCAACTTGGATATCGAAATTCTAAGTTCAGTCATGGCATTAAAAAAAATAAGTAATTGGGTTAATTAAATTTAATCCTTTACTTGAAAAAAATTTGAGTAACTGGTCAATAAAGTTGATCCATTACTTTAAAAATTTTGAGTAATTGGGTTAATTAAGTTGATCAATTACTTGACAAAAAATAAAGTAGTTGGATTAATTATATCGATCCATTACTTGACAAAAATTGAGTAAATGGGTTAATTAAATTTGGTCCATTACTTAAGAAAAGAATTCTTAAGAAGAAAAAAGTGTCAAAATCCTCTGGATGTTCTTCAAGCTTTTATGAGGATCAAGTCCAAAGTCCTTCAAATCTTCAAGTCTCTAAAGCTTTAAGAGGATCAAGCTCAAAGCCTCTATCGATGTTCCTCAAATTTTAATATCTTCAATTGGATCAAGCCCAAAATCTCCTGTTGAAGCAAGGAAATGTGTCTTTGGAGGACTAAATCACCTTCAAGAATACGAATAGTTCATCTCGAAGTTCTTCATAGTAAGTGCACCTCACATGGATCTTTATCAAATTGAGGCCCTCGACATAAAATTTCAAGGAAAGACGCCGAAAACATAATTCTGGAGACCAAACGCATCTTCAATATAGTCCAATTGTCCAACGGGAGCTGACTGGGGGCAATGGCCTATAGTTCATGCGACGAACCATCAGCATAGAAGGTGGTTGACATGATCGTCGCAAAGTCTTGAAAAAAAAAATCAAGAAAATTGTTCTGTGATGCACGAGCTTAAACGTTACTCTTTGCCTACAAGAGTATAAACAAAAATAAGCAAAACAAAAAAAAAGTGATGTAAAAGGAAAAAATGCATCACTTGAATTACGATGTGGCTTGATTCCTAAGACGGATACGCAGGCAACTTGGCCAAATTCCATCAAGATTTTATCCCCAAAGTTTCTAAAAGATTGATTTTGTTCGTCAACATATGTGATGTGCAAGATGCTCAAGATTGAAACGGAAAATTAAGGCAAAGAGTGAAGGCGAAAACAAAAGTAGTCTTGATTACATCAAAGTTTTGATTACAATTACATCGTGGGAATGCAAAGCATCAATGGAAGAAATTAAAGCAACAAATAAATTCAAGAACATCCGCTACAATCAGGACTTGCTGGCAATGGATTACAATCAAGAACACCCGCTTTAAGTTGATCATCCAAATAGTTCAAATTGATGCCCATGATGCCACTGCAAGAAAAAAAGGGATTATTTCCTTGAAGAGAAAAAAAAAGAAAAAATACATTTGCAAGATAAATGCAATGTTATTTTTTTTAATGACATGGAAAAATATTGCAAGATGAATGCAATAAAAAAAAATGCATGTCAATTTTGGGAATTAATTTTAAGTTCATTTTAATTTTTTTTTTTTTGGACTTAAAGTTAAATTTCCACAAAATCAAAATTTGGGCACTTCAAAAGATGAATATTTTACATGTAGACAAAAAATACATGTTGAATATTAATTTTAAGTTCATTAATAAATTTTGGACTTAAGATTAAATGATTGGGACATATCCTCAAATACCAAATATGTTGGGGTTAAAATCAGGTCTTCCAAAAACCCAGGGGAGCAAAATCTAATTACCAAAATATTGGGATTAGAATTCTAGGGTTTGGAAAATTTGGGGCCAAAATTGAATAAAGAAGATATTAAATCTTCTTCTCCCCAAAATCAAAAGACGGAGCAGCCCCCAAATTGGAAGGAAAAATGGCAGCCCCAATCACAAGCTCCCTCCTCCATGTCCCTACTCTCTATGTTCGAGTCCCGGCGACCAGGAGCAGCGGTGCGAACCACGGCAACGACAGCGCCCCCTCCGGTCTCCTCCATTGCGCAAACCACAGCGGCGGCCTCCGGACGGCGAACGGCGAAGCAGCAGTGGGGTCGCGGTGGCCTCTCCCCTCCGAGCGACGACGGCAGCAAGCGGCGGCGCGAGCGACAACAGCGGCGGCGGCGCTTCCCTTCTCCGGCCTCCTCCTCAGCGCGCTACGGCGAGCAGCATGGCGGCGGCGACGGCAGTGCACGCGGCACTCCTCCCCAGCGACGTTATCTCCCTCGTTCGATCGACGGACGACGGCCTCCTCCCTCGCGACGGCGAGCAACGGCCAACGGGGGCGCAAGCGGCAGCGGCAGGATGAAGCTCCAGAACAGCGGCTGCGACAGGGCGGCGACGGCGGCCCCCTTCCCCTGCTTGATCCGGCGGTAGATCCAGCGGCGCTCTCCTCCCTCCGGCGAACGGCAGCGACGTGTGGATGACAGTCCAGCACTGGCGAGCGGCGCGACAACCCACTTCAACGGCAGCGACACGGGCGTCTCTTCCTCCGGCAGTGCGCAGCGGCGAGCCTTCTGAACAAATAACGGTTGAGACGAATGGCAGCGCCGTCGCCAACCCCGCCATTGTCAAAGGCTTGTTGATGGCGGGTAGGTTAGGGATAGAGGCCAACGGCAGCGCCGTGTAACCAATCTCCCGTCTACCATGACGACTTGATGGCGGGTAGGTTAAGGATGGAGGCCGACGGCAGCGCCGTGTGACCAAACATCCCGTCTACCATGACGACTTGATGGCGGGTAGCTTAAGGATGGAGGCCAACGGCAGCGCCGTGTGACCAAACATCCCGTCTACCATGACGACTTGATGGCGGGTAGGTTAAGGATGGAGGCCAACGGCAGCGCCGTGTGACCAAACATCCCGTCTACCATGACGACGACCAGGTACCCTCTCTCGCTTTGAATTGTGATCCGGTTGGAGACGAACTTTATTTTGATGTTGATGAGTTGGTCGATCGGGGGTTGAAGCATTGTTGATGAATATGTTGGCTAAGAAAATCACAACAGCAAGCAAAGGAAAGGCACGAAAAAAATAGTGCAAAGAAACAAAGGAAAAATATGTGCAAGAAACGGAAAGGAAAAGAGTGCAGCTTGTTGCAAAAAAAAAAGAAAGAGCAAAAACAAGAACAAATGCAACCATCAAAATACAAATATAGGCGATATGGACAGAAAAAAGAAATGGGAAAGCTATGAAAACATGATTTTACCTTGTTGCTTATATGACGATGAAATTCAGAAATCTTGCTTGACGGTTGGAAAATTCTATAAGTCGCTTCCTAGTGGTAAAGTGCTAGTTAGTTTCGACTGCCGAGCATTGGGAATTTATAGGAAAGGTTGAAGCTTGATCAGAATGCATGTGATCTAAGATATTGATATCTACTAAGATGTGAATCAAATTTGAAAAAAGATTGAATATTTGGTGCGCTGAAAGTAAAGAATCCAAGAGAGGATATGAAATCTTGAAAGGTTGGTAGTTATGGAAATTCATATCCAAAGATTTTGTCAAAAGAACACTTACGTGATATGTGGACGAATTATTGGGCATTTGCACTTTATAGAGGCAACAAATATGGCTATCTCGATCCATGAAGACTTTGCCAATTAATTTCAAAATTGATTTGAATCAAAGTGGATATAGATGGATAGTTTCGTTGCAACATAATTCCAATTCCAAAGAATCATCATAGCAAACGCACGGGAAGGATATGAGAAATGATAGAATTTGAAAAATCTTCATTGGTTGAAATATCTTGGAAAAAAGAAATTTGCTTAAAAAAAAAAATCCATGTAGGTCCGAGCAAAAGAAATGATGGTGATATAAAGTTTTTTTGCGGTTTGCCAACAAAGCCCAACAAAAATGGGCAGGAATGAAAGAAAAATTTTTCGAGACTCGTTCACGTCTCAAATATTTTATTTCGCCCTAAACAAGTCTCGAGGGGCATCTGTAAACACGTGAAATTTATTTGCCACTGAAAATGCGACACGTGTAATTTTAAATATTAATTTAATTATTTTTAAGCATTTTAAATAAATTAAATGCTTGAAATAATTATTAATATTTATTGGGCTATTTGGATTAATAATCCAAATAGACATATGTTGGGCCAATGTGGACAAGTCCAAATGAAAGACCCACAAACTCAATGGCCAATGGACACTTGAAGCAGGCCAGCCCATGAAAATTAATCGATGTGGAGAAGTCCAAATGAAAGACCCACAAGCTTATGATCCAATGGACACTTGAAGCAGGCCGGTCCATGAAAATTAGTCAATGTGAACAAGCCCAGATAAAAGGCCCACATGCTCAATGACCCGATAAAAACATGGATTGGATCAACCCAACCCTAGGGTTTCTCCCTCTATAAATAGAGGCACCCTGTCACACTTTGGGAAGAAGTCTCCATACACTACTCACTCTCAAGACTCATATACTTGAGATTCTACAGCAACAAAACGCTGCAGAAATATTAGAGGCGAAGAAGAATCAAATACACTTCTGCAACCTCTAAACAGTCATACTCTGAGACTCATACACTCAGACACATAGAGAGAGACGACTCATACACGTCTACTCATTCTCAAGACTCATACACTTGAGATCCTACAGCAACAAAATGCTGTAGAAATTCCGAGAAGCCGGAGAAGAAGCATAAAAGCATCTCGACGTCTTCAAAGTTGGAGGAATCAAAGGAGTACCAGAAGTCGAACCCATATTGTTTGATTTTCTAAATATTCTTTGATATTAAAATTTCTCTGTAATTTGTAGACGATTTTATTGCGAGATTAATAAAAGTATTTTGCAATTTCTGTCTACGCATTTTTTTGCACCTACAGATTTTGGCACGCCCAGTGGGACACTTCTGCCTTTCATCTCCTCCAGACGTCGCCAACAAAATCCAATGGCTTCAAGGAACACCTCCAAGAGCAACTCTTCAACATCCGGTGCCGCTATGCCCAACGTCACCACAAGGAACATGAAGAAAGCAATGGAGGCCGCCGATGCTGCGCGCGGAAAAGAAGTTGATGCGGATATGCCGCTGCTGGAAGAAGGAAACGACCATAGACCGGGATCCTCCACGCCGTTGTCAAGCCCGCGGGGAGATCAAGAAGAGACATCCGCCCTGCTTCATGCTGCTGCAATGACAACCCAAGCCAGCACTCTTGAAGAGCAAATGGCATGGTGTAAATTTTCACTGCTTTCACAACACTCTGGAAGAAGGAAACGACCATAGACCGGGATCCTCCACGCCGTCTGTCTGCATTATGATTCAGCTTCACAGCTGGCATGGTGTAAATTTTCACTGCTTTCATAGATAGTGTCTGTCGCATTTTTAGAGTAACTTTACCTGCTTTCTAGAATGGAACTTTTTGGCTTTGTAGAATAGATTCAAGTGCTTTCGTAATCTAGTTTAAGTTCAGTCAGTAGATAATTAATCACTTTTCAAACCCATTGGAGCAATACGAATGGAAAATCTTAGTAAAACGACGTGGGCCCTGCTTCTATCGCACATCCTCCAGTGAACGATCCGGTCTTACTATAAATTACTGCAATTTTTGACACCGTGCGCTTTCGGGCCACAGTTTCTTAACACGAGTAATAAAAACGTGACAACTTATAAATATATCCTTAATCCCAACTCCGCCATCATAAATTGGTTTCATTAAATAAAATCGAAAACCAGGATTATTGATTTTCAGAAAATACTCATATAGTGGGAATGTGATAAAAGTTTCATGGCGCAGATCTTCATGATCTGGAACTATGATAAGTTACATGCTGCAAAATGCCAGGAACCTTCAGTGTGACAGACTGAAGGTTAAGATTGAACTATGCATCCCGGCTGCACCGTGGAAGTTGTCAAAAGTTTCATGCCAGGGAGGTTCATAGCGCCATTTGAAATCAGAGTACCTCATATGAGTAATAAAAAGTGGAAAATATCCTTAAACCCCTTCCCACGAATCATAACTCTTTTCAATTAATAAATTTAACCTGGGATATTTTAGAAAATACTCGTGTGCGGAAATTGTCAAAAGTTTCATGGCGCCGTTGCCGGGGAGGATGCAGCGCCGTTTTATTAGAGAATTACATTCCTCATTGCTCCTAGTTAGCTTATACATATAAATATGAATGTTCACCTCGAAACCGATTCTAACCTGGGGAATGTGCAGGTACTGTCATAGCTAAGACCTCTGTTCTATGCAAAAGAGAAAGGAGACTCCAGCCGAGATCCCGTTCAACGCAGAGATCGAGAAAACAGCTCGTCGTCTAAGGGCGGAAGCTAGACAAAGAAAGGAACGGGAAAGACAAGCTCTCCTCTCTCCAAGCACAAGCAGTGACATCTCAGACATGGCGGATAACCATGGCAATCCCCCAAACATCCCACTTAACCCACCACTCCAGAACATCCAAGAGGATCCAGAAGACGTTGACGTTGAGAACTTGGAGGATCTCCCACCTCAGGTCATTCAGGGAGGTGAGAATCCCCCAAATCTCGAGCAGCAACCCTTTGAGATGCCTCCACCCAACCCAAACCACCAAAATCCCCAAAACAACCCACTTAACCAGAATAACCCTAATAACCAAAATTTTCAGAACCCTCAATTTCCAGACCCCCAGTTTAACCAAAACCAGAATCACCCCAACCCGAACGATTTCAATGATCCCAGAAATTACTATCCGAATCAGAACTTTCACCCACAGCAATACCAAGGAGGGCCAGGGAACAATCAACAGGCAGCCGCAACTGACTATATGCAGCCCATTCTGGAACCATATTTGAACATTCCTGGACAAGCCCCGTTCTTGGCCAGGAATTTCGAATTAAAGCCGGCTCTCATCAATCTTGTTCAGAGCAACCAGTTCGCAGGAGCAAATCATGAAGATCCCCACGATCACCTGCAGACTTTCCTGGAACTGTGTGATACGATCAAAAACCAGAATGTATCTGCTAACACCATTCGATTGAGGCTGTTTCCTTTCTCTCTGACTAGCGGGGCAAGGACATGGTATAAATCACTGCCCGTGAATCAGAAGTCTGCATGGGAGGACGTGATCAGAAACTTCTTGACAAAGTACTTCCCGGAATCCAAGGTGGATGAATGCCGCTCTAAGATTGTGGAATTCAAGATGAAACTAGACGAATCCCTGTATGATGCAAAGGAACGGTTCTTCAACCTGCTCAGGAAATGTCCCCAGCATGGTTTCCATGAGTGGGAGAAATTACGAAAGTTCTATAGCGGTTTGACCCCAGCATGGAAGAACATGCTTGATGCTGCCGGCGGTCAACACCTGCTATACATCCCCATGGACCAAGCTTGGGCCAAGATTGAAGCAATGAGTGTAAACAGAACTGTACTTTCTGAGGATGTTAATTCCCCTCCCCCTCGTGGTTTATGTGCTGTAGGTACAGTAGGGAAATCTGAACTGGACAAACTGAAAGACCAAGTGGCCGTCTTGGCCTTGAATCAGGAAGCTGGGAGCTCTACACAGGCTCAAAATGCTGAAGCTGTTTGCGGGACTTGCCAAGGCCCGCATTCCACTGAATCCTGTCGGCAAGTGGCAAACGAAAGCTGTAACTATGCAGGTGGATTCCAAAACCGGCACCTGAACCTCTCATATTCCAACAACAATGCCTTGAATTCCCACCTGTTGACCCAGCCACAGCAGTTCAACCAACCAAGGCCCCAGCACTTTAACCAGGCTTTCAGCCTCAGATTCTAGCTAGGCCACCCCAAAACCAAAATTTCCAAAACTTTCAGCAGCCACAGAATCAGTTTGCCTCAAATCATAATCAGTTTGGTCAGAACCAAGGTCAGAATCAGAATTGGAACCAGAACCAGCAGAAACCCCCTTCCAGATTAGAGACCCTCATGACTGACTTCATCACCAGTCAAAAGGAAATCAATACGCAGTTGCAGTCCTCTATCCGGAATGTGGAGACGCAGGTTACACAAATGGCCAAGGAAATGCAGAAAAGAGACCAAGGAACTCTACCCAGTGCTGCTGAGAAAAATCCTCAGTGTAAGGCCATCACACTGAAGTCTGGTAAAGTTCTGGAAGGACCCAAGGGCAAGGAGAAACTGGTACAAGAGAATGAACTGGGAAGTGATATCGAGGAGAATGAAAAGGAAGCCGAGAAAGAGACAGCTGATTTGCAGACCGATGCTGCACCTGAAACAGCTGAAACAGATAAGGGTACAGGTGGAGGTACAACTTCCTTCCCTTCACCACAAAAATAATTTGATAATAAAAAGTTCATGCCAAGGGTGCCATACCCGGCCCGACTTTAAAACCAAGAACAGGACCTTAAATTTGAAAAATTTCTGAAAAGACTGCAAAAAGTAGAAATAACTATTCCTCTCATCGAAATGATAGCTGAGATGCCAGCATACGCTAAATTTCTGAAAGAATTAGTTTCAGGAAAGAGGAGAATTGAGCAGGAAGAACTGGTAGTTCTTAACAATACGTGCAGTGCTATCATCCAGCGCAAGCTTCCGGAAAAGCAAGAAGATCCAGGCTGTTGCATGTTGCCAATTCAAATCGGGAAAGTCAAAGCAGGAAAGGGCCTCTGTGATCTTGGTTCTAGCATCAATGTTATGCCTTTGGCAATGGTGCGGCGCCTCAAGTTGGGACGCATCGAGCCAATCAAGATGAGACTCCAATTGGCAGACAGATCCATCACAAAGCCTGTCGGCATCCTCAAGGACATCATAGTGAAGACTGGGAATATCTTATTCCAAGTTGATTTTGTGATACTAGACATGGAGGAGGATCTGGACATGCCATTGATCTTGGGGAGACCATTCCTTGCAACAGGCGGAGCACTTATAGATGCAAAAGCTGGACGAGTAACACTGCGAGTCGATGAGGAAGAAGTTACATTTGACATGGCACAGTTATAGAAATACCCAGATGACGGGTTCTGTTCATCAAAATCTGTAATAGTTAGGAGTGAGGAGAGAGAGCTTGACTCTGGATTTGATCATGAAATGATGCTGGATGAGATTTCAAAGCAGGTACTGAAGCCTGCTGGCGTGGAGCACAAAGGATGCAAGGCCGTTCACTTTGCCGATCCCGAAACAGGGGATTTGGAGGAGTTTGACGGCACCGACTTCCATGACGACGCCGACCAAGAGGAGGCGGATCCTGTACTGATGCAGGGTCGGGAAGGTAAAATTGATCTTCTTCCATCAAATTCTCGCAAATTACTCCCTTCCGTTGAATGCCCACCAGAGCTTGAACTTAAAACATTACCCGATCATCTCAAGTACGCGTTTCTCGCAGAACATAAAAAATTACCTGTGATTGTTTCGGCTAAGCTCTCCCAAGAGCAAGAAAATGCTCTGGTGGCCGTTCTTAAAACTTATGTGCGTGCAATCGGTTGGACCATTTCTGATATCAAAGGAATCAGCCCTTCTGTTTGTATGCACAGGATTTTAATGGAGGAGAATTTCAAGGCCTCTCGCTAGCCCCAACGAAGATTGAACCCACCCATGCAAGAAGTGGTAAGAAAGGAAGTGATCAAGCTGTTAGACGCCGGTATTATATACCCGATTTCTGATAGCAAATGGGTCAGTCCTGTGCAGGTTGTTCCGAAGCGGGGTGGGATGTGCATTACGCAGAATGAACAAGGGGAGGAAATTGCCACGCGCCCAGTCACCGGATGGAGAGTCTGCATAGACTACCGGAAGTTGAACGAGGCAACTCGCAAGGACCATTTCCATTTACCTTTTATCGATCAAATGTTGGAACGATTGGCGGGAAGGGCATTTTATTGTTTTTTAGATGGCTATTCTGGATACAATCAAATAGTGATCGCCAGTGAGGATCACGAAAAAACTACCTTTACTTGCCCTTATGGCACTTTTGCCTATAGGCGCATGGCATTTGGTCTTTGCAATGCACCAGCTACTTTTCAAAGATGCATGATGTCTATATTCTCTGAATTTATCGAAAAATGCATTGAGGTCTTCATGGATGACTTCTCTGTATATGGAGATACGTTTGATGGATGTTTGACTAATCTTGCTAAGATTTTAAAGAGGTGTGAGGACACTAACTTGGTTTTGAATTGGGAAAAGTGCCATTTCATGGTCACTGATGGTATAGTGTTAGGTCATCGCATTTCTCGTGCAGGCATTGAAGTTGATCCAGCCAAAGTTTCCATCATTTCCAATCTCCCTCTTCCTAACTCGATCAAATCAGTTAGGAGCTTCTTAGGGCATGCCGGTTTTTACCGGAGATTCATTAAGGATTTCTCTAAAATTGCCAAGCCGCTCACTAACTTGCTTTGTAAAGAAAATCCCTTCGTAATAAATGAAGCGTGTGTCCAAGCCTTTGACATGCTCAAGAAGATGTTGGTTTCTGCACCGATAGTGCAACCACCCGATTGGTCAGTACCTTTCGAGGTAATGTGCGATGCTAGTGGTCTCGCCGTGGGCGCAGTTCTTGGACAACATAAGGATGGGAGACACTGCGTAATTCATTACGCAAGTCATGCCCTGAATGAAGCCCAAATTAACTACACCACAACGGAGAAAGAGATGTATGTTGTAATCTTCGCGTTTGATAAATTCAGACAGTATCTTATAGGTACGAAGACTATAGTATACACCGATCACTCTGCATTGAGATACTTGTTTAGCAAACAAGATGTAAAACCTCGATTAATCAGGTGGGTACTTCTGTTGCAAGAATTCGACATCATAATAAAAGATAGGCGAGGTCGAGATAATGGTGCTGCTGACCACTTATCTCGATTAGATAATGATAAAAAGGAAAAAGCCGTTAATGAAGAGTTCCCGGACGAACAGTTGTTCGCACTACATCTGCATAATCAAGCTTGTCCATGGTTTTCCGACATCGCTAACTTCTTGGCGTGCGGAATAACCCCACAGTTTTCGAACTATCATCAGAGGAATAAGTTCAAACGAGATGTATTAAGTTACTTCTGGGAAGGACCTTATCTCTTCAAACACTGCGCCGATTCAATGATCAGGCGATGTGTGACTGAGCATGAAGCCTATCAAATTGTCAGAAAATGCCATGAATCAGAATATGGAGGTCACCATGGTCCCGCTCGAATGGCCCACAAGGTCCTCGAATGTGGATTTTATTGGCCTCACATCTATGAGGATTGCAGGACATTTGTGAAAGGTTGCGACAAATGCCAAAGATTAGGAAACCTCTCCAAGAGGGATGAGATGCCTCAAAAGGGAATTCTCACACTTGAGATTTTCGATGTATGGGGCATTGACTTCATGGGACCGTTTCCACCATCTGGTGGAAACTACTATATCTTGGTAGCTGTCGACTACGTGTCCAAATGGGTCGAGGCTGTCGCATTACCGACCAATGATGGTAGCCAAGTCATCAAGTTCCTCAAGAACAACATTTTCAGTCGATTTGGCGTACCTAGGGTGGTGATATCTGATGGAGGAACACACTTTATTAATAAAGCTTTTGAAACTTTAATGAGTAAAAATAGGATCCTCCATAAGATAGGCACGCCTTATCATCCCCAGACTAGTGGTCAAGCCGAAGTGTCCAATCGCGAAATCAAACATATACTCGAAGCCACAGTTGGGATAACCCGTAAGGATTGGGCACGTAAGCTCAATGATGCTCTATGGGCATACCGCACAGCGTTTAAGACTCCCATCGGGATGTCCCCTTACAGACTTGTCTTCGGAAAAGCCTGTCATCTGCCTGTAGAGTTAGAGCATAAAGCTTACTGGGCCGTCAAAACGCTTAACTTCAATTCGAAAGTTGCTCAGAGCAAACGCAAGTTGGACCTCAATGAAATTGAGGAAATACGAGCATTAGCTTATGAAAGCTCTCGAATTTATAAGGAGCGGACCCAGAAGTTGCACGATCGCAGGATTAAGCCTAAGCATTTCTATGTTGGTCAAAGTGTATTATTATTTAATTCTAGGTCGAAGCTGTTCCCTGGGAAGCTTAAATCCAGATGGGAAGGACCACATGAAGTGCTAGAAGTGTTTCAGAATGGAGCCGTCAGGATCCGAACTGACAAGGGCAACATAGTGGTGAATGGACAACGATTAAAAGAGTACCTCAGACAGTTCGATCCGGAGAAAGAGAGCCAAGCAGTGGCAGACCCGGCTTACACCCAATAAGAAACAGCATTAAAAACAAAAATCTTTCATTTTATACATACATACATGTAGTATATTATTTCATAACAAGAAAGTACCCAAAAATCAATTACACAATTACACATTTAGAGTACTAAGACTCTAAATGTGAGGATGTTGATATTTGGAGAAAATCTAACGCATTTTGATTATCTGTCTTGCAGAAAGAACAGAACCATAAAAAAGAGGAACAGTGGAGCAACACGGAAAACCAGGTTCTTGGTTGGATTAATTCCATGAATTTAAGAAAATATTCCCGGAAATTAAAGCAATTTAAATCCGGAATAATTTTTGCAAACAAATGGAATTAACCCAACCTAATTTTTACAAGCAGATTTTACTTTAATGTCAGCCCAATGCGTTTTTGAATAATTGGACTGAATTTATTCAGGCCCAAATCAAATAAAATGAACTCAAACCCAACATCACACTCGGGCCCAGTTCACATAAATTTGAAAATTCAAAAAAAATTGTTGTGTCGCTAAACCCCTTCTGTGTCGCGGGACCACGTCTTGCACCAGAAGAAGGATGGCGACACAACTCGCTAATACAGTGAGACCACTGTCGCGGACCAGAACCATGGCGCGAGGCCATGCCCCGCGCCTAGGCCTGGCTAGCGACACGCACTCTCATCTGTCTCTAATTCCCTCTGTCGCTGTCGTGGAATCCCTGTCGCGGGACATGGTCTCGCGCCCGGTCTTCCATTCCGCGACACGTTCCCCCCCGTTGACTTCATTTCTTCGCTGAAATCTGTCGCTAGACCCCTGGCGCGAGGCATGGCCTCGCGACCGGACCTGACTCCCGCGACATGTCTAATGTCGCTATGCCCTGGTCGAGGAACCCTACTCCGCGACACGGTCTGGGTTCCGCGACCAGCTCTCTCAGTATATAAACCCCCCCCCCCCCCCCACCTCATTTTCCCTGCACCCACGTCAGTTTCGTCCAAACTCCATCCTTTCACCTTCTCTTGCTCCTCCTTCTCTCTACCGAACGAACACCATCGTGTTCTTTGCACTCAAACACTTCTTTTGCAAAGGGAAGCTATGGACCGATTTCACATGATGCTTCCAAATCTGGGACCTCTACCTAGGCCCGAACCACGGAGGGGAGGGTAGAAGCCCATTCCTTCTTTCTTTTTCCCCCTGTCCATAACTCCTTCGGATTTCCTTGTTCTTTTGTCTCTATTTTGACTTTTGAGAAGCATACTGCGATTTGTGTGTGCACCCTTGTTTCAGTTTTTGAGATTTTGAGTGCTCTCAGTTTTGAGCAGTACTTTGAGATCTTTTTGGACTCTTACATAAACCCATTTTCAAAACTGTCAAGAGTAAAATTTTGGGAAAGTTTAAAACTTGAGACAACAAACTGATGAATGTTGGGGTGTTGTTGTGAGCACCATAATATTATTGGTTTTTATTCTTGAGCTTAGGGTTTGTGTTTGATTTTTCTTTCCTGTGTAGTTTGTGTTTTTGAAATAAATGTTTCTGGAATGTTATCCTGGAACATTAAAATGGAAAGATCTTTTTGGCATATTTGTTCCCACATGTTACAATCTTGTGGGAATAAATGTTTGTTTGTTTATGGAAACGTAGTACAAACATCCAATGAGAAACTTCCACCTTTTAATAAAGGTGACCTTTTGGAAAAAGACAAAAAGAGTTTAGATTTAATATTTGACTTGTGTTCTTTTTGTTCCCAATGGAACTGCAGTGTGAGTAAATAGCAGTATTTTTGTCACCCAACTGCTATTCTCTTTAAAAATCCAAAATGGGACCACTCACATCCCACTTTCATTAAATAAAACAAGTCAACCATTTTAAAATTAAAAATAGTGTTTGCAAATTTTCGGATGTTTTAACTGTCCAATGCAGTCCAAACAAACCGAGAATAGCAAATCCATTACGCCACGCCTCCATTGCACATTCCAAAATTCGAGCATTCCACCCCATCCACCCACCTCATCCCATTTCAACAAGTGTCTCGGACTTGTTTAATAAAATTGAAAATCAAACTTTTGGGCCCAATGGCCCATTAAAAATATATAGGAGCCCAATGACCCCTACCATTTCTTAAAAATCCATTTTACCTATGCTTTTTATTAAAAATTCAAGTTAAAAACTAAATGATTTCACATTTAGAGCAAAGCTCTAAATGTGAGGATGTTGGTTGCTGAACTTGAATAACTTCTCTAAGAAAATTATATAAAATATTGGATTCATCACTTCTTATCTTTTCAGGGGCAATCTTCCAAACCCAGACCCAGTGCCCAGAGGAACCCAGCTGTTGGACCTTCCGTTAGAGCTTCTAGGAGAAATTCTCTCCCGAATCGGGGAGGATGAAATGAAAGAAGTGTTCAGAGCCAGGAGAACTTGCACGAAGCTGAGGGACGCAGGAAACCTCGCCATCGTCTACAGGCGATGCGAATTGGATGCTGCTAGGGTGAGGCACTGGCAGGAGGAGATACGATGGCAGAAACAAAGATTTCTGCACACATGCACTGAGGCTGGAAACTTCAACCTTCAGATTGTCCCAGCACTCATGGTATTTGTAGAAGGGGACGAAGAGCAAGCATGCGAGCTGCTACGGCCAGGCATCGAAGACAATCATAAAGCGTCAATCCTCACCCGCGGACTGATGCTCATGAGCAAGATGGATGAAAGCCAGGTCAATCAGGGGATCGCAATGATCGAGAAGATGGTGACCAACCGAGAGGTTTTCAACTACACATCCACCAACACCCTCGCGTGGATGGCAGACCCCCTACCTGTTTGCAGGACAACCACCCCGAGTTTTCTGCAGAAGGAGGCATGCACCCCTGAGAAACCGCGACTGGTGCCTGTGCTGCGAGCTGACCAGCTACGTCCACTGGCTCCGATACATGTTCTGAGGAGAGGAAGAAGGAAAGACGAATCTTAGTATGCCCTAGTTCCTTTTTATGCCCTAGTATTGGCACTATGCAAGGGATTTCCTCTTCTGCATGCAGGTTTGCACTAACTGCATGAGAATCCCTTAAAATTATTGTACTTTACCGCTTTCCACAAAATTGAACTCAAGATTGAGATCTGCAACAATCTTTATCTGCTTCTTTTGAAAAGATGTCTGACAGTCCGAGATGAATAAGTGACTGTCAGGCCAAAAATATACTGTTGACATGCTCCGTATGTCAACAGTGCCTCTTTACTGCTTTAAATTAAATAACCAGCAAAAATATGCATAAACCAGCTCTAAATTCACATGTTGAATTTAGGCTTATGATAAAATTTTCAAACTTTTAAATTGGAATAATATAATTGAGAACATGCATGAAATGAATTCCTAAGGTTTTGAACTATAAAAATTTAATGATGCGATCAGCTTATTGGGTAATGAATCTGCATGTTGGAGATCTCGATTGGATAAATTGTTAGAATTAAGCTTTGATTAAACTTGAGAACACTGTATGACATGAATCAATCTAACCCTGTGAGATTTGAGCCATGAGTCATTTTTACTCATTCATTTTCTTTGATGTGTGAATCATTTTTGATTAAAGGAAACTAGAACTTGCAATTGGGACCGATTCAAGACCATGCCATATTCCCGCAATCGAGCATATGATCGAGGCACTTAGAAAACCAAATTTTTGGCCTTCTTTTGAAATCCAAACCCAAAAATATTTTCCCTTTATGATTAACCAATTTGAGCCTTAAGCCTAATTTTTCTTTGAAGCCCTCTATATTATTCCTAGCCTTATAAAAAGACCAAGAAATTCAAACCCAATTGTGCAAGGATAAATTCTATCAAAGGCATTAAACTTATGATCATCAATCCATATTAATCGGTATGTCATAAACCGATTCAAAAAAAAAAAGTCGAATTCCATTCAACACAAATAAATTGCAAATGACAAAGCAAATTAGACATAGTCTAATGTCATGCAATATAAAAGAAAAGCAAAAGAAAGATAGATAGTGATGATCATGAATTTTAAATAAAAATATGCCAAGTTATGATGGAATTAAATTCTTGCCACTTCTTAGCCCAATAATTCCCTTTCCTACCTATGTCACAACCGTATGCCCCATTACAACCCTTAAATAAGACCTCGAGATCTCGATTTGAGGAAATGAGCCGGTGGCGAGTTGGTCTAATTGCAAGCTTATGGGATAATTTAATTAAAATTGATTTTGAGCGTTCATGATTAAACCCCAATTGAGAGTGAGTGAATTTTCCGATTCTCTTATAAGTGAGGCTCTGTTTCATTAAAAATGTTCATGTCATCCCCTAATTCTCATCCTTAATCTTTGTATCTTTCAAACATGATATTCATGAAGGGTTGATAATAATGTTTGATTTGTAGGCCCGATGTAGTGAGCAAGTATCATTTCATTAAACACTGCAATCAAGGGAACTTAATACTTGTAGTTTTTGGTTATCTTATCCCAATCCAAAAAGAATGTGATTTATGAAGCCACGAAAATGAATTGAATATGTAGAGTCCGTGTTCTTAGGAACATTGACTCTGACTGCTCGGGGACGATCAGTATTAAATGTGAGGATGTTGATAATGGCCAGAAATGACCATTATTTTCAATCCATTTCCGTGTCTAAAACGGGCATTTGATCGCATTCCGGTCTTATATCAAATAAGAAAGCAGATGAATTGGACTGATTTATGCATAATTGTAAAAATATCGAGCTGGTATGAAAAATGCATAAATATGTAATTTTATTACACATTTATGTTAGAAAAATCCAAAAACATGAGAAAAAGAAAAGAAAAGAAAAAGGAATGAAAAAGATGGGCAAAAGAATAAAACAAGCCCACAAAATACAAAAAGATGGGAAAAGAGAGAAAAACCCACAAAAATACATGTTCCGGCCCATCAGACCCAATAAGGCGAGCCAGTCGCGAGACTGGCATCCTGGCGCTAAGCATAGTCCCGCGACAAGGGGCAGGCTCGCGCCACAATGATGAAATGCAAAGGAACCAGCCCTGGGACATCCTGTCGCTAGGTCCGTGGCGCGAAACCATGATCTAGCGACACAGGAGGGTCCCGCGCCACACCAGCATGATGAAGAAGAAACTAACCCCAGACCCCTGTCGCTAGCCCCGTGGCGCGATCCATGATCTCGCGACAGGAGTAAGGCTAGCGACACAGAGTTGAAGACCAGACCCAGTCGAGAAGCTTTGCAGCATAATGCCTCATTTCGCGCCACATCACGTGATCCGCGACATGGCTGAGATATGTGTGATGACGTGCGACACGGGCCTCAGATCAAGGCCCATGGGCCTAGGGTTTCACTTCTATAAATATGAGGTGATTCCTTTGAGCTAAGGGTTAGACTTTCATTTTCTTGAAGACAGATTGAAGGATTTCTCTCTAGGTAGTTCTTAGCTTAGCTTTTTTTTGTATTATTTAATTCTTGCATTAGCTTAGCTTAGAATAGTTTCGTACTTCTGTTTTTGATTTAAATAGCTTAAGTAGCCACTGTTCACAGTTTTATTTTTGTTGTTAAGCTTGATTTTAGGGTTTGTATTACCCAAATGATGGGTATTAACAAACTATTTAATAAAATGGGAAAATATTCATCCAATGTGTCCCAAAACCATGAAATGGGTTTCACAACCCATGGATTACTGCTTTTATTTTTTCTTTTAGGGTCATTTGACCCCCATTTCCTTGTTTTTGTGCTTACTGTTTTCTTTTATTGAGGACAGCATGTATGTTTCGTGTGTGATCAAACCCTAGATTAGGATTATGCTTGTTTTTAAATGTTGTTTCTGGTAGATTTATTTTTGTTTAAGCATGTTCTTGTAGATTTTGAATTTTGTTGGGTTATTTTAGCTTAGAAATGCTTTTTAATCTGAAATAGGGTGAGATCACGCTGTTTGCATGCCACTGTTCACTTTTACCTTTACTGACTCGTGTCCTGAACCATCCATGTCGCTAACCTCTTCCTGTCGCGAGACCACGTCTAGCGACAGGAAGGCTGTTCCGCGACATGGGTGTCCAGGGGCACTTGTCCTAATATTCTGAAATTCCCAGTCGCGAGGCACTTCTGTCGCGGACCCACGGTCCGCGACACAAACCCTGCTTGGCGACCAGGGACTCAAATCCCTTTTATTTTCTTTTGCATGGCTCCTGTCGCGGAACACTCCTGTCGCGGACCCATGGTCCGCGACACAATTTTTGATCCGAGACAGGGAATTATGCCTTGCATTTTCATTTTGAAGACCCAGTCGCTAGACATCCTGTCGCGGACCCACGGTTCGCGACACAACTCCAGACTAGCGACTGGGAACCAAACACTTAGAAATTTCCAGAGAAATCTTGTGTCGCTAACCACCTGTCGCGGACCCACGGTCCGCGACACAACTCTCGCTTAGCGACACAGGATGAAACTCTGCCAAAATTTCTGGAAATCTGTCGAAGTACCCATGTCGCGGGTCTAGGCCCATGACACCATTTATGGTATCTCGACAGAATCCTCCTCCCTATTTAAATTCCAAAATTCTAATCTTCCACCCTCCATTATATTGCAAAACTCACATCTGAATCCCACGGATTACGATGTAACACCCTAGAATTGCAATATAAGGCGTTATGCTGCCAAAATTTTGATTCTCCATTTCCCATTCATTAATTAATTAAACCCTCTAGTCACTAATGATTTATGAGTCTAATTAGCAATAATTACATCACTAATTGTTGTGATTAGAGGACCTTTGTTCAATTGCCATTAAAACAATTTTCTATAAACAAAATCATAATGTCTTAAATAGATAATCCGGACTGTAATTAATTATGGTAGGAGGGATTATTTAAGCCATCAATTATGGAGTAATCCCATCACCTTGCATGAGAAACCAATGTCTCTCATGCAAGTTCCCTTCTTTATTTCAATTCATTTTGTCTTTTGTGTATTGTGTGTAACATTTAGCAAAGAATACATCAGACTAATGTTGGCGGGTATTCCCTCACGGATAACTAGCTCGTAATCTGGGTATTAGTTACTAAGTGTCATTTTGCATGGTCTGGATGGCTGTCAGTGGAAGCCTTGGCGGTTCGCCCATCCGGGGTTATAATAGTTGCTCAGCTGACTCCTATCCAGATACAGATTTATTTTACTTATATTATATTTCCGAACCCAAATTCCAATCTGTAATAAAACTCTGCTAATGTCTGTCAACATTAGCTGATAAGTACTACAGAGAGGAAGCATGTAGGTTTTTTATCCGAATTCACAGACAGTGGAGGCCCAACTGGTATTGACACTACCATTATAGGGTCTAAGCTGTCTAAATTCGCTTCATCCGAGTACTTGGGAAATTGGACAGTAGATGTTTACAGTCCACCCGATTATTCTGCCATTACTTTGGTCTCCTGACCACTTCATATTGTGTCCCACCTTCTGTCTAGACCCGCCTCTATATTTTGGGTTAGTTGATTTTACACTTCCATATATCCTTATGCATGATAATATTATGTACTATTGTTGTCTGTAATTATTTTGGGATCCTTCCCTTGGACAATAGAAGTCTAGATCTTAAACAAATATTGCGTATTAAATTTCCGACAAAAATTCCTTTGTAAAATCCGGATCTGAGTAAGGGATAAATTCTTCAGTTATGACTAATTCATATTCTATCAAGGGTTGATTTTGGGAAATTAGAAGCAGAGTCAGCGATTAGGTCTCATCTGGACTGAAAGAATCTGTGCTTTAACTGAGAGTTTAGTACCTGTTTAGGGAATGATTTTCAAAGCCATTATTTTCCAAAATTGCTGTTTGTTGGGAATCTAAGATTAAATATTACACCGAGATGGGGTCCACTTGGACTCAAATACAGCGTAATAAATAATTTTAGAGGAACATCATCCAGGCCTTGGTTATTTTCTAAGATAGGGTTGAGTTTTCTTTCAACTGCTATCATCTCCTGCCAAAGCCTATTTTTTGGGTCCTGAGTGAGTGCATCCGGAACAAACTAATTTATTAGTTCGTTTCATTAGTTTGTATCTCATAATCACCCGGAAGGAAGTGAACACACAAGTGGTTCACCAAGAGCCGAGAATTCTTGATCCATATCCCTTCGTTCTGATAGGGAGCTGTCTTTTACTACCTGGGTCAGACCTTCAAAACCTCCGAGTGATAGGTTTTAACTGCTTTCTTTAACGCTTTCCTTTACCGCTTTCTTTTAAACTGCTTTCTCTAGAGGTCACTCGGTTGTATTGAGAGTTGCGTAACTGCTACTAGGATTGATAGTTAAGGGATAGTTTAGGGCTTAATTAGAATCTTTGGGTGTGACATGGGGGAATGATAGTAGTACTTGGCATTTCAATAAATGATTTGTCAGGTGTTGCTTTTCCACCACAGATGAAGTAACACACCCAGGCCAGGGCAGTTACGAATCTGTGGTATCTTAGAATTTGCGGTCTTAAGAACATGTAAACTCACAATGTAAGTACATGTCTGTTAAAGGGAAAGCAGTATTGAGAGCATGTGAATTAGCTATCTGATAGAATTATCCCAAACAAAGATCTGTGTATAAAAAATGGAGGTTTAATACTGCCTTATCTAAATCTTGTCCAATTTTTATTCTTTTCTTGCTGTCCCTTCTGTCTGCATTATGATTCAGCTTCACAGCTGGCATGGTGTAAATTTTCACTGCTTTCATAGATAGTGTTTGTCGCATTTTTAGAGTAACTTTACCTGCTTTCTAGAATAGAACTTTTTGGCTTTGTAGAATAGATTCAAGTGCTTTCGTAATCTAGTTTAAATTCAGTCAGTAGATGATTAATCACTTTTCAAACCCATTGGAGCAATACGAATGGAAAATCTTAGTAAAACGACGTGGGCCCTGCTTCTATCGCACATCCTCCAGTGAACGATCCGGTCTTACTATAAATTACTGCAATTTTTGACACCGTGCGCTTTCGGGCCACAGTTTCTTAACACGAGTAATAAAAACGTGACAACTTATAAATATATCCTTAATCCCAACTCCGCCATCATAAATTGGTTTCATTAAATAAAATTGAAAACCAGGATTATTGATTTTCAGAAAATACTCATATAGTGGGAATGTGATAAAAGTTTCATGGCGCAGATCTTCATGATCTGGAACTATGATAAGTTACATGCTGCAAAATGCCAGGAACCTTCAGTGTGACAGACTGAAGGTTAAGATTGAACTATCCATCCCGGCTGCACCATGAAAGTTGTCAAAAGTTTCATGCCAGGGAGGTTCATAGCGCCATTTGAAATCAGAGTACCTCATATGAGTAATAAAAAGTGGAAAATATCCTTAAACCCCTTCCCACGAATCATAACTCTTTTCAATTAATAAATTTAACCTGGGATATTTTAGAAAATACTCGTGTGCGGAAATTGTCAAAAGTTTCAATGATCATCATCATTGCCCAGCTACTTGTAACGCTGATAAAGATTGTGGTCCACGTGGATCTCCATATTGTGGTCCATGTGTTGAGGATGCAGAAAACCCTGAGAAATTTGTGTGTTATGTTCCATCCAAGCAATTCTTCAACTCCCTGAAGAATTCTTACCAGTCGGGGCAAGGGTGCAAGAATCCAATCTGATGATATGAATAAAGCTCTGTATAACAGAGTAGTAGTTCATTGTGTTTTAATATACTACTATTATGGAAGGAAGACTTTGCTGGAAGTAATTTCCATGCCATGCTAAAATCTTTGAGAGCTTTGTTTCTTCCTCGATTGGAGGTGGTACCCATCTGACTGCTGCTGTATCCTATATTTCTAATTAAACCTATCACAAATTTCAAATTTTTGGCATTCTATGCTGAGTAAATAATGATTTTCCTGTAGTGGAGTATAATGTACTAATTACTATGGTTGTCTGTTTTACAAGCCTTCTATTAGATAATATTTTTGCCTATACATAATACACCTAATTGATGAAGGTCATTAGGAATTATAGACACGCCTTAATTATTACCACAAGCATGCATATTTCTGTATGTGTAATTGATTTTCTTCTTTGTATTGTCAATTAGGTTGATGATATAACATATACTACAAGACTTGGAAAAGATCTATATTTCTCCTTCTTTTCATTAAATTAGTATGGAAGAAATACCCTTGGGAATTGGAATAGTGTATTTTATTTATCATAAGTATTTTGCAAGTTCTGTTGTGTCCAAAACAATTTGTTGTCAACAAAGAATATTCTATAAGTTCCCATGGAATCAAGTCAAAGGGTCTTTACCAATTACAAATATTGTTTATTAGAAATGAGTTCTTTGAGATGTGTAAATATTTGTACTTGTATTTTTTATTATTAATTTCTTTCTTTCTTTTTTCTATTCTCAACAATCTTTTTTTTATAACTTAAACTCACATAATAAATCGACAATTCGGCATACCACCAATTTAAAAGCAAATACACAAAAATGTGGATTTCCTTGCGTGTCTCAAACACTAGCGTTTAACTTTAGAAATATTAGAAAAAAAATGTAAATATTTTCCACTATAATTGCTAAACTTTCAACTTTATAGTTAAATTGAAAATGCGACACTCCCCAACTTTAAAATTTTTAAATTCTAATATCAAATATTATACCCCATATTACTATCAGGAAAAACTATTTCAATTTATCAATTCCTATTCTTGTCTTGTGTGCTTATTCGGTAACAGAACTGAAACCTGATCAGACGAGGAGATTCATTTATTAACCCAATCCGGAAAATTTAAACAACAATAATGAAACTACCACCAAACTTTTCAATTACTACTACTAGCTACCAACTCTTCCGTCTTCAATTTTGAAAATTAGCTAGCTCATGAAATAAATACTACAAAAGAAAATGACCCTCCTCGATTAGATCACCATTCACACATGCCCTTATGTTTCCTAAATAAACTATATTTCCAACCAAGGACCACATGTAGATTCTAAAAAATGTTTCAATATAAAAAAGTAGTAATAAATTTCAAGGGGTTTTTGAAGTTAAATCCCCCTCCATTTAAAGAATTTAAGTTAAATCCCCACATACTCTTTCTATCATGTATTAGTACTATATCTAAAATACATTCCACTTTAGTCCCTATTACATAAAAAGTAAAGTAATAACATAATAAGTTATGAAATTACCTTACTAAAAAAGTAAAGTAATAACATAATAAGTTATGAAATTACCTTACTACCCTTACTTTTTGGCCGCAAAAAGCAGGTGACATGACTTGTCATCATTACAATTCTCCCTCCTCCTTTCTCCTTACACAAATATGGGTAAGAAACCCTCCACACACAATGCATTATGTGGGTTTCCTGGCTTCTTTGGGAAGCTTCTCTTTGCACGAAATACCTGTGTGGGAAGACGGTTTTGAAAGCAAAACAACGGTAAGGAGCTCGGTGTTGAAGATGGAAAATGTTAGGGTTTGTTACCACATTTCCAGCCGATCATAGAGGGAGTAGAAGTGGTTTTTTCGTGCTTTGGGAGGGAAGAGACGAGGGTAAGGGCAGGGGCTTTGGAGAAGATTCCGGCAACATTTTTCAGTCCAAGGAGAAGGGTTAGGGTGTCTTTAGGCAAGATGACTGTGATGAACAAGGAAGCTTGCAGCAAGAGAATGAAGTACGTGCGGTGTTAAACGAAACCTACTATGGTGTCCAAACCAATGATATTGGTGTTTTATTTTCTGAATGCACATTGGTGCATGTATGCATTACAAGAAATGTTTGTATTTGGAAGTAAATCGGTATTTTTTTTTGTTTGCAAAGATCATGAATGTCTCTACTATTCAACATATGGAATAGTGATTTAGTAAAGTGCATTTGTGTTTAATAGGTATTTGCGCTGTGTTATATACGTTTGCGTACTGTGTCGTGTTTTAGTGGAGGAAGTTGTTGTTTTTTGCATGGTAATGTTGTATTGGAATAACACTACATATTTGTGCAGACATTGAGAATTGCGATGTTATTTGCGAAACAATATTGTGTTTGGTTGTTGTATGTGTAGTGACAGTCGGTGGTGATTATTCGTGGCAGGGCGGATACGGAAGATGATGATGAATGCGATAACTTTGATGAGGAAGACAACGTGGATGTAACAGTGGTGTGGGCAAATGTTTTTAAAGGGGAAAATCAAAAGTTTAAAAATGCGGATCAGTTTCATAGGGTGCTGAAAAACCACTGTATTGCGGGCCGACATGGGTTCAAATTTGTGAAGAATGATAGCAAGTGTGTGTGAAACTAGTGTGCAAACATATTCATTTGGCACAATGATGTTGGTAGTTCTAACAGTGGTGTTCGTGCTACCAGTAGGTTGGTGTTAACATAAATGAATGTGTTGTTCCAGTGGGGTTCATGTTTTCAGTAGTTGTGTATGATTAGGTGTATTTAGGATGTAACAGATATAACACAACCATTACTTTATAATCGGGTTCACCTTGAACTACAACTAACAGGGTTTGGAAATGGGAAGGTATGTCTAGTGGATGATATCGATGAAACATACAAACTTATGCTATTTCCAACTTTGGAGGAAGATCAATGGTTAGATGTTATGAATCGGGTTCACCTTGAACTACAACTAATAGGGTTTTGGAGATGGGAAGGTATGTGTAGTGGGTTAAGTGGATGATGAAATATACAAACTTATGTTATTTTCAACTTCGGATGAAGATCAATGGTTAAATGTTATGAATCAGGTTCACCTTGAACTACAACGAATAGGGTTCACCTTGAACTACCACACTTGGAATCAACAGCAACATACAGACATTGAAGGTAACAACAGTGTACTGTCGTAAAACACCACACCTTTGTTCTAAAACACGACAGTTATGAACAATGAAAATGTTGGGTATTTACTGAAATGATGTGTACCCAACACCACATGTTTGTTCTGAAACACCACATTATTCAAAAAACACACTACAGACGAAAGCATCACCCTCTCAGTGACATATTTTTCTACTAAATAATGTTATGACGGTTGTCCACACTACGTTTTTGGGATAACAATAAGCTACCCTTTTTTCTATTATAGCTTGCATGTACTCATTAGAGACCATATGAACAAAGTGTTCTAAAGCACCACTCTTTGATTGGTTTGCCACTACGTTGTAAACATTGGGCAGGGTTACTTATTTTGGATGAGTATTTACTTGTAAACATTGGATAATGGTTACTTACTTTGGATCGGTATTTACTTGTAAGCATTGGACAATGCTTACTGATTTGCTATGTATCCAACACCACACTTTGTTTCTGAAGCACCAAAATTATGAAGGAGGGCATCTTGTGCGATTTAAGGCTTTGGATCTTCTTCCTAATGTGTATGAAAAGTTGAGGGATAAATGGTCCGACGTATGTGCAACAAGAAATAGTTTATATTATGAGGAAGCCGATGGAGGATAATCAATGGAACTCATGAACGGCGAAGATGTACTGTGATAAATAAAGAAGCTGACAGCAAGAGAATGAGGTAACTGTGGTGTTAAACAAAATATACAGTGGTGCCCAAACCTATCCCGTTGGTGTTTTATTTTCTGAATGCACATTGGTGCATGTATGCATTACAGGAAATATTTTTGTTTGGAAGTAAATGGTATTTTTCTTTTTCATGTAAAGATCAAGAGTGTTTCCACTGTTATTTGTGAAATAGTGTTGTATTAGGTTGTTGTATGTGTAGTGACAATGAGTGGTGAATTATTTATTGCAAGTTGGATACGGAAGATGATGAGGAATACGATAACTTTGATGAGGAAGGCAACAAGGATTTAATAGGTCTGCCTCTGGGCTAGATTGTTTTAAGTTAAATAAAGTCTCTATCGTTCGTTTTAAAATGAAAATCAAATATGAAACTCCACAGTGGTGTGGGCTCACGCTTTTAAAGGGAAATGCCAAAAGTTTAAAAATATGGATCAGTATTTGTAAGGAGGTAATAATTGTTTCATATAGTCGTATGTATATTGTTCAGTATGAAAATGAGTGTTGTTATTAAGTGTTATGCTTCTTATTAGTTTAGTGTTTTGCGGTTGTAGTTTGGTGTTTAAAGGCATAGTTTGGTGTATTGCAGGTGCTGAAATTGTACCCTTAAGAAATGGACAGGGGTATTAAAAGATGCGGCTTATGCTGCTACATATGACGAGATGTTTCAACATTTGAATTCTACAACAGACAAATCAGACCTACATGTTGTAACAGAAGTGCTTGCAGCCTCGTCTTGCTTGTATATATCTCATCTGCCTTTGAAAAGTGGTGGAAGGGCGTCATCCTTATTGCCTTCTTTTGCTGCTCAGTGATGCGGTCATCAATGCAGCTAGTTGCATCTTGAAGTACAGAAATAGAAGTACAAATGGGGCAAACATTTGAGAACGGAGGAAGTACAAAAAAACAACATTCAAAACAATAGGTATGAACAAAAATCAACACAACCCATTCATACCATTATAAAAAAAAAACAACAGGTATGAACAAAAAATAACTTTTTCATACAAAAAACAACACAACATAGTTATTAACTCAAAAAACACTATTAAATCGCAATAGAAAACAACACATACATTTATTAATACAGGTATGAACAGAAAACAAAATTTTCATACAAAAACAACACAACACAATTACTACCTCAAAAAATGACATTAATCGCAATCAAAAACAATATATTCATTTCTGAACAAAGGTATGAACAAAAAACAACACTTTCATACAAAAAAACAACACAACACGGTTATCAACTCAAAAAACACCACTAATCGCAACAAAATACAACACATACATTTATGAACATAGGTACATACACAATCTACATTTTCATACGCCATTTATGAACAAAAAAATAATATTTTCATACTTCTCCAACAACACAACACATATATGAACTCACATATCTTACTAAAAACCTATGCCAAATTCGCAACAACTTTAAAAGTGGAAAACACCTTTTTCAGCCAAAAAACCACACTATGTGAAATCAAAAATCTCGCCCCAGCAATTACGTCAGTTTCGCAACTACTGAAGGAGGGCACACACACCTTATTTTCGCCAAAAAACAACACACTCAGTCACAGATACACAACTAAGGCACCCTACCCCCTGATTCATTTCAATTTTTTTGGGTATTCCATAAACCCTAATCCCCAAATTCACATCAGCAAAAAACGACAGAAAACAACTTATTCCAACCTCTAAACACTTCAATCGCACCCTAAACCGAAATTCATTTCATTTTCGAGTAAGGGGTGCATTACCTTTCATCTTTAGCCTCCAAAAAAACTGAAGATTGAGCCCCTGTTTTCTCCCTCTTCCCCACGAACTCAGGCACTACTTTGTTGGGGTTTGATTCGGCCCTTCAAATGAAGTTGTGCGCTTGTTTCGCCATCTTTCGCACGACAATTTGGAGAGCTTGAGGACTTCATCAGTGACCAACAACTACTGCGTCATGGGGGGTTGGGGGTTATTGGAATAAAGTTGCAGAGGTGGGTTGGGAAGATGAGGGAGAGGTGGGTTTGAAAGATGAGGGATGATGTGATTGCTCTAGACAATTACCCTTTCACCCTTCTTCCATGTGTTATAGATTTTTTTTACTAAGAGGTATAGGAGTTATTTTATTTTTAAAATTTCCAAAGAAATGCAATATTCAAGGATAGGGACTAAAATTGAAGTATAAAGGTATAGGGGGAGTAAAGGAGTCATTGTATTATGTTTGGATGTGTAAAAGTGAAAAAATGTTTTTGAAATATCTAAATTACCAATGTTTTTGAAATATCTAAATTACCAAAAATGATATGCTACTTATATAGGATAATACATATTTATAGTGTAATTTAAATAAATTAATAGGGACATTTGTGACTCTGCACACATAACTAGGTGCTTTTGGCTTATACTTTTCGGAGAAGCACCCCAGAAGTACTTTTGCAGCTTTTTTAGGTGCTTTTGCTTTTCTTAAAAAGTAAAAACAAACACAATTTTTTCATCAAAAGTGATTTTGACAGAAACAAAAGCCAAAGGCACCTCAAAAAAACCATTCCAAACGCCCCTTACTCTTCCAAAAAAGAATATAAGTAGTTACTCTTCAAAAAAAGAATATAGAAGTACTACTTATATTCTTTTTTGGAAGAGTAAGGGGCCTTAGGAATGGCTTTTTTTGAGAATAGTAAGTAGTACTTCTATATTCTTTTTTGGAACAGTAGGGGTTTGGAATGGTTTCTCTTGAGGTGCTTTTGGTTTTTACTTCTGCCAAAAGCACTTTTAATGAAAAAATTGTGTTTGTTTGGCTTTTTAAGAAAAACAAAAGCACATCGAAAAACTGCAAAAGTGCTTCTGGGATAAGCAACCCAGGGGGTGCTTCTCCGAAAAGTAGAAGCCAAAAGCACCCAGTTATGTGTGCAGAGTCATAAATGCCCTTACTAATTTATTAAAATTACACTATAAATATATACTATCCCATATAAGTAGCATATAATTTTTCGTGATTTACACATTTTGAAAACACTTTTTACTTTTATATATACATACAAATATAGTTTTGGAAAAAAGTTGCTTTTCAAACATTAAATCCAAACACAAAAAGTCGCATGCTTCTGCTTTTTTCAAAAGCCAATCCAAACGGATCCTAAATTACTCCCTCCTTCCTTTTTACTAAATTACTCGCTCGCTACTCCATGCTTGGTGGTTTGCTACATGCGGTAAAAGTAAAAGACAGTAAAAAAAAAAGAAACAATATTTAGTGGAGTGGAGTCGTCAAATATGAGAGAATTGAATTGAAGAAGAAATGAAGAATTTGAAATGAAAGCGACAAATTCTAGTATTGTAGTAGTTGCATTCGAAAACATAACAGAAGATGCATGAATCACGATGGGTCAGCTGGACCACAAGTAGTACTCATCACTCATTTTGCATTATCATTGTACTATGTATGTTAGCTAGCTCGAAAGGACCACAACACTTAACTAGGTAAGCTAGTCTTTTTTCCCCAATAATCTATCTATGCACATATCGTTGGTAAATGGTAAAAGAGTGAGTGACTGTGACTCTTCCTGACGACCCATGCCACAGAATTATTGCAGTCATGAGCTAAATGGGCAATTTCAAAAACAATGAGTTAAAAGTTACTACTAGTACACTATTTCTCAACCATATATACTACTGTTATCTTGCATACCTTACCACCACAGCAATTATACTTTTCCCAGTTCAAAACTCAAATTAAAATGGCCAATTTTACAGTCAAATTCTTGTTCTTTGCTCTTCTTGTGCTCTCAACATGTACTTCTTCTTCTTCTTCTTTTCTTCGTAGCAACAAGCATAGTTTTGAAATTACGATTTTTTTCCTCATCTTTTTAATTTGCAGCAATGAGATTATTGTCGGGTATGATGGTTGAAGCAAGAGTGGAAATGAAGGCTAAGGATGATCATCATCATCATTGCCCAGCTACTTGTAACGCTGATAAAGATTGTGGTCCACGTGGATCTCCATATTGTGGTCCATGTGTTGAGGATGCAGGAAATCCTGAGAAATTTGTGTGTTATGATCCATCCAAGCAATTCTTCAACTTCCTCAAGAATTCTTAAGAATTCTTACCTGTCGGGGCCAGGGTGCAAGAATCCAATCAATCTGATGATAGGAATAAAGCTCTGTATAACAGAGTATTTCATAGTGTTTTGATATACTACTATTATGGAAGGAAGACTATTACTGGAAAGTAATTTCCATGTCATGCTAAAATCTTTGAGAGATTTGTTTCTTCCTTGATTAGAGGTGGTACCCATCTGACGTTGTATCCTATATTTCTAATTAAACCTATCACAAATTTCAAATTTTGGGCATTCTATGCTGAGTAAATAATGATTTTCCTGCAGTGGAGTACAATGTACTATGGTTGTCTGTTTTACAAGCCTTCTATTAGACAATATTTTTGCCTATACATAATACACATAATTGATGAAGGTCATTAGGAATTAAAGACACGCCTTAATTATTACCAGAAGCATGCATATTTCTGTGTGTGTAATTGATTTTCTTCTTTGTATTGTTCAATTAGGTTGATGATATAACATATACTACAAGACTTGGAAAAGATCTATATTTCTCCTGTTTATTAAATTAGTATGGAAGAAATACCCTTGGGAATTGTAATAGTGTATTTTATTTATCATAAGTATTTTGCAAGTTCTGTTGTGTCCAAAACAATTTGTTGTTAACAAAGAATATTCTATAAGTTCCCATGGAATGAAGTCAAAGGGTCTTTACCAATTACAAATATTGTTTATTAGAAAGGAGTTCTCTGAGATGTGTAAATATTCGTACTCGTATTTTTTATTATTAATTTCTTTCTTTCTTTTTTCTATTCTCAACAATCTTTTTTTTTTTAACTTAAACTCACATAATAAATCGACAATTCGGCATACCACTAATTTAAAAGCAAATACACAAAAATGTGGATTTCCTTGCGTGTCTCAAACACTAGCGTTTAACTTTAGAAATATTAGAAAAAAAAATGTAAATATTTTCCACTATAATTGCTAAACTTTCAACTTTATAGTTAAATTGAAAATGCTACACTCCCCAACTTTAAAATTTTTAAATTCTAATATCAAATATTATACCCCATATTACTATCAGGCAAAACCATTTCAATTTATCAATTCCTACTCTTGTCTTGTGTGCTTATTCGGTAACAGAACTGAAACATGATCAGACGAGGAGATTCCTTTATTAACCCAATCCGGAAAATTTAAACAACAATAATGAAATTACCACCAAACTCTTCAATTACTACTACTAGCTACTAACTCTTCTGTCTTCAATTTTGAAAATTAGCTAGTGCATGAAATAAATACTACAAAAGAAAATGACCCTCCTCCATCAGATCACCATTCACACATGCCTTTATGTTTCCTAAATAAACTATATTTCCAACCAAGGACCACATGTAGATTCTAAAAAATGTTTCAATATAAACAAGTAGTAATAAATTTCAACCACTAAATTATTTTCATATATTTAAATTTAAAATTTTCACTTACTTCATCTTCCAAAACAGTAGTACCAACATTAGAGGAGGAGTTTTACTCATCTTAGCATTCTTGAACACTACTGGTTAAGGAATTTTCATGTAAAAATGTATGTATATAATTAACTAATAAATCAGCAAAACACATGATATATGTCCAATATAAGTTGTCAAAGGTAGAAATAACTACATAAAAACAAATTCCAAATTAACCCAAACCCTAATTCTTGTATCTTGAAGATAACTCAATTAATTTCCATGTCTTGTTAAAGTTCTCAATCAAAATATACTGTAAAATATTATTTGGGGCATGGGGTTGATAATTGAGCTGTGGTAGCATTAATTGGATTAGCTGGTCTGTGCATTGAAATATTGAGCCCCTGCAAATTTCAACATCACGAATCCTAAAAAAAACATGTAATGTTTGTTCAATGTGGTCCCTTGTTGAAATGAAATATTGGTAGTCATGAAATTTTTAGGGCATCTCTGTACGTACTTTCCCATATGTAATTTATGTATGTATATATATATATATATATCTATAATTCTATATTGATGATCAAGATAGACAATATAACATTCTGAAGAGAAGATTGCAATCTCGAAATTTGCTCCATTTATCTATGTTTTAATTATGTGGTTTAATTAGAGGTTGAGTAAATTAAATCGTGTTTGCTTTTAGAGAGATTTATATGTAGTGAGAAATTCTCCTGATCTAAGTTTAGTTTGGACATTCTTTTTTTGTTCCCTTTTGTGAAAAATTTTATGTATGGTTACCAAAAAGATATATATAACATGGGTTTATGTATTAATTCACATTCCACAAAGCCACAGGCAGAAAGAATCAACATGAATTGATTTTACAAATCATATTTGCATCGTACCATGTGATCTATGGAAATGAGTGGCATTTTTCAATTTAATAATTTTGATGTAGAAACGACTATTTACTTTATGGTGGCTTGAAAAATGTGATATATTTAGACGATATATATGAGTTTGAAATTACATTATTGATGAGTTCTGAATGTCCAATGAACAGCTAGCATATCGGCGTACATTATTATAATTTTAATTTCTTTCCCTAACCAGAAGAAACTATATATTGATCGAGAACTGTAATTTAAAGCACTAAGTTAAATTAAATTTTATCAAGTTGAGTTGAGTAGAGTCGAGTCGAGTCATACTGCAGGTATTGCCAATTCCATCAATAATAATAATATATTATTATTATTATTATTATTATTATTATTATTATTATTATTATTATTATTATAAGGAAGAAACACGGTATTGATCATTAATTAAGATGACCAACTGTATTGATCGAACTGGCTTACTTCACATGATTGGGTTATATATTATACAAGGGCTACAGCCTACAATGATTATTGTTTAAGAAGAACTAATTTATCTCATTGTGATGATTAAATTGATCAAATGTCGTAATTAATAATCATGTAGAATAATAATATATAAACATGCATGTATACATGTAGGGGTGTCAATTTCAGGTTTCGGGTCGTGTTCGTGTCGGGTCTAGTCAGGTTGTATAATATTTCAGGTCGGGTTCAGGTCGACCTGATTTCGGAAAAAACCCAAAATGACCAAACCCAAACCTGAAATTTTTCGTGTAGTTCGGGTTCGTTTTTTCGGGTTATAGGCAAAAATTGACATAATTTCATATTTCGGGTCGTGTTCGTGTCGGGTTTATCAGATTGTATAATATTTCAGGTCGGGTATCGGGTCGACCTGATTTGAAAAAAATCCAAAATGACTAAACCCAAACCTGAAAATTTTCATGTCGGTCGGGTTCGTTTTTTCGGGTTCGTGTCCAAATTGACACCCCTAATCCATGTTGTTAATATATAGCCCCAATAATATATCCAGAATAATTTGTCAAGAAACATGGCCAAATGACACAAAAAAAAATTACCTTTTGCAGGGCTTATGGGCTATTGGTTTTCACTTGAAAGTTAAAAATTGGTCAGTTACTCCCTTATAATTTAAGAAAAACACTTCAATAATATTTGTGGCCTCCTGCAAACCAGATCACCTGCATGGTTTAAGCTTTCTAGCTGTATAGATATGTTGAGATTAAATTTAAATTACAGTCTATTGTGTACGTGTTATTCCAACAATATTATATATTATTTGGACATGGGAATTCTCATTCACCTTTTGTTTAAGAAAATTATTAGGCGATAAAAATTTCAAACACAAGGATTAATCATTGACTTTCTCAAGCAAAACTTAATAACTAAACCGAGCTAGGATTTCATAATAACTAATACTATATTTAAGTGTGAGACATCGTCATGATGTAATTTTTAAAAATATGAATTAAGGGATTTGGTGACATGGGCTTTTTTTTAAATGCAAGAGATGATTATGAACTTTACCATTCTAGATATATATATTTATAAAACCTATTTTTTTTTTTTCCAAATTAGTTATCCTCAAATTGTTTCAGATTCTTGTCTCCTAATAATATTTGTATTCTTGATGGTTAATTAATTTCTCGACGCATTTACCTACCTGGCCGGTTAGAAGCAAGCCCAATGTGAGTTGTCATTGCAATGTACTTCCTCTGTCTTAAATAAAATGCTACTACATTGGGCTTTTAATCATTATTCATTGTTTAACTTTCATTTAAATTTTTATCATAGTTATGCATGAAAAAACATAGTCAAGTGAGATCTTGTTTGATTCGTCTAATTTTGTCTTTGGAAAATATCAACTTTTTATAATTTTTTACTTATACACAATTTAAGTTATTAATCATTAAAAACGTGCATCGGCATGCGTGCCTAAGCCCAATGTAGCATTTTCATTCAGACGAATGTAGTATACGTCATTGTTTGTCTAAGCAAAGAATTAAGATTTCAAAATTAAACAAATAAATTTTCAAATCCTGGAAATATAGTAGTATATGTCACTGTACATGTGGTTTTATGTTTTTCCATACTCTCCGAAATAATGTACCATTATGATAACTCTGGATGGCCCAAAGATAAATAAAGAGCCCAAGCCCAAAAGGTCATCTTCAACCTCCAACAAGAAATAAATGAAATGAAGCCATCAATTCTACTCGTGTTTGCTGAAGGTGAATGGAATCGCCAATCAATGACGCCCGCCCTCCCTCCGTGATCATTCCACAATAGAGCTCCTGCCATGCCCACAACTCATTCGAATCTCATAGCAATTTCGGGTATGTAATAATTCAATTCAATTCAATCTCTATCTCATTCTTCTATAACTGTGCTCAAAGCCAATAAAAGATTCCTTTCAACCCCAAATCCGTTTCCGGCAATTCTAATTCATAATCAAAATGATCAATTCAAACCCTTCACCGCTACTTAATTCCGATGTCATCTTCACTGAAAAATCAATCCTTGTTCACTCAAAATCATCCCTTTCCTTCATATCCTTCCTCTTTCAATGTATTCCTCTTTCCGGCTGCTGTTCCTTCTCGCCGCCGCCGTGCTTTCGACCACCACGGCGGCCTTCCCAGCTAATGATGATGATGATGATGATGCCACCCTACTCTGTCCCCTAAATTTCACTCTATTGAGTGGACTTGAATCCATCCCATCGTTCCCGAATGAAGGTGAGAGGAAATGGTGCGACATTGTGAAGGAGTGGCTCCTCTTGGTGCTGGCAGATTATGTCCGCCGCACAAACTTCTTCCATCCACCATCCTGGACGGCTGAGGCATGTTGGACTGAGTACCAACATGTATTGGCCCCTTTGGTCGGTCAATTCGACTTCCGCAAAGAATGCAACTTGCAGACGATGGCCCTTGAGACCGGCTGCAACAATATCACCACTGCACAGGAATTTCAGCAAGTAATACCACGAGGGGTCTTGAAGAAGATGGTGTTAGCTTGCAACTCATCACTCAATGAGGAGAAGCAATGCTTCTCATGTGCCACCACCCTGGATGCTGCTGTGAAATTCTTGTATGAGAGTGGTGCGAAGTCGTACCGGACCATATCCACCTATGATGAATTAACCGCTGTCTATACAGCGGCAATCATCAATCCATTTGGCCCCACCGACCAAGGCACAGCAAAGTGCCTCTTTGGGCTTAAAAAGGAGTCTAACTCCCACTATCATTCTTCTTCTAAGACGAACATAGTGGTGCTGTTTGTTTTCTGCGGTTTGTTAGTGATGGTGGTTGTGTTCAGCGTTTACTTCTTCTTTTGGAATGAACTGAAGTTTATGTGTATTTGAAGCTTTGTTTGTAGACTGGAAATGTATGCTTTGGGATGGTGAGTAATTCTAATTTATGTTTCCATGTTTCTGATTGTGTCTGTTTCTTCTTCTTTTTTTTTTTTTTTTCCTCCCTGGTACATCATGTCTGATTCAATAGTATTTTTTAGTGATCTGAATTCTGAAGTGATTGTGGGATGATTTTGCCTCTCTGCATACTAAATCCACTTATTTGCTCTTGTTGAGAATGATGAAGAAATGTTGTTACTGCATTTTTAAGGAGGATTAAATAAGGAATTTCAAAGTGCTAGCAATCATATTATGTTGTTGGATCAGTTGCCATCGGTTGATTGAGCATTTTTTTGGGCTATACCTTCACCATTCATTTTAATGATGGTTCATGCAGCTGCAATGATTATTGGTAAAATGAACTTGAATTTTTTAAGGTACTTCATGATTCTTTTCGTTGTACCATATATCAATCTTGTTTTCAGAGCTAAGATGGGTTATTTGACTTTCTTATGGATATAGATATGTAAGGCAACTTTTCTTGTTAAACTGAAGTTCCTGTATTATGTCAGGAAAAGCTGATTTGGTTAATTTATTTCTCTTTGTATCAAGATTTATATTGAGCTCACAGATACCTCTATCAATGATATATACTTTTAAAAGCAAGAATATTTTTTCTGCTATAGTTCTTGATCCATTTGCTGTATCCTATCCAGACTCAAGGCAAATTTGATAGGGATTATTTGCACTGGTTAAATTGGTTAAATTGCTGATTGAGTGCCTTTCATGTGTGAACCAAATTATGATTCACAATTAAGATGATCAAGAAACTTCATTGGTTACTGGTTACTGTTCCAGTTGATAATACTACATGTTACGAGGTTTCCAGTTCTCACATGACACTGAAAATAGCAACCTTTATTTAGTCAAAATTCAAAAGTACATTCTCGTGTTTCTATATACATATTCTGCTTGCTGGTTTTAAGTAAACCGCTTGGGTTGAAGGCTGAAAGGATTCTTTTTCCCTTCCTTGGGTCTTTCCATTGTAAGTGTGCTCAATTATTAGCTATCTGAAGTTATGGATGAATAGATTTATCTTTAACACAAAATGTAAGAATATTTCCTTTTTAATTTGAAGACCAATAACATGATACGCTGTAATTGATTCTGTCATCTGTTTATGAACCCCTTTCCCAGTGGCATGTTGTATGAGGTTCAAAAAGATGAATTCACTTTAATTTAGTTTCACAATTACACTTTAATTTAGTTTATGAACCCCTTTCCCAGTGGCATGCTGCTGTTGCTTGTGATAGCGAGGAAACATTGTTGAAGAAAAGAAACTTGTGTATTGAGTTGTAGGTAAGGGTTGTGGGGTTTGAGATTACAATTACTTGAAGACTATAGGAATAAAGGTCCCTTGCCGTGACAGGTAGACTGAATTATCCTCAAATCAGTACTTCAGTTGACTCAGTCGAGAATCAAGATGTCTGTTTTTTGAACCACATTCAGGCTCAGTAATCACTCTCCATTAAGACATTGGATGTTTCTTCTAAATTCTAATCACCATTTTCATTGCCATCTAAATAGCTTTAATTATTCTCAGCATCTTCAGGACTCAATAGGAATTACTCCTCGAGTAATCTCCAAACAATTCAACTTCTTAAAGAATTCTTACCTGTCGGGGCAAGGGTGCAAGAATCTAATCTGATAGGAATAAATCTCGGAATAACAGAGTTATAGTGTTTTGATATATTACGGAAGACTATTACTGGAAGTAAATGGTGTTTGAAGTCTTAGACTCTTAGGAGTTATGGCTATCACAATGGGAACTTGATTGTGAAATTTTATACTTCCTCTGTTCTCATATAAATGCACAATTCCTGCATTTCACGCAGTTCAAGACACATTTTTAGATGTTTATAACTCAAATTGTATATAAGTAAAAAATATAAAAATTTGATATTCTAAAACTATGACTAACAAGATCTCACATAACTATGTTTTTTCTTATATAACTATGTCTAAAAAATTAGTTAATGTTACCCAATGAATAGTTATTACTATGCAAATGGTTCACTTATATGAGAACGGAGGTAGTATCAAATAAAATGCAAACAACAAACATCTTTACAGGTTCTCCTTGTCATGCTAAATCATTGAGAGCTTTGTTTCTTCCTCAATTAGAGGTATTTTAATGTATTGCAGTTTCATGATTGAGTTTTAATATCTGAACTATTTTATTTCCTAAGATGATGATGTTAGATTTTTGTTCCACTGAACCCAAAACTATTTCCAAAATCGATGCAGAAAAAAGTGTGGCTTCAAGTAAGAGGAGGAAAAAAGCATGGACAAGTTTAATGGAGGTTACCCAGGCCAATGAGCATGACACTAGCAAGAAGAAGCTCACCAACTTAACCATCTCATTCTTATATAATTATGTAACTGGCGAAGCCTTTCCTCCATAAAGGAAATTGCCAATTAGGCATTATAATTATGCATTTTATTTATCACATTATTGGTCTTCTTTTTAGAGGGAAAGATTTATTGAAGATTTTATTCGAACGGAAGTTCATATGAGCCTTAATGTTTAAACTTTCTACTGTTAGAAATTAGAATTTGCACCTCGGCATATCTGCTTTGGAGTGCATTGTGTCATTTTTCTTGTGTAATTGCATACCTTCATTGGCATGACAGACACTTACCTTCATGCAGCATACAATTTTCATTATTGGGTTTCATGCATGCAAATCTGATAGTTAATCTACTTTCTATACTCAAAATTACATTTAATGGCCTAACAGCCAACACTGTGAATGATTTAACTGTTAAATGCAGGCTTGGCAATTGCCTGGGCAACATGGGATCTCATAGCCATGTCTGGAAGTGGCTGGCGCGATGGCCCTTCAGCACATGCTGTGACCTTTGTGTGGAATGGAATGTAAATGAGGGGAGAAATTTTGTATTACTGTTGAAAACTGATTAAAGAACAATGCAGCCTATGCAAATAAGTTTTTGTACATAAAATAATACTGATACTAGCCTTATTTCAAGAATTTGTTTCACCAATTCTAGAAAGATGCAAAGAATTGTATGATTGGCCAAAATGGAAAGATGCGAATCAGTTTGAACTAGATTCACTGAATAAATGAAAAGTATTCGGCCCTATTGTCCAAACGCGGAAAAATGTGAAGCCTGTTAGCTACAGCCTACAGATGGGTGTTTGTGAGAAAAAGAAATAAAAACAATGAAATTGTCAAATATAAGGCAAGGCTTGGACTGGTTTTCCCAACGACCGGGAATTGATTTTGAGGAAACATATTCCCCGGTTATGATGGAATAACATTCAGGTGTCTGATGAGCCTAGCAGTACGAGAAAATCTTGAAATGAGATTAATGGATGTTGTTACTGCATATTTATATGGCTCATTGGAAAATGATATTTATATGAAAATATCTAGAGGGTTTAAGTTACATGAGTCTTGCAACTCAAAACCCAAAGAAACGTATTCAATCAAATTGCAAAAGTCGTTGTATGGGCTCAAACAATCTGGGTGAATGTGGTATAACCGTCTCAGTGAAAGTTTGATTAAAAAAAGGTTATACAAATGACCCTATCAGTCCTTGCGTATTTATAAAAGAAAAATGGTTCAGAATTTGTGATCGTCGCAGTCTATGTTGACGATTTAAATTTAATTGGAATTCCTGAAGAGTTGAAAGAAACAGTTGAATATCTGAAAAAGGAGTTTGAAATCAAGAATTTCGGAAAAATGAAATTTTGCCTTGGCCTACAAATTGAGCATTTGAAAAAAGGCATATTCGTTCATCAATCATCTTATACCCAAAAGGTATTAATGCAATTTCAAATGGATTATGCTCATCCGCTAAATAATCCAATGGTCGTGGCGCGTTAATGTATCTTGCATATAGCACGCGATCTGATATCGCGTTTGCAGTCAATTTACTAGCAAGATTCAGTTCTTGCCCTACTCATCGACATTGGAAAGGCATAAAGCACATTTTTCGCTATCTTCAATGAACAATTGATCTTGGGTTATTTTACACAAAAGACTCTCGACATGAGTTAATCGGCTATGCCGATGCAGGTTAATTGTCAGATCCACACAAAGCCAAATCTCAGACAGGTTATGTCTTTACTTGTGGCGAAACTGCCATCTCTTGGAGGTCAATGAAGCAGACTCTAACTGCTACTTCTTCTAATCATGTTGAAATATTAGCAATCCACAAGGCAAGTCGAGAATGTGTTTGGTTGAGGTCAATGACTCAACATATATTGAAAATTCATGGTTTAGTCATTGAACCATAAATCTCGCCAACAACTTTATTTGAAGATAATTCGGCTTGTATAGCCCAGATGAAAGGGGGTTATATCAAAGGAGATAGAACGAAGCAAATTTCACCAAAATTCTTCTACACTCACGACCTTCAAAAGAATGGTGAAATCGATGTGCAACAAATTCGATCAGAGAATAATTTAGCGGATCTATTTACCAAGGCATTGCCGACTGCAACATTCGAGAAGCTCGTGAGGAAAATTCGAATGCGGCGATTTCGAGAATTAAAATGATATCCAAATCAGGGGGAGCAATGAATACAAGAATACTGTACTCTTTTTCATTCATTAGTTTTTTTTTTCCAGTGGGTTTTTTCCTAGTAAGGTTTTAACGAGACATATTCTTTGTATTGAAGACATTCAAGGGGGAGTGTTGAAAAGTCTTACATAAACGTGCATGTCTACAACAAAATCTACACTGCCGCATTTCACGACTACCATTGCCGCATTTTGAGTACCGCCTTTTATGATTACAACCACCGCATTTTGAAACAAATCATATTGAAAAAATAAATTCAGAGGATAGTATGCCCAATATTCCAGAATTCGAAGTTAATGATTTATATAGTGATTTAGTTTAATACCTTTGTTATACTATTGTTTTATTATGCTTTGAACTTATGTATTTTTTCTTATACTTTTGTATTTGTGCTATATTATTGTCTATGTATTGTCTCACTTATATCAAACATTGTATTAATATTAATGATATTTTGTTTTAATGCCTGCAGAATGAGGAATTTTAAAAGCGATAATATATGTCTTATTGATAGTGCTTCAACGCATACGATACTAAAAGACATAAGGTATTTTTCCAATTTAAAAATGAGAGATACAAACATAAACACAATATGTGGTAGTGCACATATTATACAAGGATTTGGCACAGCCAGCATTATTTTCCCAGAGGGAATGAAATTGATTGTGAAAAATGCACTCATATCTCTCAAGTCTCGAAGAAATTTACACTACAAGAAATTCGCGGCAAGGCGACGAATTTGGCTACGAAATTTTATTTAAGTCGTCGCCTAAATAAAACCTAATTAAGCTAATAGCCATATAATTGAAATTTTATTTGGCGACGAGTTTTAAAGATATCCGAGAAAATGGATATCATCTCGAGACATCGACTTCAGAGAATGTCAAATATTTATTAATTACAAATATCACTCATGGTAAGAAATATTTATTGGAAAAATTACCTTTGTCTAGAGGTGTCAAAATGGGTCCGCAGGGCGAAACGGGCCGGCCAGCATGGGCCCCCACATTTTTGCGGGCTTGAACGGCGCGGGCTCTAAATACCTAGGCCCGACCCGCCCCACATGCGGGCCGCGGGTTATGCGGGCCGACCTGCAGGCCTTTTAGTAATTCTAGTAAGGTTTTAATGAGGCATATACTTTGTATAGAAGACATTCAGGAGGGAGTGTAATGAATGCGTTTATTACATGAATGGTTCAAACAAATCTATACTGATGCCCGTACTTTATGACTTCCATTTTGATTGCTATCTTTATCCTATGTACCCTATAATGTTAGGCCTCATTAGTCAAGTGTTGATGTCCCAATTGTCAGACAAAGTATGCTGTCAATTACTCCTCCGAATTATTGCAGTCATGAGCTAAATGGGCAAGTTCTTCTTCTTCTTCTTCTTCTTTTTCTTCTTCTTCTTCTTCTTCTTCTTTTTTCTTCGTAGCAACAAGCATAGTTTTGAAATTAGAATTTCTTTTTTTTTCCCTCATCTTTTTAATTTGTAGCAATGGGATTATTGTTGGGTATGATGGTTGAAGCAAGAGTGGAAGTGAAGGCTGATGATGATCATCATTGCCCAGCTACTTGTTACACTGATAAAGATTGTGGTCTACATGGATCTCCATATTGTGGTCTACATGGATCTCCATATTGTGGTCCATGTGTTGAGGATGCAGGAAACCTGAGAAATTTGTGTGTTATGATCCATCCAAGCAACTCTTCAACTCCCTGAAGAATTCTTACATGTCGGGGCAAGGGTGCAAGAATCCAATCAATCTGATGATAGGAATAAAGCTCTGTATAACAGAGTTATAGTGTTATGATATATTAGGGAAGACTATTATTGGAAGTAATTTCCATGTCATGCTAAAATCTTAGAGACCATTGTTTTTTCCTCCATTATCTAAGTGTAGAAGCCTTTCCTTCATGAAGGAAAATGCCAACTAGTAATATTAAAGTTATGCATTTTATTTATATTGTTATTTGTATTCTTCTTAAAGGGACAGAGTGATTGAAGATTTTATATTCCAATGAAAAGATTCGTATGAATTTGTTAATGCCAGTTTTTGAAAGTTTCCGCTGTTAGAAATGAGAATTTATTGTGCCTCAGCAAATCTGCTTCGAAAGTTTCCGCTGTTAGAAATGAGAAATTGAAGGCTTATTATTAGAGGTTTTTGTTTTATTGTTCTTTAAATACATAAAAATAAATGGGGTACTTTATTTTTCACATGATGATGTTTGTTCACTTTCAACAATTAATGTGCCGGCAATTCAATTATCTCCTCAATTTATTTGCTCGTTGTTTTCTCCTTCTCCCTCCCCTATTCTGATAGTTTTCTTTATTTTAACATTATTTTTTGGAGGAGTTTATTTTAACATTATTTGAAAATAATTTTATGTACTTAAATTTAAATTTGTGCATGTCCATGAATTGGTGGTTCCTTTTACCTCTACCTGAATTGAGAAATATCTTGTGCTGCGCTCGTGAATTTGTTGGAATAAGTAGATGAACGCCTCTAACTACCTGAGTACTCTAGCCTCTTGGCATATACAGTAAACTAGTTAGGGTTCACAGCCGCACCTCCACCGACATGGTTCCTATGCTGGGCGAGTATGTGCTGTATATTCTTTCAATCAATTCTAGCCATTAGATCATATTTTCTATTAAATGAATGATTTAGATCATATAATGTTAGTTATGTAATTTCTCTTTTATTATTATTTTATTACATCATACCTTTTTGCAGCTTTTTCAGTCTCATTGTTGTTTATGTTCTTTTTTATGTTTTATCAACATTAACACTAGATATAATGGAAAATACAGAATGCATAGAGTTTCCAAACAGAATGTTTGATAAGATATAACAGAAGACAAAATGCTAAGTAAATGAAACAGAATGTTACATGATTGCACATAGAATGTTAAATGTCGAATTTAAAAGAACAGAATGCCCACAACTTCTTACAGAATGGTGAATCAAGTAGGACATAATGTATATTCCCTATCATGTTTAATAAAACAGAATGTACATAATATATTCCCGATCAGGTTTAATCAAATAGAATGTCTATAATATATTCCGATCAGGTTTAATAAAACAGAATGTCCATAATTTCAATACATAATGGTTAATTAAGAAAGACGAAATGTATATGCACAGAATGTCATGTTTAATAATACAGAAGCATGGAATAGCAAGACAGAATGGTTTACTACATTGGACAGAATGTGACCATTATATTCATTACCATGTATATGAAGGATGACAAACAATTTATCTCGTGTTATTTTTGTTTCTTCTTCCATTACAGGACAATTGATCAACAAATATGGAATTTCAATATGAACCAAACATGTCGCCTAGCAATTTAATTGAGGGAATACAGAAAGTTGGGTTTACTAAAACAGAATGTCTATAATCTCAATACAGAATGGTTAGTCAAGTAAAAAAGATTGTATATTGTCTACCGTTTAAACATAGAGAATACAGAATGCCCAGAGTAGCAAGATAGAATTCTTGATTAACTAAAAACATAATGGTTGAGAAGTTACACTTACGAGAGAATCGGTGCCACAGCAAAAATAACTATGTTTCTTCTCCACACTTGAATTGCGAGTATATTTTTCTCATCCAATATGAAAGTATTTGATTTTACTCCTGATGCTGATCATGGACTGGAGCAAACGATTCTCTATTTAAATGATTATAAAATATATTTTTTAGAAATTCAAATTATAAATATTTATGCAGAGAGAAATGAATAATAAGATAAAATATTTGAACGGTATATAAGTAATTATTATTAATTTCATATTATTTAATATTAAAAAGTGTAATTACATATTTACCCTTATTATAAATCTCAACCATTGATTAAAATAAAGATCCAATGGCTAAGAGATGATCTAGTATATACTGGGGAAAACACTTCCAGCATAGGAACCAAATTGCACCTCCACATCTCCATTCCACTTCTCCAGGATCCATCTAGCCCCTCCCTCCTGATAGCCGCCTCACCTCGCCGGAGCCCAGTGCCCCTCGCTCGTTTGACCTCGCCCGTGCCCATTGCTTCTCGCCGCTCGGCCTTTGCTTTGCTACTGCGCATAACCTCCTTTCCTCTGCGGCAGTGCCATTTCCGACGCACTCAGGTTAGATCTCCTATCTTTTTTCAAGAAAAAGAAATTGATGCCATTATTCAAACTTATTAGTAGTTGTGAATTAATGTGTTCATTATTGAAACTTTTTAAATGTTTTTTTTTTGTTATTTTGGAATTCTAGTAATGATTTTCTTCATGCCTGGAATAATCTGAAAAACAATGTACTAATTTATAGAATATATAAGTATAATTGTCTAATATACATTCAAGAATAATGCTTCAAAAGTGTTTTCAACACTTAAATTCTCAAGTACAAACATAGCAAAACATGATTGAGATTTGTTCATCCCATTGATCCAACCAGCACAACTTGTGTTTCTCTAACCCTTTGGTTATTCAATACATATGGATAGCATTTTTGTTAAGTATTTTTTATGACAACATGAGAGTACTTAATATCCATTTTTAGTCATCTAATGTTCAAACTCACCAGCATCTATTTTGTCCTTTGATCAATCCAGTCTACCTAACATAATAAACAGAGAAATATGACCAAGAATGTTAAAAGTGACATATACTTAAAGTACAAAGTACAAGCAGAACTTGTTCAGGGAATGCACCTTCTTCAAAATAAAATTCAGGCATACTAATGTGTGTTTTGCCTACTAATTTACATTATTAAAAATTTAGTTAGAAGAACGTACCTAACTAGAGGTCCTTGTAGTTGCGAAGTTTAAAACAGAAAATGATGTGATCTTTCCGGTTTTTTATAAATTGATTGAATTAACATTGGTCTTAATTGGCCTGGGATACCTGGTAATTCACCAAAAAAGGCCCTGATAAATATTTGGATTTTAAGACCCTTTTTCCTTTACTTTATCTATATCATTGCTTAGCTGGAAATTCCATGAAATGTTTACTTACATAGTACAATATTTGTAATATTTTGATTTGTCTATAAGCATGCTTGATAATGCATGATATTTGTTTGATTACCCATCATATTGCTAGAAATTCCATGGGAAATGTATAATAATTGTTACTTTAAGTTTATTAGGCACAACATGCTGTAGTAGAATAGATAAAGTCTAATTTAAAACAATGAGTAGTTCAACAATAGGTTATAAAATAAAGAATACTACTTCATGTACAAAAAGCTAGTAGCTAAGAGAGATTAGGTCACAAGTCACAACCTTTTCTATTTAAGCACAAATTATAAAACAGTGACTGTATGTATGTGACTCCTGACCCATCATCATGTAATTATGTTTTCGAATACACACACCAGTCAGTCACCAGACTAGAATTTGTCGCTGCTTTCATCTCCAATTCTTCTTCATTTCTTATTTTTAGCGTGCTGGTACACTATTTCTCAACTATTATATATACTATTGTTATATTGCATACATTACCACCACAGAATTATAATTGTCCAGGTTCAAGAAATCAAAAAAATGGCCAATTTTACAGTAGTCAAATTCTTCTTCTTCTTCGCTCTTCTTCTTCTCTCAGCAGCATGTACTTTACTTTTCTCTTTTTCTTTTTTTTTCCGTAGCGACAATTTTTTTTTCTTTCTTTTCTTTCTCATCAGCAAGAGTGGAAGTGAAGGTTGATGATCATCATCATTGCCCAGCTACTTGCAAGTCAAAAGGTCTTTTCCAATTACAAATATTGTTTATTTTTTTTGGATGAGCCGAAGCCAGGCAACAAAGAGCAAGGAAAGGAAAAGAAAAACGAACAAACAAAAAGTAAATAAACAGGCCACAAATGCCCAAACTAGCAGCTAGGGGGACAAACTGCCGATGCATCCATCGCCAATTCCCCCAACACGAAATCCGGGGGAATGCCCATGTCGTGAAGAAAGCTTCATCGGAAGCCCCATGTCTGGCCAGCTTATCCGCCACTTTGTTTCCCTCGCGTTTCAAGTGATGAAGGTGGCAGGCAATAAACTCATCCTTTCTGCTCTTTATGAGCTGGATAAGGGAGGCCTGCAGATGATACAGAGAGTTGACATTAAGAGAATTGATCACCTCTGGTGAATCGGTGTAACAACAACATTTTATGGTGCCTTTCGGATTAGAAACTCCAAGCCCTCCGCAAGAGCAGTGACCTCTGCATGCAAGATGGATGTAGTACTAATGTGACCACAACCGCCCCCTTTCCATGATCCTGTCTCATCATGATGAACATAGCCAAAACCAGCTCACCCCGTTGTGCTAAGAACGCTTCCATCCACATGGAGAATCTCAACTCCCTTTCCTGAAGGATTCCATGGCAGCCGTTGGGGTCGGGGAGTTTTCACCTGCCTGCATTTCTCAGCATTAGCCAAATCTGTTGCTAATCGAATGATGTCCCGGAAAATAACCCAACCTGTTTTCGACTCTCTCTGAAAAATCCTTGCATTTCTCTCAAGCCAGATATACCACAAACCTGCCACCAGAGTGTTGCCAAAATTCTGGACCATAGCACACAAGAGATGTCTAATATTCTCCTTCGGCATCCCATCACAATACATTGGTACCCTAATGTGGAGCTTTGTCCAGGTCTGCTGAGCTCATGGACATGAGAACAAATAATGATTCCAGTTCTCCTCCTCCATACCACAGATAACACACAAGGGGGAACTGGCAAGATGACGTTTGAACCGAGTTGAATTCACCGGCAAGGAGTCATTGCAAATTAGCCATATCAGAAGCCAATCTTCTCTGGAATATTAACATTCCACATCCAACTCCATTCTTTTTGTGAATCCCCAGGATTAGTTAATAATTTATAAGCAGAGTTAACAGAATAACAACCATTTTTACCTTTCCACATCCAAAGATCCCGTACCAACTCAATAAGAACAGGAGAGGGGGCCGAGCCTATTTATTTTAGCAAAACCTCAGGAACTTGGGTGTGAATCTTCTTCCATTGCCATATGCCCTGCTCTATGACATCTTTCACCTTGAGTTCTATATCTTGGGTCTCAACAAAAGGAATGATGGAGCCAATCTGTATGTCATTCCACCATTCAGAAAACCACAAGGATGCTTCTCATCTCCCAATTCTAAATATATAACCAGGCTTGATATAATACATCACCTTTTGCAGCAAACTCCCAAGTTTCGAATGATATTTGTCCCCAATATGAAACGAACCTTCCCTGGCAGTCCACAATCTTTGAGGATTTGGACCCAAAATTTCTCAGGCGAGTGAATGAAATTCCACACAAGCTTGCCTAATACAGCGGTATTCATAAGCCTGGCCTTACGGAGGCCGAGCCCCCCTTCCTGTTTAGGACTAGCACAAGTATCCCATTTCACCAAGTGAAGGCCTTTCCCCTCTATCTTTCCACAAAAAACTGTTGATCCTTCTATCAATGGCAAGACACGTAGACTCAGGGAGCCAATGAACTTGCATGAAGTATGTGGGAATGGCCGCCAGCACGGCACGACAAAGGGTAAGACGTCATGCTTTGTTAAGGAGTTTACAGGCCCATCCTTTCATTTTAGCATCAATTTTGTCGAGTGAAAGCGAAATCCCCACTTCGACGTCTCCCCGTAAGCATTGGGAAGCCAAGATAACGTCCGAGAGATTCAACCACTGAGATTTTGAGGTTCTGTGCAATCCATTCCCTTTCTGTGTACCCCACGGCTTTGGAGATAAATAAAGAGGATTTCTGGTGGTTTAAGTGGAGACCAGATACCTGGGAGAAGTAGTCAAGGGCCTGCATGATGCTCTGAATACTCACGTTATCCACCATTGACCCTAGAATTAGGTCATCCGTAAATAAAAAATGAAAAATTCCAACCCCTCAATTTCTTATACAAATCGGTTTCCAAGTTTCCTGGAAACCAGCCGGTAGATTAGTAGTGACAGCTTTTCCATAATGATTAGAAAGAGGTACGGGGAGATCGGATCCCCTTGTCGCAGCCCTTTCCCCGGCCTAAACTCTTCCAACAGCCTCCCATTCCTGAGGATAGAAAAGGATGGGGACGAGACACAAGCCATAAGTAATTTCCTTACCTCTTCTGGAATCCCCACCTCCATGATGCACTGATCAAGGAAGTTCAATGGACATTATCGTAAGCCTTGGCCACATCAATTTTTAGAATAACAACCTTTACCCGGGAGTTAGAACTCGAGAGGTTGGCTAAAAGTTCTTGCAAGGTCAGTGCATTATCCACTGGACCTCTACCCGGAAGGAATGTAGCTTGGTGATGTGAAATGCAGTTCTGTAAGAAAGGGCGAATCCTGTTCACCAATACTTTAGTCGGGAATTTATAGAGCACATTGCACAGAGTAATAGGCCTAAAATCTTTTAAGCAGGTACGCGTATCAATGTTGGGGATCAGGCATATAAATGCTTTGGTTGTTTCAGTATGGATGGAGCCATCAGTAAAAACTTTGTTAATAAACGAATGGACTGAACTCCCCGGGATGGCATGAATCTGAGGCATTTAATTCCTATCACCCTCACTGGCCAACCTTTGATCTAAGTTATTACGGGGTCCAGAGTATAATTCCATAAAGAATTCTCTAGCATGTCTCTGTAAACCCTCTTCATCCTCACACCTATCAACGTTAGATAGAAATAGGCCATGGATACGATTGCGATGCCCCTTGGATTTCGCCCGAGCGTGGAAAAGCTGTGTTTCGGTCCCCCAACCGGATCCATTTGTCCCGAGCTCTTTGGTACCAATATAACTCCTCTTGACGTAAGATTTCATCATACTCCCTTTGCAACTCATCTTCCAGCAGAATTAACTGGACCAAATCAACGTTTTCCAACATCCGTGTTACCCCCGCAAGTCTGTTAAGAGTTTTGACTTTCCTCCATTTAAGATTACCTGACTGGGACCTGTTGAAGTGCACCGATGCCTGTTTCACTTCATTCAGATTCTGGTGCATCAAGGCAGAGTTAGGATTCCAAGCCTTGCTGACCACTTCGCCATAATCCTTTTGTTCCGTCCAAGAGGCTTCCCATGGAACGGAGCACCATCCTCCTTTCTAATGATCGGACCACAAGAGAGCAGTAGAGGCAGGTGGTCCGATCCAACACAAGGGATAGGTTTGAAGAAGCCCCTGGAAACATAGTCACCCATTCACTATTGCTCACGCACCTATCCAACCGCCTGTGGATTCGTCCGGTATCCCCAATCGGCCTCGACCAAGTGTGACAACCCCCTTGAGTGTTAATTGTTGAAAGTCCGCAATCATGAAGTACATTACCAAATTCTTCTGCCCTGGCCATATTATAAAGACCTCACTGGACTTCCTCAGAGCTTAAAATCTGGTTAAAGTCGCCAATGGTAGCCCAAGGTCCTATGATCTTGTCCGCTAACAATTGCAAATTCTCCCAGCAATTCTGCCTGTCCGGATACTGAGGGGGAGCATAGATGGCCGTAATAAACCATGACAAATTCCCATGAGTCAAACAAAGAGTGCTCATCCTGTCCCGAACATCAAAAATGCTAATCTGGAAGCTAATTCTATGCCCACTTACCACCCAGATCCCCCCGGCCTTTCCATGGCCTCCTGAATGCACACTTCTTCGTATCCACCTGGAATAATTTGCGGGTACGAGAGAACACATACTGGAGGTTCAAAAGTAAAAACCAAGTCCGGCCCGTGCAAATGCAAAATCTCCTTAATCATTCGCCTCACCGAATCGCCAATGATTCCCCCCACATTCCACGCTAAAATTTTACAATTCTTGAAGTTCGTATTAATCATGTTAACAAGAATTTGTAAAAAAAAAAACTAGAGCCTCCATAAGTTACCTTCAATTTGGAGGGGCTTTATCACACCGCCCGCTTGGTCCTCAGTGAAACTTTTGACAAATTTCATTAACACGAGTATTTTTCAATAAAATATATCAGGATTGAATTTATTAAATGAAAGAGTTATGATTTATGGAATGGGTTTAGGGATATATTAAGAGTATCACTCTTTATTACTCAGGTGGGGTGCTTTAATTTCAAATGGCGTTGCAGTCCTCTCATGTCATGAAACTTTTGACAAGTCTCATGATACAACCGGGATAGATTGACCTTCAGCCTGTCACACTGAGGGTCCCCGGCATATGTGCCATGATACTTCTCATGATTTCATGTCATGAGATTACCTACCATGAAACTTTCGGCAGATTCCCACTACATGAGTATTTTCTGAAAAATCACATTTTTATTTACTCGTGTTAAGAAACTGTGCCCCCGAAAGCGCACGGAGTCAAAAATTGCAGTATTTATAGTAAGTACCGGATCGTTCACTGGAGGATGTGCGATGGAAGCAGGGCCCACGCCGTTTACTAAGATTTTCCACTCGGTTACTCGATTCAAGTTTGTGATTGACTATCAACTACTTGACAGAATTTAAACTAAGCTACGAAAGCAATTAAAATGAAACAGATAAAATTATTCTAGAAAGCGAATTAAATTAATCTAAGAAGACAATAAAATTAATCTAAGAAAGCGGTTAAGAACTGTCTAAGAAAGCAGATTTAAATTATGACAGAAGGGACAGGAATAAAATAATAAAGATTGGACAAGATTCAGATGAAACACAATTAAACTTCCATTTTAATTACACAGATCTTTGTTTGGGATAATCCTTCAGTTAGCTAACTCTCATGCTCTCTATACCATGTTCCCTTTAACAGACAGGTACTTGCAGTAAGAGTTTACATGCTCTTAAGACAACAAATTCTAAGATACCACAGACTCACAACTGCCCTCGCATGGCCATGCTGAGGCATATTATTCATCTGTGGTGGACAAGCAACACCTGACAAATCATTTATTGAAGTGTCAAGTACTGCTACCATTCCACCATGTCACACCCAAAGATTCTAGTCAAGCCCTGAACTATCCCTTAACTATCAATCCTAGTAGCAGTTACACAACTCTCAATACAACCGAGTGACCTCTAGCGAAAGCATTTAAAAGAAAGCGATAAAGAAAGCATTTAAAATCCTATCACTCGGAAGTTTTAAAAGTCTGACCCTGGTAGTAAAAGAAAGCCCCCAGTCAGGATGACCGGGTGTGGATCAAGAATTCCCTATTCTCGGTGAACCGCTCGCAGTGTTCACTTCCCGTCGGGTGGTTATGAGATACAAACTAATGAAACGAACTGATAAATTAATTCGTTCCGGATGCACTCACTCAGGACTCAAAAGTAGGCTTTGGCAGAAGAAGATAGCAGTTGAAAGAATACTCAACCCTACCTTAGAAAATAACCAAGGCCCGAATGTTGTTCCTCTAGTATTATCTGTCACACCTTATCGGAATCCAAGTGGAATCTGACCCAGTGCAATATTTAATAAAAGATTTCCAACAAACAGCAATTTTGGAAAATAATAAATCTGAAAATCATTCCCTATCAGGTACTAGACTCTCAATTAAAACACAGATCCTTTCAGTCTAGGTGAGACCTAATCGCTGACTCTGCTTCTAATTTCCCAAAATCAACCCCCAGTCGGATACGAATTAGTCATAACTGTCGAATTTATCCCTTACTCAGATCCAGATTTTATAAAGGAATTTTTGTTGGAAATTTATTATGAAACATCTGATTAAAATCAAGACTTCTATGTCCAAGGGAAGGATCCCAAAATAATATCGACCACAATGTCTACATAATAATATCATGCATAAATTTATAGAGAAGTGTAAAATAAAATAACCCAAAATATAAGGTGGGTTTAGACAGAGGTTGACACACAGAGATGAAATAGCCGGAGATGAGAAGAATTTATTTGGCTAAAGAGATGACTGAAATAACTGGGGTTATCCGGACTGCAAACATCTGCTATCCAGGTCCCAACTATTCCAGGTGGAGCGGTTTTAGACAGCAGATAATCTTAAATGACAGTGGTCGCTATCATTCAGATCCTTACTATCTGTGAATCGGAGAAAAACCTACATGTTCCTACGCTGTCTTAATTACTAGACAACATTGACCTATGTCGTCTAGTGTTGGCACAGTTAAGATTCGGGTTTGAAATTAAGATAAAGAAAAAGAAACTGTATCCGGATAGGAGTCAGCTGAGCAGCTATTATAATCCCGGATGGACGAACCGCCAAGGCTTCCACCGACCACTATTCGGACCATGCAAAATAACATTTAATAATTAATATACAGACCACGAGCTAGTTATCCGTGTGGGAATACCCGCCAATATTAATCTGATATATTCCTTATTAGTTGTTTCACACATTACGGGAAAAGACAAAATAAATAAAAGAAAAATATTTTTGGGTCATCTTGCATGAGAGACATTGGTTTCTCATGCAAGGGTATGGAACTAAATCCATAATTACTCTTCATGTCTAAATAATCACTCATTCCATAATTAATTAATTAATTACAGTCCGGATTATATACTTAGATCATTAGAGTTTTTAATTTCTTGTAGAAGAATCTTTTAATGGGAAATTGAACAAAATTCTTTATATCAAATTAATCATGGGTTGAGATCATTGGATTTCAACCTCAAAATATTAATATAAAGGTTCAATTAATTAATGGAGTGAGATGAAGAATAAAAATTTGGCAAAAAGGTGCCACTTTGTCGCGATGCAGAGTTTGTGTCGCGGAGCGTGGCTCCGCGACAAGGGTTTCGCGACAAAGGGGTGGGAAATAAGAGAAATTAATATTTTGAAAATTAGGGTTTGTTTTGTCGCTAAGCAAAAATTTTGTCGCGGAACATGGTTCCGCGACAAGGAGGTATAGCGACAAAGGGTTGAAAATTGGTAAGGACATAATTCCTGGTCGCGGAACAAGGATTTTGTCGCGGTACGTGGTTCCGCGACAAAGGTTCCACGCCAGAGTCCTCCCAGAATAAAATTACAAGTATTTGGGTCCTTGGTCGCTAATCAAGGATTTTGTCGCGGAACATGGCTCCGCGACAAGAGTTGCATCGCGACCAAGGGGTTTCAAAATTAATGGCAAGGCATAATTTTCTGTCTCGGAATAAGATTTTGTCGCGGAACGTTGTTCCGCGACAAGGGTATTCCGCGACAAAAGCCATGCAGACAAAATGCAAGAATTTGGTCCTTTGTCGCTGAACATGGGTTTTGTCGCGGAACGTGGTTCCGCGACAAGATTGCATCGCGACAAAGGGTTTTAAAGTTTTATAAAATTTTGGCAGCATAACCCCTCATATTGGAAACTCGGGGTTTGCGTCTTAATCCGTGGGATTAAGACGGGAATGATGCAACACAAAATATATGCATAAATAAATAAAAATTAAAAATCTATCTAAAACTTAAAAATAAATTGGTCAAGTGACCCAAAATGCAACAACACAGTAAATAGCCCAAGAGATAAACACATGATAAATTTTTGGGAATCATTTTCTCAATAATTACCAAAAACCAAAAATGGGTTAAACACACCCATTGATTAAGTGTTTTCAACCCAAAATACAAAAATATAAAACTGGAAAATAAAATGAACACTAGCTACACTTATTTATTACAAAGCATAAGTTAAAACTAAGCTAAAATCTACATCTACATTGCATAAAAATAAACTAAACTACCTATCTAACATGATTTTTGGAGAGCACAGTGGTGCCTCCAAAACAGTGAAATAAACTAAAGTGTAGCTAGGTTGCTGTTCAAGAGAGAAAACATCTATATTTATAGGTGGGTATGGAAAACCTAGCCCAATGGGCCTGTTAGTTGCGTGGGAGGGGACAGGATCTTGAGTCCAGCAAGCAAAACCAAAATTGTTTGTACCTACTGGACCTCAGGTCCCAGGCCTTCCAACTCATTTGCACATGTGGGAAATAATTTAAGACAAGTCACGTGACTGCCTTTTTCTCTCACTGTCGCGGTCGCGGTATGCGTGTGGAAGGCTTTGTCGCGGTCGCGTTCCATTTTGTCGCGGAACCATGTTCCGCGACAAAATTTTGTGCCTTGATTCTCCTCTCACAGTCTCGGAATAATTTTTGGGCGCGGAGCAAATTTTTGGGCGCGGAGCACTTTGTCGCGGAGCAACCTTCCGCGACAAAGATTGATTTGCTCTCTCTCTTCTCTCATTTCATTTCTCTCTTTCTTTTTCTTCTCATTTATTTTCTTCTTCTCTCTCTCGTTTCTCGATCTCCATTATTTCTTCTTTCCAGTTTTCTGTTTCTTCTCCAGTTTCCTAATTTTCCTCTCTTCTTCTCCTTTCCTCCATTTCCATCCTTCTTTCTTCTTCTAATATATTCTTCTTTTACTCTTCCTCCATTTCTCTATTTTGGCAATGGCAGTGAGCTTGGGGGCCGACGATGGCGGTGGGTTCGCCGGAAGAGGTGGAGAAGCAGCAGGCGGCGTGGGCGATGGAGGCGAGAACTCGCCGGAAATGGATGCGGAAAGGTTGGATCTGTATAGGGGAAGAGCAGCGGCGGCCGTTGCTTCGTCGGAGCTGAGAACGGAGCGGCGGCAGGGGCGGCTTAGCCTTCTTTCCCTTCTTCTTCTCTCTCTCCCATCGTCTCCTCCATTTTTCGTGCTTGAGGTTGCCGGAGTTGGGGCTTGGAGGTTGACGATGGGTTGGCCGGACTGGAAGAGGGCGTCTGGACTGGAGGGCGGCGGCTGCTGCTTGTTGGATGAAGGGATGGCGGTGGCACTGGTGGTCGGATTGGAAGAGGGCGGCTGCGGCGACTGGTTCTGGTCGGATTCTTGGGGTTTTGGGATTTTTTCTTGTTTTGCTTTTCTGGTTTTTGTTGGCTCGGAGAAGATGGGGCTGAGTTGGTGGTGGCGTTGGCTGTTTGGACGAAGGGGGGTGGAAATGGTGGTGTTGATGGCAGCGGCAGTGGAGGCGAATCGGAGTGGTCGGAAATGGTGGAGATGGGATGGTGAGGAGATGGTGAAGAGGCGGCAGTGAGGTGTCGGATGTGCTCCGGTGGAGAAATGGTGGTGGCGGCGTTAGGAGGCTGCTGGTGGTGGCATGGTGTTGGGGGCGGATCGGAGGCGGCGAGGCGGCGGAGGCGGCGGAAAATGAGAGGGGTGTTTGGAGGTGGTTGAGATGGGTATTGGACGGAGGAGGTGGAGGCAAAGATGCGGCGGTGGCAGTGGAGGGCTCTCGCCGGCCGGCGGGCGGCGGCGGCGGCTGCTAGGGTATGATTAGGGTTAGGGTTAGGTTAGGTTAGAATTTGGGGTTGGGCTTTGGGCTTAGGTGATTGGGCTAGGGGTTGGATTAGATTGGGCTATTGGACTGGATTAATTGGACTCAAACACTTGGACCAACTTAAATCTAATCACCTGCAATTAATTAATTAAACTGGATTAGTGGACTTAATAACACAGAATATATATAAACCAAAATTATAAATATATAATTATATAAATTATAACACAGAATGTTAAAAATAAAAATTATAAATGTATAAATCAAAATATAAAATAATATAAATAAGTATATTTATTCCACTTGACTATCTGGTTTGTGTTCCATTTAATAGACCCGTGTTCTATCAAATAGACAATCATCGAACCAAAATTAATCAAGTGGAGGATTTTTAGTAATTTATCATGTTTTTGGGTTTTTTAATATAAAAAGTAATAAAATAACAATATTTTTGTATTTTTCAATACCAGCTTATTATTTATACAAACTTGCATAAATCTGTTAAATTCAACTGCTTTCTTATTTAAATAAGAACGGAATGCGATCAAATGTCCGTATTAGACACGGAAATAGATTGAAAATAATGGTCAATTTTGGCCATTATCAACATCCTCACATTTAATACTGATCGTCCCCGAGCAGTCAGAGTCAATGTTCCTAAGAACACGGACTCTACATATTCAATCTATTTTCGTGGCTTAAAAAATTTCATTCTTTTTAGATTGGGATAAGACAATCAAAAACTACAAGTATTAAATTCCCTTGATTGCAGTGTTTAATAAAATGATACTTGCTCACTATATCGGGCCTACAAATCAGTCATTATTGATAATTCTTCATGAATATCATGTTTAGAAAAATTCATTGATTTAATTCTAGAATTAAAGTATGACATGAACATAATTAAAAGCAGAGCCTCACATATAGTAGAAACGGAAATTTCACTCACTCTCAAAAAGGGGTTTTATCAATGAACACTCATAATCAAATTTAATTAAATTATCCCATAAGCTTGCAATTGGACCAACTCGCCACCGGCTCATTTCTTCAAATCGAGATCATGAGGTCTTATTCAAGGGTTGTAACGGGGCATACGGTTGTAACATTTGGTAGGAAAGGGAAATTATTGGGCTAAGAAGTGGCAAGAATTAATATTATCATAACAAGGCATATTTTTATTTAAAAATTTATGATCATCAATATTTTTCTTTCTTTCTTTTGCTTTTGTTTTTCTTTTCATATTGCATGACATTAGACTACGTCTAATTTGCTTTGTCATTTGCAATTTATTTATGTTGAATGGATCTCAACATGTTCATTTTTCTTTTCTCTTTTTTTTTTTTTTTGAATCGGTTTATTGAATACCGATTTGATGACTTGATGATCATAAATTTAATGCCTTGATAAAATTCATTCTTACACACTTGGGTTTAAATTTTCTTGGTCTTTTTAGAAGGCTTGGAATAATATAGAGGGCTTCAAAGAAAAATTAGGCTTAAAGGCTCAAGTTGGTTTATCCTAAAGGGAAAATATTTTTGGGTTTGGAATTCAAACGAAGGCCAAAAATTTGGGTTTTTCTAAGTGCCTCGATCATATGCTCGATTTTTGGAATATGGCATGGTCTTGAATCGGTCCCAATCGCAAGTTCTGGTTTCCTTTAATCAAAATGATTTTCACACATCAAAGAAAAGAATGAGTAAAAATGACTCATGGCTCAAATCTCACATGGAATGGTTCATTCATGTCATACAATATTCTTAAATATAATCTTTGAAAAATTCTTACAATCTATTCAATTAAATTCTCAACATGAGGACTCATTACCCAACAAGATGATGATATCATTAAATTTTTATAACTCAAAACCTCAAAAATTCATTTCATGCATGTCTTCAACTATATTATCCCAATTTAAAAGTTTGAAAATTTAATCATAAACCAAAATCAAATATGCGAACTTAAACAGAGTTATGCATGCTTTGCACTGGGTTTAAATATAAAATAATAAAAATAAAAAAAAATAAACAACAGAAAAAATAACACACTTTTTTTTTTTTTAAGTGAAGAATCAACATCCTCACATTTTGAGCCTTGCTCGAAATGTGAGTAAATCAATTCCTACTTAAACAAATTATCAAAATCAAAATAAAATAAGAGAGGAGGGAGGGAGGGGGAAAATATTAACATAAAGGATAGAAAAAATAATTCCGATAGCCTTTTTCGTCAAACCAATTAAATGTTCGACAATTTTGGTCATGTGTGATCGTTTGGTTTATCGAACAAGGCGATTGCTCGATGCCCAATACTTAAGAAAAATTCTGATTTTCATCAAAATTGTTCAATCACATTTTAGGATTTTATAAAATTTAATCTACTATATTTACTTGCATAAATTAGGTTGGATTAAATCTGTTCTTATAAAAGTTATTCCGGATTTTAAATTGCTTTAAATTCCAGGAATACTTTCAATTAATCACAGAATCGATCCAACCGGGAACCTGCTTCGGAGCTTTAATTTTCTTTTTGGTGATTCCACAAATTCCTGCAAAGCAAACACAAAAGAAGTTATCGGGTTTTCTCAAAAATATCAACATCCTCACATTTAGAGTCTTAGTACTCTAAATGTGATTCAATTGACTAACACCCAAATTATTTAATATAATATGCACAAGAGATATATATATATATAAATATATATAGATGTATATATATGATTTTGACTTGCAGAAAATTAGGTTGGATCAATTCTGTGCTTGTGAAAATTATTCCGGATCTTTAAATTCCGGATATAATCTTCGATTAATTACAGAACTAATCCAACCGGAAACCTCTTTAGATGCTCAGTCGGGACAGGGGCGACGGAAGGTGAGATGATGGCCGTGGCTTGTCCGATGGCGGTGAGCAAATGGTAGTCCGAAGATCTGCTGCTCCATTTGTTGTTTCACCAGTGATGAGGGTTCCCTCAGCGCAGTGGTGGTAATGAGGTGGATGGGCGATGGAGCAGCGGTGGAGCTTCGTGGTCCGGATGTGGTGGAGATGACAAACACGTGAGTCTCACGTGTTGTGCAATTTACAATTGCGAATTAGTGTAGCTCCACTGCTACACTTCTCCATTATTCTTTGATTTTTCGTTTAATTAACCTCGATTTTACAATTTGGAGAAGTGTAAAATTAAACGAAAGATCAAAGTAGTGTAGCCCAAATGCTACACTTCCACATTTAACTCCTTACACCATTTTCGATGGTTCCATGATTCCTGCAAGACGAAATACCCAATTGGTTAGGTTTTCCCCTCAAATCAACATCCTCACATTTAGAGTCTTAGTACTCTAAATGTTTAATTGATTTGAAGGTACTTCTCTGTTCTGATATATATACACAAAACTAACTACACAAAACTAACTATGAGTAATCAGGAGTGTAATTCTCTTAATAAACGACGCTGCATCCTCCCCGGCAACGGCGCCATGAAACTTTTGACAAATTTCATTAACACGAGTATTTTTCAATAAAATATATCAGGATTGAATTTATTAAATGAAAGAGTTATGATTTATGGAATGGGTTTAGGGATATATTAAGAGTATCACTCTTTATTACTCAGGTGGGGTGCTTTAATTTCAAATGGCGTTGCAGTCCTCTCATGTCATGAAACTTTTGACAAGTCTCATGATACAACCGGGATAGATTGACCTTCAGCCTGTCACACTGAGGGTCCCCGGCATATGTGCCATGATACTTCTCATGATTTCATGTCATGAGATTACCTACCATGAAACTTTCGGCAGATTCCCACTACATGAGTATTTTCTGAAAAATCACATTTTTATTTACTCGTGTTAAGAAACTGTGCCCCCGAAAGCGCACGGAGTCAAAAATTGCAGTATTTATAGTAAGTACCGGATCGTTCACTGGAGGATGTGCGATGGAAGCAGGGCCCACGCCGTTTACTAAGATTTTCCACTCGGTTACTCGATTCAAGTTTGTGATTGACTATCAACTACTTGACAGAATTTAAACTAAGCTACGAAAGCAATTAAAATGAAACAGATAAAATTATTCTAGAAAGCGAATTAAATTAATCTAAGAAGACAATAAAATTAATCTAAGAAAGCGGTTAAGAACTGTCTAAGAAAGCAGATTTAAATTATGACAGAAGGGACAGGAATAAAATAATAAAGATTGGACAAGATTCAGATGAAACACAATTAAACTTCCATTTTAATTACACAGATCTTTGTTTGGGATAATCCTTCAGTTAGCTAACTCTCATGCTCTCTATACCATGTTCCCTTTAACAGACAGGTACTTGCAGTAAGAGTTTACATGCTCTTAAGACAACAAATTCTAAGATACCACAGACTCACAACTGCCCTCGCATGGCCATGCTGAGGCATATTATTCATCTGTGGTGGACAAGCAACACCTGACAAATCATTTATTGAAGTGTCAAGTACTGCTACCATTCCACCATGTCACACCCAAAGATTCTAGTCAAGCCCTGAACTATCCCTTAACTATCAATCCTAGTAGCAGTTACACAACTCTCAATACAACCGAGTGACCTCTAGCGAAAGCATTTAAAAGAAAGCGATAAAGAAAGCATTTAAAATCCTATCACTCGGAAGTTTTAAAAGTCTGACCCTGGTAGTAAAAGAAAGCCCCCAGTCAGGATGACCGGGTGTGGATCAAGAATTCCCTATTCTCGGTGAACCGCTCGCAGTGTTCACTTCCCGTCGGGTGGTTATGAGATACAAACTAATGAAACGAACTGATAAATTAATTCGTTCCGGATGCACTCACTCAGGACTCAAAAGTAGGCTTTGGCAGAAGAAGATAGCAGTTGAAAGAATACTCAACCCTACCTTAGAAAATAACCAAGGCCCGAATGTTGTTCCTCTAGTATTATCTGTCACACCTTATCGGAATCCAAGTGGAATCTGACCCAGTGCAATATTTAATACAAGATTTCCAACAAACAACAATTTTGGAAAATAATAAATCTGAAAATCATTCCCTATCAGGTACTAGACTCTCAATTAAAACACAGATCCTTTCAGTCTAGGTGAGACCTAATCGCTGACTCTGCTTCTAATTTCCCAAAATCAACCCCCAGTCGGATACGAATTAGTCATAACTGTCGAATTTATCCCTTACTCAGATCCAGATTTTATAAAGGAATTTTTGTTGGAAATTTATTATGAAACATCTGATTAAAATCAAGACTTCTATGTCCAAGGGAAGGATCCCAAAATAATATCGACCACAATGTCTACATAATAATATCATGCATAAATTTATAGAGAAGTGTAAAATAAAATAACCCAAAATATAAGGTGGGTTTAGACAGAGGTTGACACACAGAGATGAAATAGCCGGAGATGAGAAGAATTTATTTGGCTAAAGAGATGACTGAAATAACTGGGGTTATCCGGACTGCAAACATCTGCTATCCAGGTCCCAACTATTCCAGGTGGAGCGGTTTTAGACAGCAGATAATCTTAAATGACAGTGGTCGCTATCATTCAGATCCTTACTATCTGTGAATCGGAGAAAAACCTACATGTTCCTACGCTGTCTTAATTACTAGACAACATTGACCTATGTCGTCTAGTGTTGGCACAGTTAAGATTCGGGTTTGAAATTAAGATAAAGAAAAAGAAACTGTATCCGGATAGGAGTCAGCTGAGCAGCTATTATAATCCCGGATGGACGAACCGCCAAGGCTTCCACCGACCACTATTCGGACCATGCAAAATAACATTTAATAATTAATATACAGACCACGAGCTAGTTATCCGTGTGGGAATACCCGCCAACATTAATCTGATATATTCCTTCTTAGCTGTTTCACACATTACGGGAAAAGACAAAATAAATAAAAGAAAAATATTTTTGGGTCATCTTGCATGAGAGACATTGGTTTCTCATGCAAGGGTATGGAATTAAATCCATAATTACTCTTCATGTCTAAATAATCACTCATTCATAATTAATTAATTAATTACAGTCCGGATTATATACTTAGATCATTAGAGTTTTTAATTTCTTGTAGAAGAATCTTTTAATGGGAAATTGAACAAAATTCTTTATATCAAATTAATCATGGGTTGAGATCATTGGATTTCAACCTCAAAATATTAATATAAAGGTTCAATTAATTAATGGAGTGAGATGAAGAATAAAAATTTGGCAAAAAGGTGCCACTTTGTCGCGATGCAGAGTTTGTGTCGCGGAGCGTGGCTCCGCGACAAGGGTTTCGCGACAAAGGGGTGGGAAATAAGAGAAATTAATATTTTGAAAATTAGGGTTTGTTTTGTCGCTAAGCAAAAATTTTGTCGCGGAACATGGTTCCGCGACAAGGAGGTATAGCGACAAAGGGTTGAAAATTGGTAAGGACATAATTCCTGGTCGCGGAACAAGGATTTTGTCGCGGTACGTGGTTCCGCGACAAAGGTTCCGCGCCAGAGTCCTCCCAGAATAAAATTACAAGTATTTGGGTCCTTGGTCGCTAATCAAGGATTTTGTCGCGGAACATGGCTCCGCGACAAGAGTTGCATCGCGACCAAGGGGTTTCAAAATTAATGGCAAGGCATAATTTTCTGTCTCGGAATAAGATTTTGTCGCGGAACGTTGTTCCGCGACAAGGGTATTCCGCGACAAAAGCCATGCAGACAAAATGCAAGAATTTGGTCCTTTGTCGCTGAACATGGGTTTTGTCGCGGAACGTGGTTCCGCGACAAGATTGCATCGCGACAAAGGGTTTTAAAGTTTTATAAAATTTTGGCAGCATAACCCCTCATATTGGAAACTCGGGGTTTGCGTCTTAATCCGTGGGATTAAGACGGGAATGATGCAACACAAAATATATGCATAAATAAATAAAAATTAAAAATCTATCTAAAACTTAAAAATAAATTGGTCAAGTGACCCAAAATGCAACAACACAGTAAATAGCCCAAGAGATAAACACATGATAAATTTTTGGGAATCATTTTCTCAATAATTACCAAAAACCAAAAATGGGTTAAACACACCCATTGATTAAGTGTTTTCAACCCAAAATACAAAAATATAAAACTGGAAAATAAAATGAACACTAGCTACACTTATTTATTACAAAGCATAAGTTAAAACTAAGCTAAAATCTACATCTACATTGCATAAAAATAAACTAAACTACCTATCTAACATGATTTTTGGAGAGCACAGTGGTGCCTCCAAAACAGTGAAATAAACTAAAGTGTAGCTAGGTTGCTGTTCAAGAGAGAAAACATCTATATTTATAGGTGGGTATGGAAAACCTAGCCCAATGGGCCTGTTAGTTGCGTGGGAGGGGACAGGATCTTGAGTCCAGCAAGCAAAACCAAAATTGTTTGTACCTACTGGACCTCAGGTCCCAGGCCTTCCAACTCATTTGCACATGTGGGAAATAATTTAAGACAAGTCACGTGACTGCCTTTTTCTCTCACTGTCGCGGTCGCGGTATGCGTGTGGAAGGCTTTGTCGCGGTCGCGTTCCATTTTGTCGCGGAACCATGTTCCGCGACAAAATTTTGTGCCTTGATTCTCCTCTCACAGTCTCGGAATAATTTTTGGGCGCGGAGCAAATTTTTGGGTGCGGAGCACTTTGTCGCGGAGCAACCTTCCGCGACAAAGATTGATTTGCTCTCTCTCTTCTCTCATTTCATTTCTCTCTTTCTTTTTCTTCTCATTTATTTTCTTCTTCTCTCTCTCGTTTCTCGATCTCCATTATTTCTTCTTTCCAGTTTTCTGTTTCTTCTCCAGTTTCCTAATTTTCCTCTCTTCTTCTCCTTTCCTCCATTTCCATCCTTCTTCTTCTTCTAATATATTCTTCTTTTACTCTTCCTCCATTTCTCTATTTTGGCAATGGCAGTGAGCTTGGGGGCCGACGATGGCGGTGGGTTCGCCGGAAGAGGTGGAGAAGCAGCAGGCGGCGTGGGCGATGGAGGCGAGAACTCGCCGGAAATGGATGCGGAAAGGTTGGATCTGTATAGGGGAAGAGCAGCGGCGGCCGTTGCTTCGCCGGAGCTGAGAACGGAGCGGCGGCAGGGGCGGCTTAGCCTTCTTTCCCTTCTTCTTCTCTCTCTCCCATCGTCTCCTCCATTTTTCGTGCTTGAGGTTGCCGGAGTTGGGGCTTGGAGGTTGACGATGGGTTGGCCGGACTGGAAGAGGGCGTCTGGACTAGAGGGCGGCGGCTGCTGCTTGTTGGATGAAGGGATGGCGGTGGCACTGGTGGTCGGATTGGAAGAGGGCGGCTGCGGCGACTGGTTCTGGTCGGATTCTTGGGGTTTTAGGATTTTTTCTTGTTTTGCTTTTCTGGTTTTTGTTGGCTCGGAGAAGATGGGGCTGAGTTGGTGGTGGCGTTGGCTGTTTGGACGAAGGGGGGTGGAAATGGTGGTGTTGATGGCAGCGGCAGTGGAGGCGAATCGGAGTGGTCGGAAATGGTGGAGATGGGATGGTGAGGAGATGGTGAAGAGGCGGCAGTGAGGTGTCGGATGTGCTCCGGTGGAGAAATGGTGGTGGCGGCGTTAGGAGGCTGCTGGTGGTGGCATGGTGTTGGGGGCGGATCGGAGGCGGCGAGGCGGCGGAGGCGGCGGAAAATGAGAGGGGTGTTTGGAGGTGGTTGAGATGGGTATTGGACGGAGGAGGTGGAGGCAAAGATGCGGCGGTGGCAGTGGAGGGCTCTCGCCGGCCGGCGGGCGGCGGCGGCGGCTGCTAGGGTATGATTAGGGTTAGGGTTAGGTTAGGTTAGAATTTGGGGTTGGGCTTTGGGCTTAGGTGATTGGGCTAGGGGTTGGATTAGATTGGGCTATTGGACTGGATTAATTGGACTCAAACACTTGGACCAACTTAAATCTAATCACCTGCAATTAATTAATTAAACTGGATTAGTGGACTTAATAACACAGAATATATATAAACCAAAATTATAAATATATAATTATATAAATTATAACACAGAATGTTAAAAATAAAAATTATAAATGTATAAATCAAAATATAAAATAATATAAATAAGTATATTTATTCCACTTGACTATCTGGTTTGTGTTCCATTTAATAGACCCGTGTTCTATCAAATAGACAATCATCGAACCAAAATTAATCAAGTGGAGGATTTTTAGTAATTTATCATGTTTTTGGGTTTTTTAATATAAAAAGTAATAAAATAACAATATTTTTGTATTTTTCAATACCAGCTTATTATTTATACAAACTTGCATAAATCTGTTAAATTCAACTGCTTTCTTATTTAAATAAGAACGGAATGCGATCAAATGTCCGTATTAGACACGGAAATAGATTGAAAATAATGGTTAATTTTGGCCATTATCACTCAGCCATGGCCGTGTCTTCTCCCTCCGGTTTTACTGAGTTCCCCTCTATAGACGCGCTCTTCTGACCTTCAATGGTCTGCGCCGTAGTCACCATCTTCTCCTCCTCCGACGGGTTAGACGGTCTCTGCCTCTTGGTACTATTCTGTCCCCCTACCGGTTCCGGAGAACTCCCCTACTTGGTGAGCGACAACTTGGGATATGGGCCCTTATCCTTGGGCCGAATTTTATCTTTTTTTTTCAATAGTATTTGTGATGGGCTTCAGAGGCTTATCTTTCTCCGAAAGGGTTTTGGGCTTCAATTTATGAATCAATTTTGAAGGCCCATCAACTAGTTTAGTTTGGGTTCCTTTCAATTTTGAAGGCCCATCAATTTATGTCAAACACAAAGACACTGCATATAATACTCCCTCATCAAGTAGGGATATAAATGGAGAAAAAATCATCTTCTACTAATCTAGCTTCTAAAATGTACCATATCGAACTGACATATTGTTTTGAAACATTAACAATTTACGCACGGTCCTATTGAAGATGCAAGTGCAGGTTGAAACCCTAATTCTTTGGTTTAATATATTTCAACGATGCACTATAGTATATTTCAGCGACGCACTAGTATATTTCAACGACAAGCTGTGTGCATTTCAGCGACAAAATAGTGTTCTTCAGCGATGACCTTATGTGTATTTTTCAACGACTTGATATTAAAAAAAAATGGACAATTTTACCCCTTTACATTTTGGACCGTTGTATCTTAAACGAATAGTTGAGATTGGTGCTTTGATGTGCTGCGGGTTTTGGTGATTGCACCGTAACCAATTCCCGTAGAAATATTTTGATGCAGGGTCCTCTCTCTCAAGTCCTTTTATATATACTCCATCCGTTTTCAAAAAGTTTTAATACTAATAATTATGATGTGAAAAAGAAACAATAAATTGAAGGCGTAAATGGAGGGGGGATAATAAGAATTTCGCTACCTACAAACTATGATGCTTTACATGCCAACATGTTTATTTATAGCAATCCTAGCACTCTTTGGCACAAAGGTTTTGAAAGAGCATTAAGTTGATGACAGAGTTTTTCAGAAAGATGAACTGCAACTCGTAAAATTCTTTGAAAAATTTGTATGATTATAAAGCAAACAACTGTACAAATCTATAATCAACATCTTAGAAATTTAAATGGGAAAAATGGGAAAAAGCAGCAGAGTAGCTGTGCAAAAACAATCACAACACTTATTGCCTTAAAACTATACAAATCTATAATCAACTAACAGGGACGGCATAACTGGGACCTGAGTTTCAGAAATATTACACCAATAAACTAGTGAGTTCGAGGGTCTAAATCATAACAATGATTGCCTTACAAGCTAATAAGCTGATCATTTTGCAATGAATTCATGATCATCAACAAAATGAATGATTTCCCAAACTAAAATATGTAATCTTTGCTAATTGCAAAAGAGAATCTTTGAGAAATCTGAAACACTTAACTTATTACAGTAGGTTCATAGAAGAGTCCCCATTGAAAAAGAATAGGCTAGAAGGCACATAAATCTTATTTTATATTATTAGGAACTACTACTAATGGCTACCTTGAGGTAATTAAAGGTTAATAATAATGATGGCATCTTCTTTTGGTTGGTTGTTCTTCTGATGATAGTCTACCGAGAGTGAGTTTTTCATTTCATTAGCTGCTGCTTTCTCAAGAACAGCAATTGCTGGAACAGTTGCCTCAGGCCATTGAAGGATGCACCAATGCTGTAAGATGCACATATAAGCATCAATAAGAAGATTTCATTTTACAACAATTATTCTAGAAAGGCACAAATTTCAGGCAAGAGATCAACACTTATATCTGTATTCTTGTCCCGAGGAACATATTGGTGATCCGAGCGACCATTCTTGCTTGTGCCCTTCTCTTCCTTCGCATTCTATTCAGTATTACACATACCCTCAGCAACTTAAATTTTTAAAGAATGTTGTGGTATGTATTCAGATGCACCGGAAGAAACACCCAAAGGAGTTTCAGGTTTCTGAGATTCAGGTTTTTCATGATCCACAGCAGCAGTAGCAGGATCAGGCTCAAGGCCAAGAAGGTCGATTTCATGTTGTTTGCCGCCTTCTTTGTATCTCTTATCTGTCAACTTATATAGCCTCCTCCTTTGTACTGTGTCATATACCTTCTGATAAAACCAACCAGGGCGTTGCTTGCAAGAATCTGCTTATTCTTAAGTATAAAGTGCACTCCACACACTTGTGCATGCTTTTTTCCTCCTCTTACTTGAAGCCACACTTTTTCCAGTAATGATTTTGGTGGAAATAGTTCTGAGTTCGGGGGCACAAAATTCTACCATCATCCTCTTAGGACATAAAATGGTCGAGATATTAAAACTCAATCATGAAACTGTAATGTACTATTAAAATACCTCCAATTGAGGAAGAAACACAGAGCTCTCAAGGATTTATAGCCATAACCCCTAAGACCTCACACACCACTTACTCCCAGCTATAGTCTTCCGTAATATATCAAAACACTATCCCGAGCTTTATTCCTATGACATTGGATTCTTGCACCCTTGCCCTGACACGTAAGAATACGTCAGGGAGTTGAATTGCTTGGAGATTACTTGAGGAGAAATTCCTATTGAGACCTGAAGATGCTGGGATTAATTAAAGCTGTTGAGATGGCAATGAAATTGGTGATTAGAAGAACATCCAATGTCTTAATTAATAGAGAGTGATTGCTTAGCTTCACTGTGGTTCAAACAACAGACATCTTTACTGAGTCAACTGAGGATACTTCAAGACAAGTGTTGAAGTGTAATTGTGAAACTAAATTAAAGTGAATTCATCTTTTTGAACCTCATACAACAGCCATTGGTAAAGGGGTTCATTCATAAACAGATGACAGAATCAATTACAGTGTATCATGTTATTGGTCTTCAAATCAGAAAGGAATGATTCTTACAATTTGTGTTAAAGATAAATCTATTCATCCATAACTTCACATAGCCAATAATTGAGCACATTTACAGTGGAAAGACCCAAGGAAGGGAAAAAGGATCCTTTCAGCCTTCAACCCAAGCAGTTTATTTAAAACCAGCAAGCAAAATATGCATAAAGAAACAGGATAATGTACTTTTTTGAATTTTGAATAAATTTCAGGTTGCCATTTTCAGTGTCATGTGAGAACTAGAAACCTCCCCTTAACATATAGTATTATAAACTGAAACAGTAACCAGTAACCAATGAAGTTTCTTGATCATCTTAGATGTGAATCATATTATGGTTCACACATGATCATGAAAGGCTCTCAATCAGCAATTTAACTAACCGATTTAACCAGTGCAAATAATACCTATCAAATTTGCCTCGAGTCTGGATAGGATACAGCAAATGAATCAAGAACTATAGCAGAAAAAAATCATTCTTGCTTTCAAAAGTATATATCATTGATATCTGTGAACTCAATATAAAACTTGATACAAAGAGAAACAATTTAACCAAATCAATTGGATAGTTCACAGTAAAAATTTTTTCCAATGACATAGAAAGAAGAAAAGTTGCCAATAGATCTATATCCGTAAGAAAGTCAAATAACCCATCTTAGCGCTGAAAACAAGATTGATATATGGTACAGCGGAAAGAATCATGAGGTACCTTAAAAAAATTCAGGTTCATTTTACCAATAATCGTTGCAGCTGCATGAACCATCATTAAAATGAATGATGAAGGTGTAGCCCAAAAAAATGCTCGATCAACAGATGGCAACTGATCCAACAACATAATATGATTGCTAGCACTTTCAAATTTCTCATTTAATCCTCCTAAAAAATGCAGTAACAACAACATTTCTTCATCATTCTCAACAAGAGCAAATAAGTCGATTTAGTAGGCACGGAAGCAAAATCATCCCACAGTAACTTCAGAATTCAGATCACTAAAATACCATGGAATCAGACATGATGCACCAGGGAGAAGGGGAAAAAAAAAAAAAAAAAAACAGACACAATCAGAAACATGGAAACATATATTAGAATTACTGACCATCCCAAAGCATACATTTCCAGTCTACAAACAAAGCTTCAAATACAAATAAACTTAATCTCGTTCCATACACGGCTTCACCCTTTATGGGCAACCATGTAAGCACATTATCCATACGCAACATCCGAAAAAAGAGAAGAAGAAGAAACTGCAGATAACAACCACCACCACTATGTTCTTCTTGAAAGAAGAATGGTGGTGAGATTCCTTTTTTAGACCAAAGAGGCACTTTGCCGTGCCTTGGTTGGTGGGGCCAAATGAATTGATCATTCCAGCTGTGTAGACAGCCGGTAATTCAGCACAGGTGGATATTTTCTGGTACGACGTGCCATTCTCATAGAAGAAGTCTGCAGCAGCATCCAGGGCAGTGGCACATAAAAAGCATTGCTTCTCCTCATCGAGTGATTTGTTGCAGGCTAATCTCATCGTGTTCATGATCACTCGTGGCATGGCTTGCTCAAACTCAATCGGACTGGTAATGTTGTTGCAGCCGAGCTCAATTGCCCTCGTCTGGAAGTTGCATTCTGGACTTCCAACCAAAGGGACCAATGTATGATGGTACTCATTCCAGCATGCCTCAGCCGTCTCCACGGGTGGGTAGAAGTTGCTTGTGCGCCGGGCATAGTCGGCTAGCACCAGCAGCAGCCCTTTCCTCACAAAATCACAGCCGCTGATTTCAGACTCGGTTTGGAATTCCAACGATTTGTAGGCCGGTTCAAGTCCACTCACTATGGTGAAATTGAGTGGGCAATTGGACGTAGCTCCGAACGCCAAGGCGGCTGCTGCGGTGGACAGATAAGCAGCCAAAACGAACATGAAACACGACATGGCGGTTAGTTTTTGCTGGATTGATTGTAGGATGATAATGATCGATAGAATTGTGGGATGAAGGGAGACTGAAGAGCGAGTCTGGGGTTAAAAAAATCTGGATAGACATTTAGTACCAGTTGCATTATTGTTCAAATTTCCGGAATGGGTTAAAGGAATCTCGTCTGATCAGGCTTCAGTTCAGTTCCGGAATAAGCTCAAAGACAAGAGTAGGAATTGAATGCTGGAATCCCAAGACCGGAGGTTGAAGATGAACTTCTGGGGCATGGGCTTTCTAATTTGTTTATTTATTCTAGGCCCAATTAACATAGGATGGGCTCATTGAAACCTCTGCGGCCCATTTAGTGCATAATAAATAAATAGGATATATTACTATACACAACATCAAGGTTGTTAAGATGGGGATCGCTTTTCTCTTTACAAGATCTGAATTTTAGTATCGAATCGGGATATCCTAAGATCTTATGAAATTGAAATAATGTATAAATCAATTATGCATACTAGCAAGTAAAAGCATTATTTCGTGTGTTTATGAATTTTGCAAGTTAATTAATACAATACAGTACGAAAATATCACAATTAAACATAAAATATTTTCACATACATACATGTTATATTTTTTTTACACATCATACATAAGTAGTACATGTTCTTAAGTTTAAAATTAAAGAAAAGAAGTTAATTTGATCTCAAATCATAAAATATTACAAAAAGTTTATGCGTTTAAGAGGGTATGATTATAGAAGCGTTTGAGGTGGTATGACCATAAGATCATAACATTCTACGACTATGATCGGGATCTTATCATCATTTTAGAGATGTATGATCGTAAAATCGTAAGATCATAAAATCAGGATCAGAATCTTAATAACCATGCACAACATCACTGTTTGGTAAGATTTTCAAGGACTTGGTTTGCATGTAGAATAATAGTGAGAAGATTTATTCGACATAATAACTACCACGGAATTTCGATTGTGTTTTTGTCTACAATTAAATTGGAATTCATTTATTCTTTACTACTAACAAGTATTGCTTGAACTTGTGTCGAGAAAAGATTCAGAATTTCTTGGGTGGATCAGTGCTACACACAAGTTTCTTAGGGTTTTCTGCATCCTGAACACATGGACCACAATATGGAGATATACCACAGTCTTTATCAATGCGACAAGTAGATGGGCAATAATGATCATCCTTCACTCCCACTCTTGCTTCAACAATCATATCCGACAATCCCATTGCTGAAATATATATATATATATATATATATATATATATATATATATGGTGGTTAATACAGATTATTGGCATTACTATAATGTAATAAATTAATTGGAAGTGATTAGGTAGTAATACTAGGGTTTAGTTAAGATATGGTACTAAATGACCATGATGAATGTATTTATCTCATCCAATGTTTCTTTTATTGTGCATCTATACGAAACCATAAATATAAATATTAAATTATAAAATTAATTATTATAATGGAACCGTAATATTTTCTGATGGGGCAGTAAAATTGTGATGTTAATAATTACAATATTGATACCTGACATCACAATATAATATATGGTATATATAGCAACTACTTTTAATTATGCAAAAATAATTTTACAATGTACATATAACAAATTTTGGAAATATCATAATTTCAAAAGTTAAGAATCCATTATTATTGTGCATCAAATTACCATAAGGGAAAAACATCACAAACTCGTATTGAGACAATACAATTATTAATAGGTTATGATTTGTGTGCGGCAATATATATTTTGTCCTTTATAAAAAATTATTTGAATCACAACTCAAAATATTGTTCGAGAATATATATATATATATATATATATATATAATTGATTCAATAGCTATTTCTATATATTTTGATTATAGTACAATAATGTTCGTATGAATTAAAATTGATTAATACTAAAATATAACCATTTTATATTTATTCTCAAAAACCATTTTGAGTAAATAAAACGATGAGAAAAAAAATCAATAATATCTTTTTATACAAGAATAGTAATTTTTTAATATATATATATATGTATTATTATTATATATATAACAAAAACTATATATGCTCTTCGCTAAGGAAAAAAAAAATTAAAGAAAAGTACCTGCTGAGAGCACAAGAGCAAAGAAAAAGAATTTGACTGTAAAATTGGCCATTTTGATTTTTGAACTCGGAAAATTGTAATTGTGTTGTAAGGTACCGCAATAGAACAAGAATATATATAGTTTTTTGGCTTGACTGCCCTCATGGGGCTAGACAAGAGTATATATAGTTGAGAAATTGTGTATCATGTATAATTTTAGAAAGCAATTATTCCTTTGGACTTCCCATATACAAATAAATTATTACGTATCATTCGTCTATGCCGAATCTTTTCATAAAGGTATGAAATATAATTAACAGGATTCTATCCAATTAGGATTTCAAAATTAAATAAAAATAAGTTAATAAATTTCAAATCCTTCAAATATTATGGATTGGCGGGGATGGGGAATTTTTTCGGGACGAAAATGTGGATGGGAAGTAGTGGTAGCCCCGACCCCTCCCAACGAATGTTTTATATATTACAGTATATTTTTCAATTTCACCCCTGGATTTTACCAAAGCCTCCAAAATAAGAAAATGTGTTTTGTAAGTACTCATTTAACCTTTCTCGCTTCGGACTTCCATCCACTCTTGGACTCCGCTTTTGACATCTTCACAGCCGCTGCTCTTCCAATTTTCCATCTTCATTCTTGTTTTTTTTTTTTTTAAAGGAGCCATTAAAGGCTTGGAAAATGAGTAGTAGGAGTCCATGCCACACAAATTACAAAAGGAACAAAGAGGAGGGATAGGGGGCCGAGTAGGGATTCGAACCCCCAACCTATATGGGAGCCGGGGACTTAACCACTATCATAAGTCCCCAACTACTCTTGTTAGTTATCTATTATGCTACGTACACAACATTAAAAAAAAAAAAGAGAAAAAAAAAAGAAAAAAACTCAAATAGTCTCATAATTATGTTTGATTTCCCAAATTATCCCATAAGAATTTTATTAACCAAATTCATCAAGTAACTGTGTTAATCTTGCTCAATCCATCACATCCACCCCTAAGGATAATTAACGCTGACGTCGCAGCGGATTAGTACGTCTAATGGCGTTGACGTCGTAGCACCATCATCGACCACGTCATCGTTAATTGTCATTAATATGTTGGTGGAATGGATTTGACAAGATTAGCATAATTATCACATATGAATTGGATAAATAGATTTTTTATGGGACCATTTGAGTTCTTTTTTCCACATATAATCATTAGTTTTTTAGGGTTAACTTTTTGTTGAGAACATTAAAATGTTGTATATACAATAACTTGTATTAATATTGTAATGGGAAGATGAAGACTGCTTGATGTAATTGGCATTTTTTAAATCGGTGTGAATATATAGTACGCATAGTTTTTAATTTGATGCTTATCTTAATCCTGATGCTAGCCGCCATAGTAGTGAATACGTATATAATGTTATCTTTTGTTGACATACCTTTAGATAATGAACTTTACTTCAATAATAACTTTATTTTTAAAATCCATCTACTTTCAATCAAAATATAATCTTTTATGTAATGCAATCAAAATATATCTTAAGTTTCATATATATGTCTTCTCTTAATTTGAAACTTCCCACTTAATTTGCAACATGAAGTTAATTACAACATTGTTTATGAAGAGAATAAATAAATAAAATGTTGTTATTACTACCCGAATCACTTTCTTTCTAGATAATATATGTACCTGTCTCTATTAGAATCCGTTGTTAGATAATATATGTACCTGTCTCTATTAGAATCCGTTGTTAAGTTTTTGTACGTTGACAGTCCCATATTCCTAAGTTGAAATAGAAAAAGAAGGCGACCATTCAAAAATAAACACCCTTTTCAAAGAGGAAATGAATACAATCCACAATCACAAAGCCTATCAATTGGATCATCGCCTATGATAAATGTTATAGATCAAGATAAAACTCAAACTAAGAACGAGGAGGTTCAATCACTTGGTGAAAAGAGAAAACCACGGTGTGTAGTTTGGAACCATTTCAAGAAGATTAAAAAGTGAATGGCCAGGATAAGGGTTAGGGTTTATTGCAATTATTGCAAGAAGAAATTAGGAGCCGGTAGTAAAAAAATAGTGTAAGACATTTGCATTATCATTTTAAGTCTTGTGCTAGATGAGATTCAAGATATGCAAACATATCATGGTAGGGGAGGAAAAGAAACATGATGGTAGTGTATCGTATCAATGGTAGATCATTTGGGTATCATAAGTTTGTGAAAAGTCTTCAACCATTGTTGAATGTTCTCGAAGTACCATTAAAAGTGATATATTGAAGATTTATGATTTTGAAAGGCAAAAGACATTGAAGTTGTTGGAGAAAAATACTAGTCGGGCAGCAATTACCACTGACATGAATAGATCTAGCCGTCAGATGAAAGGATTTGTAGCTATCATTGTTCATTTTATTGATCAAAATTGGATTTTGCAAATCCGAATCATTAGGTATATTATTTTGCAACTCCGAATCATTTTGCAAATTGGTTTTCTTATGCTTCTTGTTGCTTTAGTTTACAAAGATGTCTATAAATGTTTGCCAAGTGAGCTAAGTGAGCGTGATTGGGAGTTTGCGAGGAGATTACCGACCAGGATAGGATCAATAAAATGGAATGTGGGGCCGCCAGTTATATCTTACTTCAACTTCATCATGGGCTGTTGGGTGGGCTAATGTTGTGTTTCCTTTGCTTATTTCTTGGGCCTTGGATCTCTTGTTGGGCCAAGACTTGTATTCTTTAGTTAACTAAATTAATTACGGAAATATAGGGCCCAAGCCCCGTTTCAAATTGTTTGATTTTAAAAGGGCCCTATCCCCATTTTTCTTTGAGTTTGTGCCCTATAACAGTTTTGACTTGGTTATAACACCCCAATAAATTTCCCTAATCTAATTAAGAGAGTAATCATTCATCATTAATTCGAAAGCAACACGAACAATGAGAGAAGAGAGCAGAGAGGGGAGAGAAGAAGAGGAGAAAAGAAAGAAAACTGAACTACACGAACACCACCGAAAAAATCCCAATATTTGAATCAATGAAGCGAACAAGAGGAAGAGGGTTGAGAAAAAATCCCAATATTTGAATCAATGAAGAACAAAGGCCTACTGCAAACAAGAGAGCAGTCGAGGGAACGACGGCTGCTGCTTTGGCGATACGCCGGTGCCTTGTGCGTGGCAACAACGATCTAGACAGTGATGGAGGTTTTCAGGCAATGGGCTCCTCGTTTGTGCATTTCTTTTATTTCGCATTTGTGTGTTTGTATGGCTTCTTGGTGTGTTAATTTCAAGTGTTTAAATGATTTTTGTTGGGTGTCTTTTAATTCATTTGTTTCAATGAATTTTGTTGGGTTTATAGTTAAAAATAATTTTTCATGTAAAATGCCTGTTTGTTATGTTGCTTTGAGGTTTTGGATGGTGCTATTTACTTCATGTTTGGCATTTTTAACCATTATTTATGTTGCATTGAGGATATTGTAAAATGTGGATGCTACTTTATGTCTTCGACACCTACTTTGTGTATGCTATAAACCATTGCTTTCAGCTTCTGTGTTAATCTTTTTATTGTGTACTTCTACTTTATTGTGGAGATAGAGAAAATTAGTAATTTTTTCTTGAATGTTGGTTCAATTTCAGGCAAAAGCTTCAAGAAGCCTATGCAATTCTGAAATATATTGGCAGGATTTCAAACCTGCATGGGTTCTACGTACAGGATCCATTTCAATCAAAACAGGTTGCTTTTCTATCTTGTTTTATCTTTATTATATTCAGATAGACTGATATGATGCTTATGTTTATTTATTCAATACTTGTATTTCTCACCTTGGCTGCTTATTTGACTATGTTCCTGATCTTTTATTCCTTAGATTGATGAATGGCTTAATTATACACTTGTCTTTGGGATTGGATCTGAATTTGAGATAGCATCTGACAATGTTGATAGATATTTACTACAAAATACCTTTCTGGTTGGTGATACCCTGTCCATCCATTATTGATGTTGCAATCTGGAAATTAAATTGATTGCTTTGTTTCATTAATTCTTGGTAGAGGAAATTAAATTGATTGTTTTGTTTCATTTCTAATCTGAAAGAAAATTTTCTTCAAAGCTCACATTTGTATGTGTATAGATGTGTGTATCATCTGTTTAATTGTACTTGTAACACCCCGGTTTTGGTAACCCAGGCCGGGATGCCACCGCCACACCTCCCTAGCAAGACACGGTTTCTCCGAGCTTACTAGAGAGATGCAAGGCTATGGTTTTTCAGAATTTAAAATATTCAAGTAGCCCATTCATAGATAATTTAAAAATACTAAATCAGAGTTGCAGCGAGAATATAAAGTACGCAGCGGAAGTAAAGTGTATGCAGCGGAATTTAAAATATAGGGCCGACATGGCCAAACCACGGGTTAAACAGACCCGTTCATGCAAATCACGTAAAATAAATAATTAAGTGCCCAAAATGATCCCCCAATGAGTGATCATGCTCCGTACTCTGTAACAGAAAAAAAATGAACAACGGTTTTCATCAGTATTATAAAATACTGAGTAAGTCAATCCTTTCATAGCAATAAAGGGGTTAGATTTTTAATAATTAAGATAAAACTTTTTGTCATGCATAAAAATATTTTATTTAAAAAAAAAAAAATGCGAATATAATTGCATACTTTAAAGACACATTTAATTTCATAATTAAAAACTTAAGCATGGGTAATTATTTAAGACATGATTTAAAAACATGAATAATGCCGTAAGTAAGTGAATAAAAATTTGAGCTTTTAAAAATTCTCCCCGATACGCCACCATCTCAACAATATTTAATTTAGCCGGCAATCCGGCGGCCGCAGCCAATTTCATAAAATCTGAGCCTTTTTAATTTATTTCCCGTTACGCCATCATCTCAACAATATATCATTTAGCCGGTGATCCGGCGGCCGCAGCCAATATCAATAGTATCAGTTAGCCGGTGATCCGGCGGCCGCAGCCAATATCAATAGTATCAGTTAGCCGGTGATCCGGCGGCCGCAGCCAATATCAATAGTAACAGTTAGCCGGTGATCCGGCGGCCTCAGCCAATTTCATAAGTATCATGTCATTTTAGCCGGTGATCCGGCGGCCGCAGCCGATACGCCATACCCAGTACCACTCCGTCGAGCCTCGAGTAACCCATACGGATACACTCGAGAGGGTAGGTCGTTGGTCTCTTGTGACCAAATACGCCATATCCAGTACCGCTCCGTCGAGCCTCGAGTAACCCATACGGATACACTCGAGAGGATAGGCCCAAAATAATAAGATGCCGTTTTGGCGATCTTTCGCGCGTAATAATCATTGCCGTTTTGGCACAAAATGAACAATTAGGAGGGCACCCTGCAGAGCACTCACCCCCTGATTTTATGTAACCGATATTGTTTCAACTTTAGTGTAACGGGATTTTCAAAAATATAGCTTTATCGTATCACAAGATTTCGATCGTTGTTTAAAAATTTCAAAATTTCACAAGTTAAAACCGATCGATGTCACAGTTTACGCCTTTTCAGTTTAAAAATCCATTTCTTAGGCGATTGATCTGACATTTTCACAGTAGCTCAAAAACATCCCAATGAACAACTTTCATGTTTTGAGTTTTTCGGAAAAATGATAGCAAGCATGTCAAAAATCAAGTTTTCTACAGAAACAAAAAGCTGTCAGGATTCAGGTTTGACATCTGTCAAAGATTTGACTTTTTAACATATCAAATGAACTCCAAAAATTCTGAAAATTTACAGGCACTTAAAAGACACCAAAATAAACAAGTTTTATTAGAGGCAAATTATGCAAATTCATCACGGATTAAGTCAGATTAATCTACTAAGTTCGGTCTTAAAATCTGTCTCAGTTTTCGAAAGGTTCATGCACCACAGAATATGTTCGACGCGGTTTGGGATAGCAAATCTTAATGAAAGTGCATGAAATTTTACAGAGGTATTCAAGACTCATAGATTTACAACTTTTGTTTAGATCATGAAGATTGGTTCGGACTAGAAATGATTGAAATAAGCTCATCAAGTTCGGTTATGAAATCTGTCAACTTTTGAAAATTCTTAAAAACGCAGAATATGTCCGACTTGATTTGGAGTATCAAAACTTGATGAAAAATTCTGAAATTTTTACACAATATAGCTTAAGATCTTAGGATCAAAATTTTAGTTTTGAGTTTTCAGGTTTGAACGCTCGAGGTAAGAGTTTTGCTCGGATTTCAGAAAATACATAGATTGAGGTTTTTAGGTTTGATTTCAACGTTTCGTTTAAGATCCAACGTTTCGGATGTCTTTAAACCACCCATATTGATATGGAAGGTATTAACTTACAGTAAGTGAGTTCTTGAACGTTCTAGGGTTGATCGATTTGTCCAAAATCGCCACGAACGGATCTACGCAACACGTTCTTCTTCTCCTTTGGCCACGAACGTGTTTGCAAGTAAAGATCCGTAAGTTAGAATGTTGATTATGATCTTAAAACAATAAGGAAAATTGATTTACATCTTACCAACAATTCAAAGCCTACAAATCCTTGATTTACACACTTCCTTGGTCGGATTTGGTTGCCGGAAAGTTGCCGGAAAGTCGCCGGAAGGTCGCCGGAAGGTAAGAACTTGTGTTTTTTTTTGGTTTTGGGAGGGTTTGGGATGAAGAAAAGCTTGGAGGCTGATAATGGGGTGTGCTTTGGCCATTAAAGGGACAATGAATCCCGGATTTGGTGGACTAGGCCGACAATTGGGCGGCTGCTACAGTAGCCTAGTGCTACAGTAGCCACGTGCTACAGTGTTTTTTTTTTTTTTTTTTTTTTAAGATTTCTTATCTTCAAAAAATAAAAATCATAATGTGGGAATTATCCGTGATTGTTGGAACAATTCGATAAACTCGTTTCGAGTTGCTATCTTCCGATAAATAATAAATTCCGCTCTCTCGGAATTATTTCGGTTTTAATAATTAAATCCAATTCTTTATTTTTGGATTTAAATTTTCGATGGCGATTTCTCGGGTATTACACCAATAATGTCTCTTACCTCATTCTCATAAGAAAGGGTCATCCATTAATGGGAATGCATATTTTTTTAATTATTATTATTATGTTAAGTTTTCAAAAGTCTTAATGTAATTGCCTATTAGAAAAAAAAACTTATCCACTAACTAACAATCCCATTACCCAATCTTGACAATGGTAACAATAATAATAATTATAATATTATAATAAATAATAATAATAACAATATATACCAAAATAAGCTAGCATATAATTAAAAGTGATCTTGTAAGTCATACATAGCTCCAAAAAGGAATATATTCTTTATTTGAAAATGACAAGATATGATTAATATTCCACCCTACAATTTCAAACCATAGTCAAATTATTCCCAATAATATTATGGCATTCTAGAATAATTCTATAAATAAAAATATGGGTAGAATGATTAATTAAGAATATATAGAAAATAGATAATTCTCATTATAATTTAAACATATGAATATATACATGTATATACATGTGTACATGTTTGAAAAGATTATTTCAAGACCAAGGTATATATATGTGTATATAAACTTGTATATGGATTTAAAATATTCTATGAACCATATACTTTTTACACTTGATATTGAAATCCATATATTTATTTGGAAAGACAAATATATATATAATTTTTCAAAGTATGTTTTGTAGAAAATAATATACTAATCTTTAAGCAAATATTTGAACATATAAATATATATAGATTTGATTAAAAATCTACTTAGTGAATTAATCAAAAATATATATTCATATATATATTTCGGGCAATTTCTATGGTATTACAATCTACCCTCCTTAAGAATCAACTTCGTCCCCGAAGTTGCGCGACTTATTGACCGATTGATTGATTGCGGTTGTGTCATTGTGTTTTGTTGTTTGATATTATTTGACTGAACCCAGAATTGAAATTTCCAAGTTGCCTACGTACCCCGTGAAGGGATCAAGTCATTACGTAGTTCAAAACAATTTGAATTTGTTTTTCCTCGGGTGTTACATCCTCCCCCCCTTAAGAATACAGTTATGTCCCCATAACTGTGGTCCGGTCGTCTTGGAAGAGGGTAGGGTAACGTTGCCGCATGTCGGCTTCCAATTCCCAGGTTGCCGTCTCCATTTCGTGGTTGGACCACAAGACCTTGACCATCCTTACAGTTTTATTCCTTGTCACCCTTTCCTTGTGGTCAAGTATTTTCACCGGGGTTTCTTCATAGGACAAGTCATCATCCAGTTCGATTACGTCCGGTTGGAGTACATGCGATGCGTCGGGTACATACTTCTTCAGTTGGGAGACGTGAAACACGTTGTGGACGCGTGCTAGTTGAGGCGGCAGTGCTAGCCGGTACGCTAGATTCCCCACTCTCTCGAGGATCTCATACGGCCCTATGTATCGTGGGCTCAGTTTCCCTCGCTTGCCAAAGCGCATTACGCCCTTCATCGGCGAGACCTTCAGCATGACCTTGTCACCGACTTGAAATTCCAAGTCCTGCCGTCTCACGTCCGCATAACTCTTTTGCCGGTCCTGAGCGGCTCTCATCTTCCCCTGGATAACCTTAACTTGCTGAGCCATGTCCTCCACCAGTTGTGGCCCTACTGTCATTACTCGATCGTTCTCTTCCCAACTCAATGGGCTCCGGCATCTTCGTCCATATAGTGCCTCGAAGGGCGCCATGCCGATGCTCGCATGGTAACTGTTGTTATAGGAGAACTCGATCAATGGTAAATGGTGCTCCCAACTCCCCTTGAATTCCAACACACAAGCCCTCAACATGTCCTCCAGCGTCTGTATAGTTCGCTCCGTCTGTCCATCAGTCATAGGGTGGAACGCCGTACTCATCTTTATCTGTGTCCCCAGAGCTGCTTGCAGCTTGGTCCAAAACTGGGAGGCGAATCTGCTATCCCTATCCGAGATGATGTCATGCGGCACCCCGTGCCGGCGCACCACATTGTCTACGTACGCTCTTGCTAGTTGGTCCATTGTCCAAGTGTCCTTCATCGGGATGAAGATGGCGGCCTTCGTTAACCTATCCACGATCACCCAGATCTTATTCATTCCTTTTGGCGAACGTGGTAACCCTGAAACAAAATCCATAGAGATACTATCCCACTTCCAGCTTGGGATCTCCAATGGTTGCATTAATCCTAAGGGCTTTTGCCGTACTGCCTTGATCTTCTGGCAGGTAAGGCACCTTGCCACGAATTCGGCCACCTCTCTCTTCATGTTTGGCCACCAATAATTTTTCTTCAAGTCCTTGTATAGCTTATCCCCTCCGGGGTGGACCGAGTAGGGGGTGCTATGTCCTTCCTCCATCACCTTCTTCTTCAGATCTACGGATTCCCGCGGTATACACCATCTTCCCCTGAAGCGGATGCTCCCGTCCTCATGAATCTGGAAATCTATTGCCTTTCCTTCGGCAATGCTTCTCCTTATTTCCTTCATCTGTTCGTCACCCGACTGGGCGAGTCGTATCTCTTCGTATACGGTAGGGCTTACTACCATTGCGTTGACGACCTCGGTTACCGTACCGGGATGCACCAGTTCCAGGCTTAATTTCGCCAAATCTCTGTACAACTCGGCCGGTATCACCAGCGAGTTCGTGACGTGTTGCGCCTTCCGACTCAAGGCGTCGGCCACGACGTTGGCCTTGCCCTCGTGGTACGCAACTTCTAGGTCGTAATCTTTGATCAGTTCCAACCATCTCCTCTGCCTCAAGTTCAGTTCTCTTTGCGTGAATATGTACTTGAGGCTCTTATGGTCGGTGAACATCCGACACTTCCGCCCATAGAGATAGTGTCTCCAGATTTTCAGGGCAAACACGACCGCGGCCAGTTCCAGGTCGTGCGTCGGGTAGTTTTGCTCGTGCGGTTTCAGTTGTCGTGATGCGTACGCTATGACCTTTTGATCCTGCATCAGTACGCATCCCAGTCCTTCTCTCGAGGCGTCGCTATACACCTCGAAGTCTCCATGCTCTGATGGTAGCGCCAACACCGGCGCCGTGGTAAGTTGTTTCTTCAGTTCCTGGAACGCGGCTTCGCACTCGCCCGTCCAGTCATACTTCACCCCCTTCTTCAGCAGTTGCGTCAATGGGCGGGCGATTTTGGAGAAGTCTGGTACAAATCGCCTGTAGTAGCCCGCCAGTCCGAGAAAACTTCTTATCTCCGTTGGGCTCTTCGGTGGTACCCACTCGGTTACAGCCGAGATCTTTGCTGGGTCCACCGCCACTCCGCTGGCGGATACGATATGCCCAAGGAATGTTACTTCCCTCAGCCAGAAGTCGCATTTGGACAACTTCCCATATAGCTGATTTTCTCGGAGGATCCTCAGCACTTTATGCAAGTGCTCGGAATGTTCCTTCTCGTCCCTTGAGTAGACCAAGATGTCGTCTATGAATACCACTACGCATTTATCTAATAGTCCTCGGAACACGTTGTTCATGAGGTTCATGAACATCGCCGGGGCGTTCGTCAATCCGAATGACAGTACTGTGAATTCGTAGTGCCCATAGCGAGTCCTGAACGCTGTCTTCGGGATGTCCTTCTCAGCAATTCGCATCTGATGATATCCCGAACGCAGGTCGATCTTGGAGAACACAGTAGCTCCCTTCAGCTGGTCAAATAGATCCTCGATTCTGGGCAACGGGTACTTGTTCTTGATAGTGACTTGATTAAGTCCTCTATAGTCGATACACAGTCTCAGACTCCCATCCTTCTTTTTGACGAACAAGACCGGTGCTCCCCATGGAGACGTACTCGGTCGAATATATCCCTTTTCCAGCAATTCTTCGAGCTGTTCCTTTAGTTCCTTCATCTCCGGCGGTGCCATGCGGTAAGGAGCCTTTGATACCGGTTCCGTTCCCGGGATGAGATCTATGGTGAACTCGAGATCCCTCTCAGGGGGCATGCCAGGAACGTCATCTGGAAACACATCCAGGTACTCTCTCACCACCGGAATGTTGTCTATCTTTACTTCTTCAGCCTCGAGGTTGTGAACGTAGCATGCGTATAGCGTGTGGCCCTTACGCATTAGGCTACCTAACTCTAGGACGTTGACTATTTTGTTAGATTTCTTAGGGGGTTGAGAGTAGAAGATGACTCTTTTCCCCCTACTTTTTGACAGCGTGATCTTTTGCTTTTGACACTCGATCACGGCCTTATACCGGGTTAGCCAATCCATTCCTAGTATGACGTCAAAGTCTCTGACGTTGAACTCTACCAAGTTTGCGAAAAACTCTACGTTCTTTATCACTATGGGTATTCCATTGTAGCGTTTAGAGCAGGTTATTACTTCTCCAGAGGGCAGTTGGATGCTTAAGCTAATCATCTCGCACTTAGGTAGATCTAGTTCAGTTACGACTCTCGAAGATAAAATCGAACAACTGGCTCCGGAATCAAATAAGACTCTAAGTGGAGTACTTAGGACATAGAAAGTACCTGTCATCACGTCACCATGCGCGGGTATGTCAGCCTGGTTGATCACGTTCAACCTCCCCATCGGCCTCCCTTGATTGGCTGGCTGGTTTTGATTTGGGTTTGCGTTTTGCTGCTGGTTCGGAGGGCGCTGGTTCGGATTTGGAGGAGGCCGATATCCTTGATTGTTGCCATTCCTACCCCCCTGGTTGAACGGCTTGTTAGGTCCAATGACCAAGTCTTCTCTTTTCGTGATGTTCTCGAGTCGGGTTCGACATTCCTCCCTCCGATGGCCAATTCGGCCGCACCGGAAGCACTCGCCCATCTGAGGACATTTCCTCACCAGGTGCGGCCTGCCACACCTTGGGCATGGCGGCACTCGTCCTCCTTGGTTGACATTCCGACCATTGTTGTTTTGAGCATTCCCGTTCGGCCCTCGCCGAAAGTTGTTCCCGCCAATAGTGTTGCTCGCCCGGTTATCCCTGTTCCTTTTGTCTGGGCCTTGCGCCCCTCGGCTAGATTCCCCAGCAGCCTTCCTCTTTAGCTGTTGCACTCGTGCTACTGCTACTGCCCGATCGTAGACAGATTGCAAGTCCGGGTAATTAACTCCAGTAATCACCTCTCGAATCGACAAGTTCAATCCCATTTCGAACTTTTGCGCCTTCTCCCCGTCAGTAGGTACCATCCTGGGCGCAAATCTCACCAATTCCTTAAACCGTGCATAGTATTCTTGAACAGATTTCTCTCCCTGCTTCAGGGATGAGAACTCCTCGTACAGTGCTGCCTTAGTACTCATCGGGTAGAAGCGCTCCCGGAGTAACTCCATGAACTCGTTCCACGAGTAAGGTTCGTCATCCTCTGCCAGCTTCCCTTGGGTAGCCTGCCACCAGTCGTCGGCCTCGCCACCCAGATAGTACGAGGCCACATGGACCTTCTCCCCCTCCGGGCATCTCACCGCCTTTAGCAATTTGTCGAAGGTTCTCAACCATTCTTCCAGCTTAGCGGGGTCTTCCTCCCCGACGTAATAAGAAGGTCGGTAGGGGTTCACCGCAGCTAAGTAGTTGATTCTTGCTTCCGGCGGTGGTGCCGCAGCAGCTCCACCCTGGTTAACGTAAGCATTACCCAGTGCGATTAGTAATTCCTCCATATTTTTCAGTCGCCCTTCCGTAGGGTTGGGCATTGGTCCTGCCGGGTTCGGCACCTCCGCGTTAGGTGCCTGCTCATTGGTTTGTCCCGGCGTGCCGTGGGTGTTGGGGGTGGCAGGGAAGGTCCTTGGTCGTCCTCGAGGCGCCATCTGTTGCAAGAACAGGTGATTTAGATTTTAAGGAAAATATGATAAAGGGTTTATACAATGATCATCGAAACCCCAGGGTCTAGGGTTTCAGGGTCTTGGGTTTCAAGGTTTAAATGAGCCGTGCGTTTGAGATGGATTTGTTGTTTGGTTTGTTGGGAAATCAAAGTGAGCGTTCATCATTTTGATCATTAAGTTCATCATGTCTTGGTTAGCCATCTAGCGCAAGAAAAAGATCTAGGTTACAACATGATGCTTCTAGGTTCTTTAAGGTATAGAAATGCAATATGCACATGCAGTGATGATCCCCCCAAAAAAAAAATTTTATGCATACATTTATTTATCCATGGGTTTTAAAAAAAATAAATTTATTCCGTGGATAGACTAACATAAGGATAAAAGGTTTGGGCCGCTATATTGGGCCGAAAGAAATAAATTATTTGGGCTTTAAATAAAAAAAAAAACAAGGTTATTGGGCCAAAAATAATTTCTTGGGCTTCTAAAAAAATTTTTGGGCTAAAAATTTGGGCTTTAACTTCAAAATAATAATTGGGCTCTTTAAAATATATTACTAGTTTAGAAATGATAATTTTAAAAATAATAATACTTGAAAATAATAGTTTAAAAATATTACGGGCTCTTTAAAATAGTAGTTTAAAATATTCCGGGCTCTGATACCAACTTGTAACACCCCGGTTTTGGTAACCCAGGCCGGGATGCCACCGCCACACCTCCCTAGCAAGACACGGTTTCTCCGAGCTTACTAGAGAGATGCAAGGCTATGGTTTTTCAGAATTTAAAATATTCAAGTAGCCCATTCATAGATAATTTAAAAATACTAAATCAGAGTTGCAGCGAGAATATAAAGTACGCAGCGGAAGTAAAGTGTATGCAGCGGAATTTAAAATATAGGGCCGACATGGCCAAACCACGGGTTAAACAGACCCGTTCATGCAAATCACGTAAAATAAATAATTAAGTGCCCAAAATGATCCCCCAATGAGTGATCATGTTCCGTACTCTGTAACAGAAAAAAAAATGAACAACGGTTTTCATCAGTATTATAAAATACTGAGTAAGTCAATCCTTTCATAGCAATAAAGGGGTTAGATTTTTAATAATTAAGATAAAACTTTTTGTCATGCATAAAAATATTTTATTTTAAAAAAAAAAAATGCGAATATAATTGCATACTTTAAAGACACATTTAATTTCATAATTAAAAACTTAAGCATGGGTAATTATTTAAGACATGATTTAAAAACATGAATAATGCCGTAAGTAAGTGAATAAAAATTTGAGCTTTTAAAAATTCTCCCCGATACGCCACCATCTCAACAATATTTAATTTAGCCGGCAATCCGGCGGCCGCAGCCAATTTCATAAAATCTGAGCCTTTTTAATTTATTTCCCGTTACGCCATCATCTCAACAATATATCATTTAGCCGGTGATCCGGCGGCCGCAGCCAATATCAATAGTATCAGTTAGCCGGTGATCCGGCGGCCGCAGCCAATATCAATAGTATCAGTTAGCCGGTGATCCGGCGGCCGCAGCCAATATCAATAGTAACAGTTAGCCGGTGATCCGGCGGCCTCAGCCAATTTCATAAGTATCATGTCATTTTAGCCGGTGATCCGGCGGCCGCAGCCGATACGCCATACCCAGTACCACTCCGTCGAGCCTCGAGTAACCCATACGGATACACTCGAGAGGGTAGGCCGTTGGTCTCTTGTGACCAAATACGCCATATCCAGTACCGCTCTGTCGAGCCTCGAGTAACCCATACGGATACACTCGAGGGGATAGGCCCAAAATAATAAGATGCCGTTTTGGCGATCTTTCGCGCGTAATAATCATTGCCGTTTTGGCACAAAATGAACAATTAGGAGGGCACCCTGCAGAGCACTCACCCCCTGATTTTATGTAACCGATATTGTTTCAACTTTAGTGTAACGGGATTTTCAAAAATATAGCTTTATCGTATCACAAGATTTCGATCGTTGTTTAAAAATTTCAAAATTTCACAAGTTAAAATCGATCGATGTCACAGTTTACGCCTTTTCAGTTTAAAAATCCATTTCTTAGGCGATTGATCTGAAATTTTCACAGTAGCTCAAAAACATCCCAATGAACAACTTTCATGTTTTGAGTTTTTCGGAAAAATGATAGCAAGCATGTCAAAAATCAAGTTTTCTACAGAAACAAAAAGCTGTCAGGATTTAGGTTTGACATCTGTCAAAGATTTGACTTTTTAACATATCAAATGAACTCCAAAAATTCTGAAAATTTACAGGCACTTAAAAAACACCAAAATAAACAAGTTTTATTAGAGGCAAATTATGCAAATTCATCACGGATTAAGTCAGATTAATCTACTAAGTTCGGTCTTAAAATCTGTCTCAGTTTTCGAAAGGTTCATGCACCACAGAATATGTTCGACGCGGTTTGGGATAGCAAATCTTAATGAAAGTGCATGAAATTTTACAGAGGTATTCAAGACTCATAGATTTACAACTTTTTTTTAGATCATGAAGATTGGTTCGGACTAGAAATGATAGAAATAAGCTCATCAAGTTCGGTTATGAAATCTGTCAACTTTTGAAAATTCTTAAAAACGCAGAATATGTCCGACTTGATTTGGAGTATCAAAACTTGATGAAAAATTCTGAAATTTTTACACAATATAGCTTAAGATCTTAGGATCAAAATCTTAGTTTTGATTTTTCAGGTTTGAACGCTCGAAGTAAGAGTTTTGCTCGGATTTCAGAAAATACATAGATTGGGGTTTTTAGGTTTGATTTCAACGTTTCGTTTAAGATCCAACGTTTCGGATGTCTTTAAACCACCCATATTGATATGGAAGGTATTAACTTACAGTAAGTGAGTTCTTGAACGTTCTAGGGTTGATCGATTTGTCCAAAATCGCCACGAACGGATCTACGCAACACGTTCTTCTTCTCCTTTGGCCACGAACGTGTTTGCAAGTAAAGATCTGTAAGTTAGAATGTTGATTATGATCTTAAAACAATAAGGAAAATTGATTTACATCTTACCAACAATTCAAAGCCTACAAATCCTTGATCTACACACTTCCTTGGTCGGATTTGGTTGCCGGAAAGTTGCCGGAAAGTCGCCGGAAGGTCGCCGGAAGGTAAGAACTTGTGTTTTTTTTGGTTTTGGGAGGGTTTGGGATGAAGAAAAGCTTGGAGGCTGATAATGGGGTGTGCTTTGGCCATTAAAGGGACAAGGAATCCCGGATTTGGTGGACTAGGCCGACAATTGGGCGGCTGCTACAGTAGCCTAGTGCTACAGTAGCCTAGTGCTACAGTAGCCACGTGCTACAGTGTTTTTTTTTTTTTTTTTTTTTAAGATTTCTTATCTTCAAAAAATAAAAATCATAATGTGGGAATTATCCGTGATTGTTGGAACAATTCGATAAACTCGTTTCGAGTTGCTATCTTCCGATAAATAATAAATTCCGCTCTCTCGGAATTATTTCGGTTTTAATAATTAAATCCAATTCTTTATTTTTGGATTTAAATTTTCGATGGCGATTTCTCGGGTATTACACCAATAATGTCTCTTACCTCATTCTCATAAGAAAGGGTCATCCATTAATGGGAATGCATATTTTTTTAATTATTATTATTATGTTAAGTTTTCAAAAGTCTTAATGTAATTGCCTATTAGAAAAAAAAACTTATCCACTAACTAACAATCCCATTACCCAATCTTGACAATGGTAACAATAATAATAATTATAATATTATAATAAATAATAATAATAACAATATATACCAAAATAAGCTAGCATATAATTAAAAGTGATCTTGTAAGTCATACATAGCTCCAAAAAGGAATATATTCTTTATTTGAAAATGACAAGATATGATTAATATTCCACCCTACAATTTCAAACCATAGTCAAATTATTCCCAATAATATTATGGCATTCTAGAATAATTCTATAAATAAAAATATGGGTAGAATGATTAATTAAGAATATATAGAAAATAGATAATTCTCATTATAATTTAAACATATGAATATATACATGTATATACATGTGTACATGTTTGAAAAGATTATTTCAAGACCAAGGTATATATATGTGTATATAAACTTGTATATGGATTTAAAATATTCTATGAACCATATACTTTTTACACTTGATATTGAAATCCATATATTTATTTGGAAAGACAAATATATATATAATTTTTCAAAGTATGTTTTGTAGAAAATAATATACTAATCTTTAAGCAAATATTTGAACATATAAATATATATAGATTTGATTAAAAATCTACTTAGTGAATTAATCAAAAATATATATTCATATATATATTTCGGGCAATTTCTATGGTATTACAATCTACCCTCCTTAAGAATCAACTTCGTCCCCGAAGTTGCGCGACTTATTGACCGATTGATTGATTGCGGTTGTGTCATTGTGTTTTGTTGTTTGATATTATTTGACTGAACCCAGAATTGAAATTTCCAAGTTGCCTACGTACCCCGTGAAGGGATCAAGTCATTACGTAGTTCAAAACAATTTGAATTTGTTTTTCCTCGGGTGTTACAGTCTTACTGGATAATTCTGTTTAATTTACTGGATTGCTCCCAAAGTCGCTAAGAAAGTATTTGAGCGAAAATAGAAGAAGGCGCATCAACAAAAGCTTGGCTCACCGATGAAGATTGTTGCAACTGTCAAGAAGAAAGTTGAGTCGATCACCATTGGATTTTGGATGTTGGCCATTAGGTTAGATGTTGGGTTTTATGTGAGTTGGAAAATTATAATCCGAATTGTTTTTTGTGGGAATATAATAACTTGTCTTTGATGTTGGGAATTGGATGCTTTGGGATATTGGATTTTCGATGGTGGAAAGTGGATGTTAGAAATATTGGATTTTGGTTATATGTGATGAGATGCTGGTTTTATGATGTTAGAAACATAACCTTGATGTTTTTGTAAGTTGGTTTAGTTTGGTGAACTTTAGAATATTATTTGTTGGTTAGAAGTGTACATGAAATATGGTAAAATGATATTACGCATCCTGGTAAATTCGTATGCCAAAACGTGGTAAGAAGTATATAATGAATGTGGTAAATAATAGATGAATTAATGAAATCAGAGCATGGGACGGTGAAGGGGACGGTAAGTAATGGATGAAACATTATGAGACGGTCAGTGGGACGATCCTCAGGACCGTCCCATGCACACCAGGACCGTCCCAGTGACCATCCCAATACATTGGTAAAGCATATACTAACTGCGTGGTAAACCATATTCCAAGAACTTGGTAAAACCATATAGTATATGTGCTAAACCATATTGGTATAGTGTGCTAAAAATATCAAGAACTTTGGTAAATAACATGTGTTATCTGTGGTAAAACACATAGCAATAAAGTGGTAAAGCATAAATGATTAATTTCATCCTACACGTCCATTTACGGAAATTGTAATCCACAATCTAAATGATCCATTTCAAAGATTCATCACTATATAATGCCAATATGCTCTTTAATTTCGAGTTCGTTTCTTCGGGCCGTGTCCAAAATTGACACTCCTAACCTAAAATTTTCCGAATATGTCGAGTTCATTTTTCGTGTCGTATCTAAAATGGACAAATCCACTTAACACGATTCCACCAAATTAGGAATTCAAAATTAAACAAAAAAAATTTCAAAATCCCTGCAAATAAAATACAGTGAGTACTATTTTATTAAAAACTAAAATTTCAAAATGTTGGATGAGACAAAATGTATGATAACTCTGGATGGTACAAAAATAAATAGAAAGCTCAACCCCAGGCCCAAACCCAAAAGTTCATCTTCAACCTTGAACAAGAAAGAAATTGATCAATCAATTCTACTGATAGGTCTGCAAAAGAATGGAATCGCCAACAACCTCACAATCAATACAATGAATGGCGCTCTCATGAATTAGAGCTCCTACCGTGCCAGCAACTTGTTCGAAGAATTTCGGGTTAGTAAAACTTCAATTCAATCTCATTCTATAAATGTGTTCAAAGCCAATTTTTGATTAATTTCAACCCCCCCCCCCCCCCCACATCCATTTATGGCAATTCTAATCCACAATCGAAATTATCCATTTCAAAGATTCATCACTATATATTTTCACTGTGCTCTTTACTGATATTATTATTTATGCATTATTACGTGTAATATATACTTCCTCCGTTTTTTTTTTGTTAGCTACTGTTGACTAATGGGTACTTGTAATACCCCAAATTTTTATCAACGCCCAAAGGAATAAAATTTATTCCGATCAATGTTGAAATATTTCCGAGAAGAAGAAAATAATTTATCACAATAAATTATTGCTCGGATAGGAAACGCCGATAGATTTAAATTCAAAATGGAATAAAAGAGGGAAAGGAAGCCCGAAGACATTCCATGAATTGAGTAACAAAATTTGGAATTAAGTTCATGAAGGAAAAGAATTTTAATTCCAAGAACCCGTGAAGTCGGAAGAAATTTAATGATACAAGTTATTGCACGGGAATCAAAGACGACAAATCGGAAGCCGACGAACCCGAGACCGACGGACTTAAGATATCAAACATGAAATTCATTTGAGTCGAGATAAACTTAAGATAAGAATTTATGACCCGAGAATGACCCGAAAAATCGAGCCCGAAAACGTAGGAGGATAGAAGTCCGAAAGAGAGGAGGAAAAGCACGACGGATCGCACGACCCCGCCCGGACCGAAGTCCAGGCGTGGTTGGCGCGCACTTGGCGCTGGGTTTGGCTAAAAACCGCGCCAACCCCGCGCCGTCCTGACAGCAGCTGCGTTTTGTCGCGTTTTGGCGACTTTCTCGCCAATTTTCGGGGCCCAAGGGTGGGAATCTCGATCTATCACGGGTGAGGCCTCTTTTGGACGTTATGTAATCAATCCCATCTCCATTGTCAGCCATTCTCATCAATCATTCACCCCAAAACTCTCCCAAAACTCTCCCAAAGCCAAACACTCTTCCGACGAACTTCCGGCGACTTTCCGACGAGTTTCCGGCAACCAAATCCAACCAAGGAAGTGTGTAGATCAAGGATTGCAGGCTTTGGATTGTTGGTAAGATGTTATTCAAGTTTCCTTATGATTTTAAGATCATAAACATCATCCTAACTTACAAATCTTCGTATTCAAACACAAATCGGAGCCAAGGGAAGAATAAATCGGGTGGAAGAGATTCGTTCGTGACATCCCGTGGATTCCGGACGACCCCGTGACTTCCTAGACATCATCCCCACTGTAAGTTAACCTTACTATGGTTTTGGGTGACTTAAAATGCAACCAAACATAGAGATTCAACTCAAGAAAATTAATAAAAATCTGTCAACAAGAGAAACCCTCAACGCAGCGTTTTCGTATGAATTTTTCAAACCTCTAAAGCTGCTCAAACAAGAAAACTCAAAACATGAAAAGTGTTGCTAAGACTTAGGTTTAGCTTCTGTAAAAATTTTGGAATTTTTCATGATGTTTTGAAACCTGAAACCAACCCAAAACCGAAGAGTATTAAATCTGGATCTTAGAACTTTGGCAGATTTCACTCTCAATCTTGTTAGCCATTTTGACCTTGGATCTAGGCCGATCTAGGATTGGAGTTGAACATAAGAATTGTAGATCTATGAGTTTGGAATATTACTGTAAGTTTTTAGAATTTTTCATTGAGATTTGAACCTCCAAACTCGAGCCGATCCGATCTGCGTTAGAACCGATGTCAAGAACCTTGACAGATTTCATAATCAAACTCGACGCGCAAAACTCTTACTTCGAGTGTTCAAAGGATGACAGTTTTCATAACCGAACTTGATGAGCTTATTCCTATCACTTCTAGCTCGAACCAATCCTCATGATCTAAACAAAAGTTGTTGGAAATCAAGTCTAAAATGTGTCTGTAAAATTTCAGAATTTTTGAAGTCCATTTGATATGTCAAAAAGTCAAATCTTTGAGAGGTGTCAAACCTGAATCCTGGCAGCATACTATTTGAGTCGAAAACTCGATTTTTGACATGCTTCCCATCGTTTTTCCGAAAAACTTAAAACACGAAAGTTGTTCATTGGAATGTTTTTGAGTTGCTGTACAAATTTCAGATCAATCGCCTAAGTAATGGATTTTTAAACCAAAAAGGCGCAAACTGTGATTTTAAATCAAAGAGATTTTGAAATTTCGAACAAACGGTCGAGACGTTGAAATACGATATAACTATACTTTTGAAAATCCCGTTACACTAAATCAAAACACATGAGATACTTAATCGACGTAGAGGGTGAGTGCTCGATAGAGTGCCCCTCTAGCTCTTCGCATCGTGCCTATACGGACGAGTGTGACCTATGTAGAGGGTGAGTGCTCGATAGAGTGCCCCTCTAGCTTTTCACTTCGTGCCAAAACGGCCGAGAGTGATCGACGTAGGGGGTGAGTGCTCGATAGAGTGCCCCTCTAGCTCTTCGCATCGTTCCTATACGGACGAGTGTGACCTATGTTATGTAGAGGGTGAGTGCTCGATAGAGTGCCCCTCTAGCTTTTCACTTCGTGCCAAAACGGCCGAGAGTGATCGACGTAGGGGGTGAGTGCTCGATAGAGTGCCCCTCTAGCTCTTCGCATCGTGCCTATACGGACGAGTGTGACTATAAAAGAAACGAGAAATGTTGAGATGATGGCGTAACGGGAAATAAATTAAAAAAGCTCGGATTTTATGAAATTGGCTGCGGCCGCCGGATTGCCGGCTAAATTAAATATTGTTGAGATGGTGGCGTATCGGGAAGAATTTTTAAAAGCTCAAAACATCTTTTTATTTAATTTAAATAAAGGCTTTGAAACCCCTAACCCATGCTATGTGTTAACTTACTCAGCGCGTTTTTGGTGACCCAAACCATTTATCCTCTTTTTCTTTCAGAGTTGAAGAATATGCATCATCATATGCATACTGGGATTTTTTGGGGATTACATTATATTTTAAATTTTGCGTTAGACTAGAATTTGCATGAACGGGACTGTTTAACCCGTGTTTTGGCCATGTCGGCCCTTATACTTTATTTTCGCTGCACAACTTATATTTTCGCTGCAACTCTGATGTATTATTTTTAAATTATTTATGAATGGGCTGTTTGAATATTTTTAAATTCTGAAAAACCATAGCCTTGCATCTCTTTAGTGAGCTCGGAGAAACCGTGTCTTGCTAGGGAGGTGTGGCGGTGGCATCCCGGCCTGGGTTACCAAAACCGGGGTGTTACAAGTTGGTATCAGAGCCCGGAATATTTTAAAGCTATTATTTTACATAGCCCGGAATATTTTTAAAACTACTATTTTAAAGAACCCAATTATTATTTTGAAGTTAAAGCCCAAATAATTTATTTCTTTCGGCCCAATATAGTGGCACAAACCTTTTATCCTTATTTTAATCTATCCATGGAATAAATTTATTTTTAAAACCCATGGATAAATAAATGCGTGCATAAAATTTTTTTTATTGGGGGGATCACATATACATATGCATACATAAATATTGACACTAACTCTTTTTATGTGAATTATCGGTAATAAGAAACACTCCTACCTTAGAACTCGACATGATCTTGACTTAGGAGCGCTTGCTAAAGACTAACTTTGCCTTAGTCCTAGATCTTGATCACTTAGAAACTCATCTTTGCGTGCTTCTAGGATGACACCTAGAAGAATACTGAGGAAGGATCATATGCGATGATACCCGAACATGGTTGTGAATAACCCCATAACTGTAATCTTAAGGGGGGGAGGATGTAATACCCCGTAAGAATGCATAAGCATTTAATTCGAAACTCGAATATTTTGTATCCCAAATAAATTTTTTTTTGAACTACGTAATGACTTGATCCCTTCACAGGGTACGTAGGCAACTTGGAAATTTCAATTCTGGGTTCAGTCAAACGATAATCAACAATCGAACAATAATTCAATAACACAATATCGCAAATAGTAAACAAAAGGACCATAACTCTTAGCGCGAGAAAAGCCGAAACACAACTTCGAGGACGAAGTTGATTCTTAAGGGGGGTAGACTGTAATACCCCAAATTTTTATCAACGCCCAAAGGAATAAAATTTATTCCGATCAATGTTGAAATATTTCCGAGAAGAAGAAAATAATTTATCACAATAAATTATTGCTCGGATAGGAAACGCCGATAGATTTAAATTCAAAATGGAATAAAAGAGGGAAAGGAAGCCCGAAGACATTCCATGAATTGAGTAACAAAATTTGGAATTAAGTTCATGAAGGAAAAGAATTTTAATTCCAAGAACCCGTGAAGTCGGAAGAAATTTAATGATACAAGTTATTGCACGGGAATCAAAGACGACAAATCGGAAGCCGACGAACCCGAGACCGACGGACTTAAGATATCAAACATGAAATTCATTTGAGTCGAGATAAACTTAAGATAAGAATTTATGACCCGAGAATGACCCGAAAAATCGAGCCCGAAAACGTAGGAGGATAGAAGTCCGAAAGAGAGGAGGAAAAGCACGACGGATCGCACGACCCCGCCCGGACCGAAGTCCAGGCGTGGTTGGCGCGCACTTGGCGCTGGGTTTGGCTAAAAACCGCGCCAACCCCGCGCCGTCCTGACAGCAGCTGCGTTTTGTCGCGTTTTGGCGACTTTCTCGCCAATTTTCGGGGCACAAGGGTGGGAATCTCGATCTATCACGGGTGAGGCCTCTTTTGGACGTTATGTAATCAATCCCATCTCCATTGTCAGCCATTCTCATCAATCATTCACCCCAAAACTCTCCCAAAACTCTCCCAAAGCCAAACACTCTTCCGACGAACTTCCGGCGACTTTCCGACGAGTTTCCGGCAACCAAATCCAACCAAGGAAGTGTGTAGATCAAGGATTGCAGGCTTTGGATTGTTGGTAAGATGTTATTCAAGTTTCCTTATGATTTTAAGATCATAAACATCATCCTAACTTACAAATCTTCGTATTCAAACACAAATCGGAGCCAAGGGAAGAATAAATCGGGTGGAAGAGATTCGTTCGTGACATCCCGTGGATTCCGGACGACCCCGTGACTTCCTAGACATCATCCCCACTGTAAGTTAACCTTACTATGGTTTTGGGTGACTTAAAATGCAACCAAACATAGAGATTCAACTCAAGAAAATTAATAAAAATCTGTCAACAAGAGAAACCCTCAACGCAGCGTTTTCGTATGAATTTTTCAAACCTCTAAAGCTGCTCAAACAAGAAAACTCAAAACATGAAAAGTGTTGCTAAGACTTAGGTTTAGCTTCTGTAAAAATTTTGGAATTTTTCATGATGTTTTGAAACCTGAAACCAACCCAAAACCGAAGAGTATTAAATCTGGATCTTAGAACTTTGGCAGATTTCACTCTCAATCTTGTTAGCCATTTTGACCTTGGATCTAGGCCGATCTAGGATTGGAGTTGAACATAAGAATTGTAGATCTATGAGTTTGGAATATTACTGTAAGTTTTTAGAATTTTTCATTGAGATTTGAACCTCCAAACTCGAGCCGATCCGATCTGCGTTAGAACCGATGTCAAGAACCTTGACAGATTTCATAATCAAACTCGACGAGCAAAACTCTTACTTCGAGTGTTCAAACCTGAAAACTCAAAACTAAGATTTTGATCCAAAGATCATAAGCTATATTGTGTAAAAATTTCAGAAATTTTCATCAAGTTTTGATACCCCAAATCGTATCGGACATATTCTGCGTTTTTAAGAATCTTCAAAGGATGACAGTTTTCATAACCGAACTTGATGAGCTTATTCCTATCACTTCTAGCTCGAACCAATCCTCATGATCTAAACAAAAGTTGTTGGAAATCAAGTCTAAAATGTGTCTGTAAAATTTCAGAATTTTTGAAGTCCATTTGATATGTCAAAAAGTCAAATCTTTGAGAGGTGTCAAACCTGAATCCTGGCAGCATACTATTTGAGTCGAAAACTCGATTTTTGACATGCTTCCCATCGTTTTTCCGAAAAACTTAAAACACGAAAGTTGTTCATTGGAATGTTTTTGAGTTGCTGTACAAATTTCAGATCAATCGCCTAAGTAATGGATTTTTAAACCAAAAAGGCGCAAACTGTGATTTTAAATCAAAGAGATTTTGAAATTTCGAACAAACGGTCGAGACGTTGAAATACGATATAACTATACTTTTGAAAATCCCGTTACACTAAATCAAAACACATGAGATACTTAATCGACGTAGAGGGTGAGTGCTCGATAGAGTGCCCCTCTAGCTCTTCGCATCGTGCCTATACGGACGAGTGTGACCTATGTAGAGGGTGAGTGCTCGATAGAGTGCCCCTCTAGCTTTTCACTTCGTGCCAAAAAGGCCGAGAGTGATCGACGTAGGGGGTGAGTGCTCGATAGAGTGCCCCTCTAGCTCTTCGCATCGTTCCTATACGGACGAGTGTGACCTATGTTATGTAGAGGGTGAGTGCTCGATAGAGTGCCCCTCTAGCTTTTCACTTCGTGCCAAAACGGCCGAGAGTGATCGACGTAGGGGGTGAGTGCTCGATAGAGTGCCCCTCTAGCTCTTCACATCGTGCCTATACGGACGAGTGTGACTATAAAAGAAACGAGAAATGTTGAGATGATGGCGTAACGGGAAATAAATTAAAAAAGCTCGGATTTTATGAAATTGGCTGCGGCCGCCGGATTGCCGGCTAAATTAAATATTGTTGAGATGGTGGCGTATCGGGAAGAATTTTTAAAAGCTCAAAACATCTTTTTATTTAATTTAAATAAAGGCTTTGAAACCCCTAACCCATGCTATGTGTTAACTTACTCAGCGCGTTTTTGGTGACCCAAACCATTTATCCTCTTTTTCTTTCAGAGTTGAAGAATATGCATCATCATATGCATACTGGGAATTTTTGGGGATTACATTATATTTTAAATTTTGCGTTAGACTAGAATTTGCATGAACGGGACTGTTTAACCCGTGTTTTGGCCATGTCGGCCCTTATACTTTATTTTCGCTGCACAACTTATATTTCCGCTGCAACTCTGATGTATTATTTTTAAATTATTTATGAATGGGCTGTTTGAATATTTTTAAATTCTGAAAAACCATAGCCTTGCATCTCTTTAGTGAGCTCGGAGAAACCGTGTCTTGCTAGGGAGGTGTGGCGGTGGCATCCCGGCCTGGGTTACCAAAACCGGGGTGTTACAGTACTGTTCACTTATATACTTTGACTTAAAGTTTTCTCATGGTTATACAAGTTAAAATATAGCCAAGTGTGATCTTGTTAGATTCGTCTCGTCTTGTAGATTTTAAATATCCAACTTTTAGAATTTTTACATGTACCGAATTTGAATTATTAATGGTTTAAAATGTGCATTGGACTGCATGCTAAGTGGGTCCGTAGCTATCTTTAAAAAACGGAGGAAGTATAATTTATTGGGGTGATGCTTTGATACTACTGACAAATTTGTTAGGATATTTTTCGTCGTGAGTACATTTACGACCACATTGAAATGGTGTGGGTTAATGTATAATTTTATAAAAAATGGTGGGTATGATTGAAAGATAAAAAATTATATGTGAAGAATATATCGAGAATATTCTTTTGAGTTTGACTTTATTATAAATGATTGGAGATGAAGTACTGTTTGATGTGACATTTACTGTAAAATAAGTTTGTGTATAGTGTTTCCTATTGGAGATGGTCTAAAAAAATCTGTAAATCCAAACATGACCCGAAACACGAAATGAACATGAAATATCAAACCCGGACACGACCTGAAAAATTTCAAGTCAGGTTTTGAAACAACCTGATTTGTGAAAAATCCAAAATGATTAAACCCGAACCTGAAATTTTTCGTGTGGTCAAGTTAGTTTCTTCGGGCCGTGTCCAAAATTGACACTCCCTAACCATAAATTTTTCGTATAAGCCGAGTTCATTTTTCGGGTCATATCCAAAATGGACAAATCCAGTTAGCAGGATTCCATCTAATTAGCAATTCAAAATTAAACAACAGAAAATTTTAAAATCCCTGCAAATATATACTCCCTCCGTCCCGTTTATAAAGTCTCATTTCTTTTGGACACGGTTTTTTTATGTGAAGATGGTTAAATTTAATGTAGGGTATATTAGTGTTTAAAGTAAGGGTAAATTAGTAATTTATGTGATGTGATTGTAATGAATTTGATTTTTTTATTGATTTATTTATGTGTGATGTGATAGTTGTGTGTTGAATTTATTAATGATAGTGGATTGAAATTTTAATATATTTATTTATTGATGTGATGTGATGGGGGTAAGTTTGGTAATTGGGTATTTAATTATTTCCTAAAAAGGAAATGTGACAATTGTAATGGGACGTACCAAAAAGGAAAGTGAGACAGAATTAGTGGGACAGGGGGAGTAATATAGTGAATAATATTTCATTAAAAACTAAAATGACAAAATGTAGGATGAGACAAAATGTATGATAACTCTGGATGGCACAAAAATAAATAGAAAGCCCAACCCCAGGCCCAAACCCAAAATTTCATCTTCAACTTTGAACAAGAAAGAAATTGAGCAATCGATTCAACTAGTTGGTCTGCAGAAGAATGGAATCACCAACAACCTCACAATCAATACAATAAATGACACCCTCGTGAATTAGAGCTTATTCCGTGCCTGCAACTTATTCGAAGAATATTGAGTGAGTAAAACTTCAATTCAATTCAATGTCTTTCTATAACTGTGTTCAAAGTCAATTTTGGATTAATTTCAACACCCCCCCCCCCCCCACCACATCTATTTACGACAATTTTGATCCACAATCAAAATGATCCATTTCAAAGATTCATCACTATATATTTCCACGGTGCTCTTTACTGATATTATTATTTATGCATTATTACATGTAGTATATACATATATATTTCATTGGGGTAGTGCTTTGATATTACAGACAAATTTGTTAGGATGTTTTTCGTCCTTAGTACATTTACGACCACATTGAATTGGTGTGGGTTAACGTATAATTTATATTTAATAATATTTCATTAAAAACTAAAATGCCAAAATCTATGATGAGACAAAATGTATGATAACTCTGGATGGCACAAAAATAAATAGAAAGCCCAACCCCAGGCCCAAACCCAAAATTTCATCTTCAACCTTTAACAAGAAAGAAATTGAGCAATCAATTCAACTAATCGGTCTGCTGAAGAATGGAATCACCAATAACCTCACAATCAATAGAATAAATGGCGCCCTCGTGAATTAGAACTTATTCCGTGCCTGCAACTTATCCGAAGAATTTTGAGTGAGTAAACCTTCAATTCAATTCAATGTCTTTCTATAACTGTGTTCAAAGCCAATTTTGGATTAATTTCAACCCCCCCTCCCCCAAATCCATTTACGGCAATTCTGATTCACAATCAAAATGATCCATTTCAAAGATTCATCACTATATATTTCCATGGTGCTCTTTACTGATATTATTATTTATGCATTATTACATGTAGTATATATATTTTATTGGGGTGGTGATTTGATATTACGGACAAATTTGTTAGGATGTTTTTCGTCCTGATTACATTTACGACCACATTGAATTGGTGTGGGTTAATGTATAATTTATAAAAAATGGTGGGTATGATTGAAAGATAAATAAATTATATGTGAAGAATATATCGATAATATTATTTTGAGTTTGACTTTGGTATTAATGATTGGAGATAAATTACTGTTTGATGTGATATTTACTTTAAAATGAGTTTGAGTATAGTTTTGGCTATTGGAGATGGTCTAAAACAATCTATAAATCAGAATATGAACCGAAACCCGAAATGAACATGAAATATCAAACCCGAACATGACCTGAAAAATTTCAAGTCAGGTTTCGAATCGACCTGATTTGTGAAAAATCCAAAATGATTAAAACCGAACCTGAAATTTTTCGTGCGGACAAGTTAGTTTCTTCAGGCCGTGTCCAAAATTGGCATTCCTAACCTAAAATTTTTCGTATATGTCGAGTTCGTTTTTCAGGTTGTATCCAAAATGGACAAACCTACTTAACAGGATTCCATCTAATTAGGAATTCAAAATTTTAAAAAAAAAAGAAAACAAAATTCCTGCAAATATTTAATATAGTGAGTAATTACTTCATTAAAAACTAAAATTCCAAAATGTAGGATGAGACAAAACGTATGATAACTCTGGATGGTACAAACATAAATTGAAAGCCCAACCCCAGGCCCAAACCCAAAAGTTCATCTTCAACCTTGAACAAGAAAAAAAAAAGAGCAATTAATTCAACTAGTCGGTCCGCATAAGAATAGAATCACCAACCTCACAATCAATACAAGGAATGGTGCCCTCATGAATTAGAGCTCATTCCGTACCCGCAACTTATTCGAAGAATTTCGAGAGAGTAAAACTTCAATTCAATTCAATATTATTCTATAACTATGTTTAAAGCCTATTTTGGATTAATTTCAACCCCCTCCTACCCCCCCCCCCCCCCCCCCCCCCCCCACATCCATTTGCGGCAATTCTAATCTACAATCAAAATGATCCATTTCTAAGATTCATCACTATATATTTCCACTGTGCTCTTTACTGATATTATTAATGCATTGTTACAGTATACACAATTTATTGGGGTGGTGGTTTGATATTACAAACAAATTTGTTAGAATGTATTTCGTCCAGAGTACATTTACGACCACATTGAATTTGTGTGGGTTAATTTATAATTTATAAAAAATAGTGGGTATGATTGAAAGATAAATAAATTATATGTGAACAACATATAGAGAATATTCTTTTGAGTTTGACTTTAGTATAAATGATTGGAGATTAATTACTTTTTGATATGACATTTACTGTAACATGAGTTTGAGTATGGTGTTGGCTATTAGAGATGGTCTAACACAATCTGTAAATCAAAACTTGACTCAAAACCCGAAATAAACATGAAATATCAAACTCGAAAATGACCTAAAAAATTTCAAGTCGGGTTTCGAATCGACTGTTTTGTGAAAAATCCAAAATGATTAAGCCCGAACCTGAAATTGTTCGTGTCGGTCGAGTTCGTTTTTTCGGGTCGTGTCCAAAATTGACACTCCTAACCTAAAATTTTTCGAATATATCGAGTTCATTTTTCGGGTCGTATCCAAAATGGACAAATATCATACAGTGAGTACTATTTTATTAAAAATTAAAATTCCAAAATATAGGATGAGACAAAATTTATGATAACTCTGGATGACACAAAAATAAATAGAAAGCCCAACCCCAGGCCCAACCCCAAAAGTTCATCTTCAACCTTGAACAAGAAAGAAATTGAGCAATCAATTCTACTGATCGGTCTGCAAAAGAATGGAATCGCCAACAACCTCACAATCAATACAATGAATGGCGCCCTCATGAATTAGAGCTCCTACCGTGCCCGCAACTTGTTCAAAGAATTTCGGGTGAGTAAAACTTAATTCAATCTCATTCTATAAATTTGTTCAAAGCGAATTTTGGATTAATTTCATCCCCCACATCCATTTACGACAATTCCAATCCACAATTTAAATGATGCATTTCAAAGATTCATCACTATATAATTCCAATGCGCTCTTTACTGATATTATTATTGATGCATTATTACATGTAGTATATATAATTTATTGGGGTAGTGCTTTGATATTACAGACAAATTTGCTAGGATGTTTTTCGTCCTTTGTACATTTACGACGACATTGAATTGGTGTGGGTTAATGCAAAATTTATATATAAAAAAAATGGTGGGTATGATTGAAAGATAAATAAATTATATGTGAAGATGAAATGGTTCTCCAGTACAGGAAAAATTGGTAAACACGCATTCTGTTTTCCAATATGAAACATCATGTTTTCCTATCATGAATATTCTTTGTCCTGTAGTAACAATTCTATCTTAAAAGATAATAATTGGAGACTAAGTGTGTCATTCTGTGTACATGAGTAAGTGTGCCATTCTGTACACAGATACTTGACATTCTGTTTCCTCAAATGAAGTATTATGTTTTTTTAGGGAAAGATTTGTAAACATGCATTCATTTTTCCTATCTGTAACATTCTGTTTTCCTATCATGAACATTCTGTGTCCTTTAGTAACTATTCTGTCTTAAAAGATAGAAGTACTAATAATTGAAGATTGTCATTCTGTGTACATGACTAAGTGCCCATTCTGTGCACAGATACTTGACATTCTATTTTCCCAGATGAAGCATTGTATTTTTTTTAGGGAAAGATTTGTAAACATGCATTCTGTTTTCCAATCTGAAACATTCTGTTTTTCCTATAATGAACATTCTAACCATTCTATCTTAAAAGATAATAACTGAAGAAATAGAAACTTTTCAAATTCAACACTCGATTACAAAAACTCATCGTATTCATCCTGAAACAATCATAGCAAAATTTATATATTCAGAAAGAAAGAGAGCGATGATGACCTGAACCAATTTTTTATTATCTAAATTCAGGGAGAGATAGGAAAAGACTCAATTACCCTACACTCAATATAAAACGTTAGATCAAAACTCTATCCAAAGGCTGAAAATAACCCCAATATACACTTACCCAGCATAGGAACCCTTTCGATGTGAAGAATATATAGAGAATATTCTTTTGACTTTAACTTTAGTGTAAATGATTGGAGAAGAATTACTGTTTGATGTGACATTTACTGTGAATTACTGTTTGATGTGACTTTTACTGTTTGATGTGACATTTACTGTTTGATGTGACACTATACTCAAACTCATTTTACAGTAAATGTCATATCAAATAGTAATTCATCTCCAATTATTATACTAAAGTCAAACTCAAAATAATATTCTCAATATATTCTTCACATATAATTTATTTATCTTTCAATCATACCCACCATTTTTTTTATAAATTATACATTAACCCACACCAATTCAATATGGTCGTAAATGTACTCAGGACGAAAAACATCCTAAAAAATTTGTTTGTCATATCAAACCACCACCCCATTAAATTATGTATACTACATGTAACAATGCATTAATAATAATAATATCAGTAAACAGCGCAGTGGAACTATATAGTGATGAATTTTTGAAATGGATCATTTTAATTGTGGATTAGAATTGCCGTAAATGGATGTGGGGGGGGGGGGTTGAAATTAATCCAAAATTGTCTCATCCTACATTTTGGAATTTAGTTTTTAATGAAATATTACTCACTATATTATATATTTGCATGGATTTTTGAATGTTTTTTTTTTGTTTAATTTTGAATTCCTAATTAGATGGAATCCTGTTAAGTGGATTTGTCCATTTTGGATACGACCCGAAAAACGAACTCAACATATATGAAAAATTTTAGGTTATGAGTGTCAATTTTTGACACGGCCCGAAGAAACTAACTTGACCGCACAAAAAATTTCAGGTTTGGGTTTAATCATTTTAGATTTTTCACAAATCAGGTCGATTCGAAACCTGACTTGAAAGTTTTCAGGTCGTGTTCGGGTTTGATATTTCATGTTCATTTCGCGTTTCGGGTCATGTTCTGATTTACGGATTGTGTTAGACCATCTCCAATAGCCAACACTATACTCAAACTCATTTTACAGTAAATGTCACATCAAAAAGTAATTCATCTCCAATTATTTGTACTAAAGTCAAACTCAAAAGAATATTCTCGATATATTCATCACATATAATTTATTTATCTTTCAATCATAACCACCATTTTTTATAAATTATACATTAACCCACACCAATTCAATGTGATAAAAAATGTACTCAGGACGAAAAACATCCTAACAAATTTGTCTGTAATATCAAAGCACCACCCCAATAAATTATATATACTACATGTAATAATGCATAAATAATAGGGATAATATTTTTTTAGGCCATAAGAAGGATGTATTTCCGGATTTGAGCCATGATAAATTTATTTAGAATTATAAGCCATTACAAGGAATTCGGGCTTTGAAAAATAACAAAATGGACGGAGGCGTGCACTTCACTCGCCGCCCTGGCTGAAAAAACAAAAAAATACTTCTATAAAACGTTACTACGTTTTTCGTTACCATGTTTTTAACTTAAGCAGCGTTTTTACCCATCGTACAATTCTTCACTGCCAATTTTCCCCAATCTCGATTTCGCCAAATCACGAAACCTAACAGCCAATCCAAAACAATGAAGTGATCGAAAGTGTTGTATGTGATCGATTATTGCATAATGGGTCTGAGGTTAGATGACGCGAAGCTACATTTGGCCCCTCCTATTGTAAGTCCAATTTTATTTATAATTTTCGGATACAATAGGGTTTAGAAAAGGGGGAAAGTGTCGGGTTAAAATTGGGTGGGTGTAGTGATGGGTCAGCTTTAAATGTGGTTGTTGGTGGTACTTTAAGCAAAAAGAACTCCTCCTACGTGCCATATTAATAATCCTGAGTTCATTTACACAATCTCCCAAGTTCAATTAAAATTGATATTTGAATATTTATGTTTGTTGTCGCGGTTGAACTTCAAATTTCAGACATATTATTTAATTTGTGTTGATATATGCAATCTGCTAGGTTCAACTAGAACTAGATTTTTGAATGATCATGTTTGTTATTGGTGCTGAACTACAGACAACACCAAGGGATCCTGTTGTTGGTGAGGAAAATGAGGAAGAGTTTTGAGGACCCTGTCGTTACAAAAGACCATTCGACTCAGGAAAAGTTGGTGAGGAAAATGAGGAAGAGTTTTGGATTTTTCATGCAGATTTCAACAAGAAGTGTCTTTTTATAATTATGCAGATCTCATGCTTCTTACCATATAACTTTGTTAAAATGACCTTAACCATTCAACTATTGCCTCTTAAAGTTAGTATAAGAAGGTTTTAACTGCTAGTTTTGAGTTGTGACAGGAGTTTATATAGGATATAATCACCTGGCCTGTAACACTTGTTACTCTTCATCCTTTTCCTTGCTGGAGTTATAATTTTCAGTTAACTCATACTGATACTACCTTGTCTTAACGTCTGCTTCCCAAATTACTGGATTTGGGTTGATTACTGAACTTCCATTTGACATTCCATATAGGGCTACTCATAAGCCAAGGGACCAAGCCTGGCTTGCAGCATAAATCTAAGCATTCACTGGTTTTTGGAATCATTTGTGTAGGTATACTCACCTCCTTTTATTTGCTTTTTTGGTTCTTGGCCTCTTGGGTATGCGTTATAGTTTTCTAGCAAATCCATGCCTATACATGGTAAAATAGTTGCAAATTTCATTCAAAGGGATTGCACAATATTCTTTTTTGAAAATACATGCCAATCCAGAGCAAGTTGGTCCAAAATTCATTCAACAGTATACATAAACCATACATTTGAATGCCATCCAAACATGACCTACACAAGTTGCTTGTAAGTAGGTTGTACACTACTTGACCCACCTAACACTGCCTTTCCAATCCCACCCAATAACATAATGCATATGGAAAGCATTACATACAATATCTTATTGTCATTCCTCAAGTTCATGTTCTCCTTCTCAAGCCGATCTTTATTGCCTTTCAGCTTCTTCATCTGTTTCTTCAATGTGCAATTCTCCTTCTCGACCATCTCTTTACCATGTTCAATTCTTGCAATTTTCCCCTCATATAGATTGCATTTATTCAACAATCCACGCACCAATGATTGCAGTCTCATACACATTTCTTCGTCCGCCCAATCAAATAAACCACATCTGACGTCCTATGATAATGAAATACAATAGTTATTTATCACCTACAACCACCTAATCACATTCCAATACGCATATGGGTATGCATGAACAGTTACTTCAAAACAAATAGTTGGTTTAGTTAATTCATCCACAAAATTTATTGATCGATTGCATCACTGAATATACAAAGAAGTTCTAAGATTAAAATGTTGAATATAGAGAAAGGTCTGTAATTCAAATTGATATGATCATAGCATCAATACTAACCACCACCAATGCGACCTAACCTCATCAATCCAGTACACCATTACATGCACATACACACTCCATTGCATCACTTTCAAACAACCAACCCATACCTAAATCGAAACCAATTTCCGTCAACCATAGATGTGTAATAAAAACCCCGATACCATAAAAGAAGAAAAAAAAAATGCAACATGTCTGAAATTGGAAATCCGACAGCAAAACCCAAATTGCCATGATCGTACAAACGAAAACTTACCGGCCACCCATAGAACCTCCTCCCAGCATTGGGTGCCTTCCAATAGGTCTTCCCGAGCTTGAGCTTCGTTCTACAGTAACAATTCCCCGTTTGGAGCCCAAACGATTCAGCATTGTTCGAGTCTTCCGAACTCACCATTGCACTTTTCCCCAACGATTTTGCCCACTAATCTACAAGGAAGAATGGTTAATCAATATTTAGGGTTCTTAGAGTCCTTCCCTTCCATGGCTACTTCAAGCAATCCCCTAGTCCTCTCGTTCTAGTCGGCAGAAGAATTGATTTTCAACTCGTGAATATTGTTTTTGGTAGGTCAATAATGCATTATTTAGGAACCAATTCCACAGACCGGCGCGTGTGTGTCTCGGCATGTGTATTACACACAGCCCGAATATGAGGTAAATCCGAACATTTGGCCTCATTTTACGGCCCAAATTCCTTGTGAGGGCTTAAACTCCTAAATAAATTTATCATGGCCCAAATCTGGAAATACCTTCTTCTTATGGCCTAAAAAAATATTATCTCTAAATAATAATATCAGTAAAGAGCGCATTGGAATTATATAGTGATGAATCTTTGAAATGGATCATTTAGATTGTGGATTAGAATTGCCGTAAATGGATGTTTGGGGTGAAATTAATCCAAATTTGGCTTTGAACACAGTTATAGAATGAGATTGAATTGCATTGAAGTTTTACTCACCCGAAATTTTTCGAATAAGCTGCGGGCACGGAAGGAGCTCTAATTCACAAGGGCGCCATTTATTGTATTGATTGTCAGGTTGTTTAGTGATTTCATTCTTCTGCAGACTGACCAGTTGAATTGATTGCTCTATTTCTTTCTTGTTCAATGTTGAAGATGAACTTTTGGGTTTGGGCTTGGGGTTGGGCTTTCTATTTATTTTTGTGCCATCCAGAGTTATTGTAACACCCCGGTTTTGGTAACCCAGGCCGGGATGCCACCGCCACACCTCCCTAGCAAGACACGGTTTCTCCGAGCTCACTAAAGAGATGCAAGGCTATGGTTTTTCAGGATTTAAAATATTCAAACAGCCCATTCATAGATAATTTAAAAATAATACATCAAAGTTGCAGCGGAAATATAGTATAAGGGCCAACATGGCCAAAACACGGGTTAAACAGGCCCGTTCATGCAAGTCGTAATTAAATGCAGGGATTTAAAATAAAGATTTCCCCTAATGTTCCCATGTATGCATATGATGATGCATAATCTTCGGACTCTGTAAGAAAAAGAGGATAAATGGTTTGGGTCAGCAAAAACGCGCTGAGTAAGTTAACACATAGCATGGGTTAGGGGTTTCAAAGCCTTTAATTAAATTTAATAAAAACATTTTTTTTTGTGGGTAATGATTTGCAAGGCATAACTAAATAAATACTTAAAAATATTAGATATTTTGTTTTCCCGTTACATAACCATTTCAACAATATTTAATTTAGCCGGCAATCCGGCGGCCGCAGCCAATTTCAAAAGTATCATTTAGCCGGTGATCCGGCGGCCTCAGCCAATATCAATAGTATCATTTCTCAAAATATTTTCGTTTCTTTTATAGTTCACCATTCACCAGGGCTCTTGTGACCGCAATCCTCATAACCAATATTTTCCCGCAGGAAATCATACAATCGCCCTTGGGGAATCTAACCCGCAAGAACTCAATACATCCTGGGGAATCTAACCCGCAGGAAAACATACAATCGCTCTTGGGGAATCTAACCCGCAAGAACTCAAATACATCATTGGGAATCAAACCCGCATGAATCATATTGATAATGTCAAACTTGGTCACAAGTCCCCAATGTTTCAAAAGAATTCTTTTAAGAAAATGTTTTTATTTGGTGTAACGGGATTTTTTTCAAAAGTATAGCTTTATTGTAATTCCAACTTCTCGATCGTTGTTTAAAAGATTTCAAAAATCGATCGATGTCACAGTTTACGCCTTTTTGGTTTAAAAATCCATTTCTTAGGCGATTGATTTGAAATTTTCACAGTAACTCAAAAACATCCCAACGAACAACTTTCGTGTTTTAAGTTTTTCGGAAAAACGATGGGAAGCATGTCAAAAATCAAGTTTTGTACAGAATCAAAAAGCTGTCAGGATTCAGGTTTGACAACGTTAAAAGATTCGACTTTTTATCATATCAAATGGACTTCAAAAATTCTGAAATTTTACAGAGACATACTAGACTTGATTTCCAACAACTTTTGTTTAGATCATGAAGATTGGTTCGGACTAGAAATGATAGGAATAAGCTCATCAAGATCGGCTATGAAATCTGTCATCCTTTGACAATTCTTAAAAACGCAGAATATGTCCGATACGATTTGGGGTATCAAAACTTGATGAAAATCTTTGAAACTTTTTACACAATATAGCTTATGATCTTTGGATCAAAATCTTAGTTTTGAGTTTTCAGGTTTGAACACTCGAAGTAAGAGAAATATGCTCATCAAGTTCGGTTAAGAAATCTGTCAAGGTTCTTGACATTGGTTCTAACGCAGATCGGATCGGCTCGAGTTCGGAGGTTCAAATCTCAATGAAAAATTCTAAAAACTTACAGAAATGTTCTAAACTCATAGATCTACAACTTTCATGTTCAACACCAATCCTAGATCGGCCTAGATCCATGGTCAAAATAACCAACAAGATTGAGAGTGAAATCTACCAAAGTTCTAAGATCCAGATTTAATACTCTTCGGTTTTGGGTTGGTTTCAGGTTTCAAAACATCATGAAAAATTATGAAATTTTTACAGAAGCTAAATCAAAGTCTTAGGAACACTTTTCATGTTTTGAGTTTTGTTGTTTGAGCAGCTTTAGAGGTTCGAAAAATTCATACGAAAACGCTGCGTTGAGGGTTTCTCTTGTTGACAGATTTTTAGAGTTTTCTTGAGTTGGATCTCTATGTTTGGTTGCATTTTAAGTCACCCAAAACCATAGTAAGGTTAACTTACAGTGGGGATAATGTCTAGGAGGTCACGGGGTCGTCCGGAATCCACGGGATGTCACGAACGAATCTCTTCCACCCGATTTATTCTTCCCTTGGCTCCGATTTGTGTTTGAATACGAAGATTCGTAAGTTAGGATGATGTTTATGATCTTAAAACCATATGGAAACTTGAATAACATCTTACCAACAATCCAAAGCCTGCAATCCTTGATCTACACACTTCCTTGGTTGGATTTGGTTGCCGGAAACTCGTCGGAAAGTCGCCGGAAGTTCGTCGGAAGAGTGTTTGGCTTTTGGGAGAGTTTTTGGAGAGTTTGGGGTGAAAGATTGATGAAAAATGGCTGACAATGGGGATGGGATTGATTACATAACGTCCAAAAAGATGCCTCTCTCGTGAAAGATCAGATTCCCAACCTTGGGCCCCGAAAATTGGCGAGAAAGTCGCCAAAACGCGACAAACGCTGATGCTGTCATGGCGGCGCGGGGTTGGGGCGGTTTTTAGCCAAAAACCGCGCCGGGTGCGCGCCACTCTCGCCTGCACTTCGGTCCGGGCGGGGTCGTGCGATCCGTCGTGCTTTTCCTCCTCTCTTTCGGACTTCTGTCCTCCTACGTTTTTGGGCTCGATTTTTCGGGTCATCCTCGGGTCATAAATTCTTATCTTAAATTTATCTCGACTCAAATGAATCTCATGTTTGAGATCTTAAGTCCGTCGGTCTCGGGTTCGTCGACTTCCAATTCGCCGTTTTTTGATTCCCGTGCAATAACTTGTTTGATTAAATTCCTTCCGACTTCACGGGTACTTGGAATTAAAATTCTTTTCCCTCATGAACTTAACTCCAATTATTTTTACTCAATTCATGGAATGTCTTCGGGCTTCCTTTCCCTCTTTTATTCCATTTTGAATTTAAATCTATCGGCGTTTCATATCCGAGCAATAATTTATTGTGATAAATTATTTTCTTCTTCTCGGAAATATTTCAACATTGATCGGAATAAATTTTATTCCTTTGGGCGTTGATAAAAATCTGGGGTATTACACTCCACCCCCCTTAAGAATCAACTTCGTCCCCGAAGTTGCGCCCTTACTTTCTTTTGGGCTCAATTTAATGTTGGGGTATCTCCATCTACTTCCTTAAGGATAAACGTCTTTCACAAGAAATTAATTCCATTCCTTTGAATGTGAATTAAATTTTCTCGGGTGTTACATCCTCCCCCCCTTAAGATTACAGTTATGTCCCCATAACTGCCTATGCATTATTCACAACCATGTTCGGGTATCATCGCATATGATCCTCCCTCAGTTTTCTTCTAGGTGTCATTCTAGAAGCACGCGAAGATGAGTTTCTAAGTGATAAAGATCTAGGACTAAGGCAAAGTTAGTCTGAAGTTGGCGCTTCTAAGTCAAGATCCTGTCGAGTTCTAAGGTAGGAGTGTTTCTTATTACCGATAATTCACATAAAAAGGGTTAGTGTAAATATTTATGTATGCATATGGATATGTGATCCCCCCCAAAAAAAATTTTATGCATGTATTTATTTATCCATGGGTTTTAAAAATAAATTTATTCCATGGATAGGTTAAAATAAGGATAAAAGGTTTGGGCCACTATATTGGGCCGAAAGAAATAAATTATTTGGGCTTTAAATAAAAACAAGGCTATTGGGCCAAAATAATTTCTTGGGCTTCAAAAAAAAAATTTTGGGCTAAAAATTTGGGCTTTAACTTCAAAATAATAATTGGGATCTTTAAAATATATTACTAGTTTAGAAATGATAACTTTAAAAATAATAATACTTGAAAATAATAGTTTAAAAATAATCCGGGCTCTTTAAAATAGTAGTTTTAAAATATTCTGGGCTCTGATACCACATTGTAACACCCCGGTTTTGGTAACCCAGGCCGGGATGCCACCGCCACACCTCCCTAGCAAGACACGGTTTCTCCGAGCTCACTAAAGAGATGCAAGGCTATGGTTTTTCAGGATTTAAAATATTCAAACAGCCCATTCATAGATAATTTAAAAATAATACATCAAAGTTGCAGCGGAAATATAGTATAAGGGCCAACATGGCCAAAACACGGGTTAAACAGGCCCGTTCATGCAAGTCGTAATTAAATGCAAGGATTTAAAATAAAGATTTCCCCTAATGTTCCCATGTATGCATATGATGATGCATAATCTTCGGACTCTGTAAGAAAAAGAGGATAAATGGTTTGGGTCAGCAAAAACGCGCTGAGTAAGTTAACACATAGCATGGGTTAGGGGTTTCAAAGCCTTTAATTAAATTTAATAAAAACATTTTTTTTTTGTGGGTAATGATTTGCAAGGCATAACTAAATAAATACTTAAAAATATTAGATATTTTGTTTTCCCGTTACATAACCATTTCAACAATATTTAATTTAGCCGGCAATCCGGCGGCCGCAGCCAATTTCAAAAGTATCATTTAGCCGGTGATCCGGCGGCCTCAGCCAATATCAATAGTATCATTTCTCAAAATATTTTCGTTTCTTTTATAGTTCACCATTCACCAGGGCTCTTGTGACCGCAATCCTCATAACCAATATTTTCCCGCAGGAAATCATACAATCGCCCTTGGGGAATCTAACCCGCAAGAACTCAATACATCCTGGGGAATCTAACCCGCAGGAAAACATACAATCGCTCTTGGGGAATCTAACCCGCAAGAACTCAAATACATCATTGGGAATCAAACCCGCATGAATCATATTGATAATGTCAAACTTGGTCACAAGTCCCCAATGTTTCAAAAGAATTCTTTTAAGAAAATGTTTTTATTTGGTGTAACGGGATTTTTTTCAAAAGTATAGCTTTATTGTAATTCCAACTTCTCGATCGTTGTTTAAAAGATTTCAAAAATCGATCGATGTCACAGTTTACGCCTTTTTGGTTTAAAAATCCATTTCTTAGGCGATTGATTTGAAATTTTCACAGTAACTCAAAAACATCCCAACGAACAACTTTCGTGTTTTAAGTTTTTCGGAAAAACGATGGGAAGCATGTCAAAAATCAAGTTTTGTACAGAATCAAAAAGCTGTCAGGATTCAGGTTTGACAACGTTAAAAGATTCGACTTTTTATCATATCAAATGGACTTAAAAAATTCTGAAATTTTACAGAGACATACTAGACTTGATTTCCAACAACTTTTGTTTAGATCATGAAGATTGGTTCGGACTAGAAATGATAGGAATAAGCTCATCAAGATCGGCTATGAAATCTGTCATCCTTTGACAATTCTTAAAAACGCAGAATATGTCCGATACGATTTGGGGTATCAAAACTTGATGAAAATCTTTGAAACTTTTTACACAATATAGCTTATGATCTTTGGATCAAAATCTTAGTTTTGAGTTTTCAGGTTTGAACACTCGAAGTAAGAGAAATATGCTCATCAAGTTCGGTTAAGAAATCTGTCAAGGTTCTTGACATTGGTTCTAACGCAGATCGGATCGGCTCGAGTTCGGAGGTTCAAATCTCAATGAAAAATTCTAAAAACTTACAGAAATGTTCTAAACTCATAGATCTACAACTTTCATGTTCAACACCAATCCTAGATCGGCCTAGATCCATGGTCAAAATAACCAACAAGATTGAGAGTGAAATCTACCAAAGTTCTAAGATCCAGATTTAATACTCTTCGGTTTTGGGTTGGTTTCAGGTTTCAAAACATCATGAAAAATTATGAAATTTTTACAGAAGCTAAATCAAAGTCTTAGGAACACTTTTCATGTTTTGAGTTTTGTTGTTTGAGCAGCTTTAGAGGTTCGAAAAATTCATACGAAAACGCTGCGATGAGGGTTTCTCTTGTTGACAGATTTTTAGAGTTTTCTTGAGTTGGATCTCTATGTTTGGTTGCATTTTAAGTCACCCAAAACCATAGTAAGGTTAACTTACAGTGGGGATAATGTCTAGGAGGTCACGGGGTCGTCCGGAATCCACGGGATGTCACGAACGAATCTCTTCCACCCGATTTATTCTTCCCTTGGCTCCGATTTGTGTTTGAATACGAAGATTCGTAAGTTAGGATGATATTTATGATCTTAAAACCATATGGAAACTTGAATAACATCTTACCAACAATCCAAAGCCTGCAATCCTTGATCTACACACTTCCTTGGTTGGATTTGGTTGCCGGAAACTCGTCGGAAAGTCGCCGGAAGTTCGTCGGAAGAGTGTTTGGCTTTTGGGAGAGTTTTTGGAGAGTTTGGGGTGAAAGATTGATGAAAAATGGCTGACAATGGGGATGGGATTGATTACATAACGTCCAAAAAGATGCCTCTCTCGTGAAAGATCAGATTCCCAACCTTGGGCCCCGAAAATTGGCGAGAAAGTCGCCAAAACGCGACAAACGCTGATGCTGTCATGGCGGCGCGGGGTTGGGGCGGTTTTTAGCCAAAAACCGCGCCGGGTGCGCGCCACTCTCGCCTGGACTTCGGTCCGGGCGGGGTCGTGCGATCCGTCGTGCTTTTCCTCCTCTCTTTCGGACTTCTGTCCTCCTACGTTTTTGGGCTCGATTTTTCGGGTCATCCTCGGGTCATAAATTCTTATCTTAAATTTATCTCGACTCAAATGAATCTCATGTTTGAGATCTTAAGTCCGTCGGTCTCGGGTTCGTCGACTTCCAATTCGTCGTCTTTTGATTCCCGTGCAATAACTTGTTTGATTAAATTCCTTCCGACTTCACGGGTACTTGGAATTAAAATTCTTTTCCGTCATGAACTTAACTCCAATTATTTTTACTCAATTCATGGAATGTCTTCGGGCTTCCTTTCCCTCTTTTATTCCATTTTGAATTTAAATCTATCGGCGTTTCATATCCGAGCAATAATTTATTGTGATAAATTATTTTCTTCTTCTCGGAAATATTTCAACATTGATCGGAATAAATTTTATTCCTTTGGGCGTTGATAAAAATCTGGGGTATTACAGTTATCATACATTTTGTTTCATTCTACATTTTGGAATTTTAGTTTTTAATGAAATAGTACTCACTGTATTATATATTTGCAAAGATTTGAAAAAAAAATTTGGTTTAATTTTGAATTCCTAATTAGATGGAATCCACTTAAGTGGATTTGTTCATTTTGGATACGATCCGAAAAACGAACTCGGCATGTACGAAAAATTTTAGGTTAGGAGTGTCAATTTTGGACACGACCCGAAGAAACGACTCGACCGACACGAAAAATTTCAGGTTCGGGTTTAATGATTTTGGATTTTTCACAAATCAGGTCGATTCGAAAACCGACTTGAAATTTTTCAGGTTGTGCTCGGGTTTGATATTTCATGTTCATTTCGGGTTTCGGGTCAAGCTCTGATTATCAGGTTGTTTTAGACCATCTCTAATAGCCAACACTATACTCAAACTCATTTTATAGTAAAGGTCACATCAAACAGTAATTCATCTCCAATCATTTAGACTAAAGTCAAACTCAAAAGAATATTCTTTATATATTCTTCACATATAAATTATTTATCTTTCAATCATACCCACCATTTTTTTTATAAATTATACATTAACCCACACCAATTCAATACTCCCTCCGTCCTGTTTAAAGTGTCTCAAAACTTTTGGGCTCGGTATTTTATGTGGTGATATTTAGTACTCCCTCCGTTTCTCATAAATTGAAACGTTGAGAAATTTGGTACTATTCACACATTCACTTTAACTTAAAGTTTTATCATAGTTATACAAGTTAAAATATAACCAAGTTGGATCTTGTTAGATTCGTCTTGTCGAGTAGTTTTTAAATATCCATCTTTTAGAATATTTACTTGTACCGAATTTGAGTTATTAATGATTTAAAATGTGGGTTGAACTACGTGAATTGTGGGTCAATTTCAATTTTTTGAAAACGGAGGGATTATTTAATGTAGGAGTAGATTAGTGTTAAAGTGGGGGGTAAATTAGAAATTTATATGATGTGATTGTAATGAGTTTGAATTTTTAATTAATTTATTTATATGTGATATGATAGTTGTGTGTTTGAAATTTTAATAAATTTATCTATTGATTTGATATGATGGAAGTGAGCTTATAGTTAATTATATCTAAAAAGAGAATGAGACAATTGGAATGATATGGACGAAAAAGGAAAGTGAGACATAATTAATGGGACGGGGTAGTACTATTTAATCATGTCAATGCAATTTGGTTATCTCTATATTTAAAATTTATTTAATTATATAAAATTCTTAAAACCAAAAAAAGTTTAAAATCTTTAATCTAATTAGATATAAAGTAAATTTAATTTAAAAAATGTATCGGCAAATGTGTGTGGAAGCCCAAGTCACACAAATTACAATGGGGATAAAGGGAAGAGATAAGGGGCTGGATGAGAATTGAATCCCCAACCTATGATTGAAAGGCATGGAACATGACCACTTCGGTCAAGTCCCATTCCCAGTAAAAACTCAAATTTGAGTATTTACTATTTAGAAAACTTATAAAAACTTTAAATATGTTTGGTTTTAGGGTATTGTTGGAGAGAATATGCTACCCGATTTTAAGTTTTGGAGTACCAATGGAGATGGTCTTATATACCTGCTTAACATGATACGAAACCTGAATTTGACACTCTACCGTTAATTATATTTCATACCTGTAGAAAAAAGATTCGGCACTGATGAATATTGATTGATATGTAATTTATTTATATGGGAGGTGGAATAATTGCTTATTAATTAAATGGAGTATAAGATACACTATTTCTCTACTACATATATATATTGTGATATTGCATACCTTACAATAGAATTATAGATTTCCAATTTCAAAAATCAAAATGGCCAATTTTACAGTCAAATTCTTTTTATTTGCTCTTGTGCTCTCAGCAGGTATTTTTTTTATTTTTAATTTTTTTTGTCCTTGGCGACGAGCATAGTTTTAAATATATATATATATATATATATAAAGAAATTACTATTCTATAAAAATATGGTTGATACTTTTCTCATCGTTTTATTACTCAAAATGGTTTTTGAGAATAAACATAAAATGATTAAATTCTAGTATTAATCATTTGTAATTCACAAGAACATTATTGTATATCCACAATAGAAATAGATAGTTAATCAATTTCTTTTTCTATATATCATCGAACAATTTTTTGGTAAAATTTTAATAGTGATTCAAACAATTTTTGATAAACGACAAATATATATTGCCGCACAAATCATATCTTATTAAATTGTATGGTCTCAATACGATTGTGATTATTTTTTTCCCTTGCACATGGATTATAAATTTTGAAATTATGTCATTTCCAAAATCTGATATATGTACATTCTAAAATTATTTTTCCATAATAAACGTAATTTTTGTGTGTTTATAGAATAATAATATATATACATCATTTATTATACTGTGATGTCAGACACCAATATTGTAATGACTATAATATCACAATATTACTGCCTCATTACAAAATATCACGGTTCCATTATAAGTAACATAAACATTCGACGAGATCAGGGATTGGTTATGTTGCTGATTCAGTTTGTGCAGAAATGCTACGCAAAAACTTGATTTGTGCTAAAGTTAGTGGAATACATTATTTTTTCTTTTTGGTAAGTGGAGTACATTTATTAGGTGGATATTCTTTCTATTTTTATTATTCTCACTAATTTGTGCATTATCTATATGTTATTTAGGAAAGTTGTTTCTTTGGGTACAATTGATAAGGAAGGAAATCATTCGCCGATGGAATGTTCCAGTATGTAAATAATGATGTATGCTAATTTAGTATGTAATTAGTGCTATGTACTTTTAGATTGTCAAATCAATGATGAAAAACTCATTAATAATATGTACTATGGGAATAATATATGAATGCATGTGCTAATGAATCACACCTATAGTGCTATGTGCTAGTATATTGTATAATTAGTGATATGTGCTGATTTAATGTGTATTTAGTTCTAAGTGAATGCTAAAAGCATTTATGAATTCACTAATATTAATTTATCAAATTAGGAGGAATAAATATTACCAAAACCATCAGTTAACCATCATGGAAACAAATTATAATGTTATGGAAACAAAATATCACATTAACCAAATTAATAGTGTCTCTTAATTGGAAATGACTTCAAGAATAATCCGATTAGCACATAATGAACTGTCTTATAGCAATTTCTGGACCTACATAATTTTGGGTTTCTGCATACTAACTAAACCCGACGAGATCACATCTCTTAAATATGGTCATTTAGGACAATTCCGTTAGGGTGCGACTAAGCATTTTGACTTGATGTACTGCGGTACATCGCAGCCATTGATTTAATTTATAAATTGATGGTTGAGATTAACTTAAAGGTTAAAATAGTAAATTTGCTACATTTAGTTTGTGAACGCTAATTCTTCCATTCTTCTTCCGTTCTTCTTCTCTTCTTCTTTGCATTTCAAGGATTGATCTCATACTACCCTCCAATTTGCTTAATTATGCTGCTATACATAGATATACGTCGCTGAAATATTTTTAAATAAAGTCATTGAATTGTTCATGAAAACGTACCCGAAATATTCTAGTTGAGTCGCTGAATTGTTCTTCATAGCATCGCTGAATTGTTCTTCATGGCATCGCTGAATTCTTCTTGACAGCCTCGCTGAATTCTTCTTTGTGGCTGAATGCTGAACTCTTCTAGGATAGTGTCGCTTAAATATTTTTTATAGCATCACTAAATTATTTTTTTGTAGCATGATTGAAATTATCTATTAATATATTTGTTACCATTCGTTGATGATTATTTGAAAATATTAGATTAGATATGATATTATTTACCAAATATTAGATATGATAACATACTAAATATAGGTTTACCAAATATTAGATATGATATTATTTACCAAATATTAGATATGATAACAGAAATGTTTTTGGTAGCATCGCTGAATCATTCTTGGTAGCGTCGCTGAATTCTGCTTGGTACCATCGCTGAATTACTCTACTTGATCTCGCTGAAATATATTTGATAGCATCCCTTCATTATTTTTGATAGCATCACAGAATTGTTTTTGGTAGCATCGCTGAATTATTCTAGGTTGCGTCGCTGAATTATTCTTGGTATCATCGCTGAATTATGCTAGATACGGTCGCTGAAATATATTTGATAGCATCCCTTCATTATTTTTGGTAGCATCACATAATTGTTTTTGATAGTATCGCGGAATCATTCTAGGTTGCGTCGCTGAATTATTCTTGGTACCATCGCTGAATTATGCTAGATACGGTCGCTGAAATATATTTGATAGCATCCCTTCATTATTTTTGGTAGCATCACATAATTGTTTTTGATAGTATCGCTGAATCATTCTAGGTTGCGTCGCTGAATTATTCTTGGTACCATCGCTGAATTATGCTAGATACTGTCGCTGAATTCCTCTACTTGTGGTCCCTGAAATATATTTTATAGCATCACTTAATTGTTTTTGGTAAGATCGCTGAAATGATCTATTAATAAATTTGATACGTATCTTTGATTATAAAAAGATATTATTTGAAATATTATATATGGATTACCAAATATTTAATATGATTTACCAAATAATAAATATGATAACATACTAAATATAGAGTTACCAAATATTAGATATGATAACATGTCTAAATACTTGTCATATCGCTGAAATGCATTGTTTTTAAAATGAACTATTATTGTGTTATGACAATTATACCCTTTTTCATTTACAACCCTTGGATTTTAAATGGACGCTTCAGATCGCTGCCTTGATGTGCTGTGGGATTTGTTGATTGCACCCTAACTGGACCCCATTTAGGACCATATATCTTAATTGAACCCCAGTATTACGTAATCACTTACAATTAATTTATTCCATTATTTAGTGCCAATATTCTGTATTAACCACCAATATATATGTGTGTATATAATATATATATATATATATATATATATATATATTCAGCAATGGGATTGTCGAGTATGATGGTTGAAGCAAGAGTGGAACTGAAGGTTGCTAATCGTTGCCCATATAACTGTCAGTCTGATATGGATTGTGATCCAGATCCAAATTGTGGCCCATGTGTTCAGGATAAAGAAAACCCTGGGTATTTTGTGTGTAACGTTAATCTACCCAGAAATTTCTGAATCGTTTCTTGACATAATTGTTAAAGCAATAATGTTTATAATAAATAATAAATGAATTGCAATTTATTTATTGGTAATGGTTCCCGAATAAATTTTTAAAAGGGTTGGTAATGGTTGAGATGAGTGAAGATTACACAATGAGTATAGATCCAAGTTTCCAACTATCATCAATGTGGCGCTACTTGATATGGTGGTTTGAAGTTGAATATAAAGCCTCATTGTTAAAAAAAAATGTTATGATTAGTTTAAGTTGGTAGTATGCAATATATATATAATTGCTTCTTATTGCAATTTGATAGACTTTTAGAGTCCCGATTTAATCATATGATCTTTACAAAATAAAAAACAACCGTATACGATAGATTTAGATCTCATTTATGAAATTCACAAAATCAAAAAAGTGTTAAAGGGAGCTCTGGGATTGGGCCAATTAATTTTAAACTGTTATGTGATTGGGCCCAACTAGTATGTGTAATATACTTTGAGTATTTTAGTCGTGTTGTGTAAAATAACCTATTAGCTAAATAAGTTTTATCTATATATAATACTATATGGATAATATATAATGCAAAGCTTAAATGAAACCAAATAAATGGAAACGGGGAGAGTAGTATTATTGAATGTGGCGTGTCTCCATGTTGTGTCCAATACAAGGTATTTATAGGAAAAGAGCAGACGGATTAGTCATCAATTCAATGACTCACACTACTCTAATTTGGACACTTGACATGAAGATGAAACGTGGTGGCTATTAACATAGACAGACATCCACACACCTTTATACGTGTATAACACTCCCCCTTGGCTGTCTATTATACAAAGAATATGCCTCGTTAAAACCTTACTAGGAAAAAACCCCGTGGGAAAAAAAATCCCAGTGAAGGAAAAAAGAGTACATCATTCTTGTATTTGATTCTCCCCCTGATCCAAGCATCAGTTGAGATTCTTCAATTGGCGCATTCCGATGCTTTGCACCAATTTCTCGAATGTTGTTGTTGGTAGTGCTTTGGTAAATAAATCTGCAAGATTATCAGTTGAACGGATTTGTTGCACATCTATTTCACCATTTTTCTGCAAATCATGAGTAAAGAAAAATTTTGGTGAAATATGTTTCGTTCTATCTCCTTTAATATAACCCCCTTTCAATTGCGCTATACAAGCCGCATTATCCTCATATAAAATAATTGGAGGGTTTTTATCTTCGGACGATAAACCACAATTCTTTCGTATGTAGTTGGTCATAGATCTGACCCAAATACATTCTCGACTAGCTTCATGTATAGCTATAATTTCAGCATGATTTGATGAGGTGGCTGTCAAAGTTTGTTTCGTGGATCTCCACGATATTGCAGTACCACCACATGTAATTAAATAGCCAGTCTGTGACTTAACTTTGTGTGGGTCTGATAAATACCCAGCATCGGCATAGCCGATTAATTCAGGTCGAGAATTGTATGAATAAAATAAACCCATATCAATCGTCCCTTGGAGATAACGAAATAGGTGTTTTACACCTTTCCAATGTCGTAGGGTTGGAGATGAACTAAATCTCGCTAACAAATTTACTGCAAATGATATGTCTGGTCTAGTGCAGTTTGCGAGATACATCAGTGCTCCAATGGCACTTAAATATGGGACCTGTGGCCCAAGTATTTCTTCATCTTCCTCTTTTGGTCTAAATGGATCCTTTTTAGGATCAAGTGACCTTACGACCATTGGATTACTCAATTGATGTGCTTTGTCCATATAGAATCGCTTCAATACCTTTTGGGTATAAGCCTTTTGGTGGACAAGAATTCCATCATTCAAATATTCAATCTGCAAACCAAGACACCTTTTGGTTTTCCCAAAATCTTTGATTTCGAATTCTCTTTTGAGATATTCAACAGCAATTTGAATCTCATCAGGGGATCCGACTAGATTGATATCATCAACATATACTGCAATGATAACAAATCTTGACCCATTTTTCTTTATAAAAATGCATGGGCATATTGGATCATTTATATAACCCTTTTGAAGCAAGCTTTCGCTTAATCGGTTATACCACATTCTCCCAGATTGTTTAAGCCCATATAGAGATCTTTGTAATCTGATGGAATACATTTCTTTTAGGTTTGCTTTATATTTCTCTGGCATTTTGAACCCTTCTGGAACTTTCATATAGATATCAGTATCCAAAGTTCCATATAAATAAGCAGTAACGACATCTGTGAGTCGTATTTCAAGCTTTTCATGTACTGCTAAACAGATAAGATATCTGAATGTAATTCCATCCATTACAGGGGAATAAGTTTCATCATAGTCAAAACCCGGTCTCTGTGAGAACCCTTGGGCGACTAATCTCGCTTTGTATCTTACGATTTCATTTTCTTCATTTCTTTTTCGTACAAAAACCCATCTGTATCCAACTGGCTTGATATTTTTTGGTGTTTTGACAATTGGTCCAAACACATTTCGCTTAGCCAGGGAATCCAATTCTGATTGGATTGCTTCTTTCCATTTTGGCCAATCTTGCCTTTTCCGACATTCATCAACCGAATTTGGTTCATAATCCTCATCATCATTCATAACTTCAAGTGCTACATTATATAAGAATGCAATATCAATAGATGTTTATTCTCGATTCCAAACATTTCTATTAGTGACAAAATTTATAGATATCTCATCATTTTGATGATTTTGCTCTTCAAGAGTCAAGTCCCCGCAGGGCTCAGTTTTGTCACTTTTGATACTATGTATCACATCAACATCATTATTCAATCCTCTTTTCTTCCGAGGATTTCTATCTTTGGAACCGAGAGGTCTACCACGCTTTAAGCGCTGATCAGACTCATCTTTAGCACTCATAATGTGTTTCTTTGGAACATCGATTTTGACTAGAACATTTTCTGCCGGTATATGAGATTTCCAACCTTTTTAGAGTCGCATAATGCATCCGGCAACTGATTTGCAATTTGTTGCAATTGTACAATTCTTTGTACTTCGAGTTCACAGTCTTTTGTACGAGGATCAAGGAAATCCATTGGGATTTTCCAATTTATATTCTTTTTCGGTTGATCCTTTCCTCCCCCTAATGTCGGGAAATGTGATTCGTCAAAATGACAATCAGCAAATTTTGCTGTAAATGAATCCCCTGTTAATGGTTCAAGATATCGAATTATCGAGGGTGATTCATACCCGACATATATTCCCAATCTTCGTTGGGGTCCCATTTTGGTGCGCTGGGGTGGTGCTATTGGGACATATACTGCGCAACCAAATATTCTCAAATGGGATATATTGGGCTCATGCCCAAATGTTAATTGTAATGGGGAGTATCTATGATAATTTGTCGGTCTTAATCGCACCAACATTGATGCATGCAATATAGCATGTCCCCAAGCTGAAACTGGTAACCCAGACTTCATTAATAATGGTCTAGCAATCAACTGCAATCGTTTAATAAATGATTCAGCTAGTCCATTTTGTGTATGCACATGGGCTACAGGATGTTCGATGGATATGCCTATCGACATACAATATTCATCAAATGTCCGGGATGAATATTCACCAGCATTATCCAAACGGATATTTTTAATTGTATAATCTGGGAACTGTGCTCGTAATCTGATGATTTGAGCTAGCAATTTCGCGAACGCATGGTTGCCCGATGATAATAATGTCACGTGTGACCATCTGGTTGAAGCATCAAGCAACACCATAAAATATCTGAATGGCCCACAAGGTGGATCTATAGGTACCCATATATCACCCTGAATTCTTTCAAGAAAACTAGGGGATTCAGTTCCCACCTTTTCTGGTGAATGCTTTATAATCAGTTTCCCTTAGGAGCAAGCAACACATATATAATCATCGTGATGCTGCATTTTTTGTCCCTTTAATGAATGGCCATGGGAATTTGTAAGGATCCGCCTCAATATGGTACATCCAGGATGTCCAAGGCGATCATGCCAAATCATATATTCATTGGGAACAACAGACCTATGGTCTGTCAGGTGATAATTTTCAACATCGTTTATCCTTGTATAATACAATTCTGATGATAAACATGATAACTTTTCCAACACTTGTTTCATACCAGAAATGGTATTTGTAATCAGCAGGTATTCATTACCATCTGCTGTCAAAGTCTCGATATGATATCCATTTTCTCGAATATCTTTAAAACTCAACAAATTTCTTCGAGACTTGGGAGAGAATAGTGCATTTTTCACAATCAATCTTGTCCCCTTGGGGAGCTGAAGGTTGGCTATGCCAGAGCCTTCTATAATATTTGCACTTCCACTTATAGTGGTGATGCTTTTATCTCCCATTTCCAGATAGGAAAAGTATTTTTTGTCATTCAATATCGTGTGCGTAGAAGCACTGTCTATAAGACATATTTCTTTATCACCAATTTGCAATCCCATTGTGCTGGCATTTTTTTTCGAAAAAGAAAATATTATAATATCAGTAGCAAAACGAGATTTAATACAGTAGTGGTACAACAAAAACTAAAACAAAGTTATGCAGTATCATTAAAGAAATCTGCAACATCAAAGGCTGGCTCTATGAGCAGACCATCATTTGTGACCTCAGTTGCATTTACAATAGCATCACTTGTAGTTGCAATGTCGTCAGCAATTTGCTCAGCAAGGTTTGTTTCAACCTGCTTATTCTTTTCTTTCAATGAGTCTTGATAAAGCTTTACCCAGTGACTTGATGTACGACATGTTTGAGCCCAGTGCCCTTTCATACCACAACGGTGGCATTTTTCTTCAACTTTTCTTTTGCCTTTATCGGCATAATTTTTTGGGCGACTGTTTTGATGGCTATTGCTTTGCTTTCTTTCAACATTTTGGTCGCGTGAATATGGTTATGGCCTTATATAAACATTGTTTCTTTCACGGCCATACCCACGACCACGAACACGACCATGGCCTCGGCCACGTCCACGAGGTCCCATTTGGCGACGTCCACGACCATGATTAGATGATTCTGTGAAATTCATCTCAGGATATGGTGCACTTCCTGTTGGTCGGGACTCATGATTTTTCATCAATAGATGATTGTTTTTCTCAGCCAGTAACAAGCAAGTAATAAGCTCAGAATATTCTTTGAAACCTTTTTCTCTGTATTGTTGCTGCAACAATATATTTGTGGCATGGAATGTTGAGAATGACTTCTCTAACATATCACTTTCAGTTATTTTTTCGCCACATAATCTCAATTGTGCAGTTATTCTGAACATGGCTGAATTGTAATCATTTACGGACTTATAGTCCTGCAGCCTTAATTGTTGCCACTCATGTCTGGCACTTGGGAGACTGATCAATTTTAAATGATCATATCGTTTTTTCAAATTCTCCTATAGATCACGAGGATCTTTCACCGTCAAATATTCTAGTTTTAATCCTTCATCAAGATGAAGTCGGAGAAAAATCATAGCTTTTGCACGGTCTTGGCCTGTGGCCGTATTTTCTTTCATAATGGTCTTTTCTAGACCCATTGATTCAAGATGTATTTCAACATCCATTCTCCAGGATAAATAATTATTCCCGGATCTTTCCAACGGCATAAACTCTTGTTTTGTCAAATTAGCCATAATTATATTGAAAATAGTATAAATATACTACCTCAGATAACTTCGTTGTAGAATTGGAGATTTTCGGCGGAACCCCGATACGAACTTGTATTTCGGCAAACCTCGAACAGAACCAAACTGGTATTTCAGCAGAACTCGAACAAAACTCGGATTGACAACGTCGTGCTGATAACGTGTTGTGTAAAATAACCTATTAGCTAAATAAGTTTTATCTATATACAATACTATATGGATAATATATAATGCAAAGCTTAAATGAAACCAAAGAAATGGAAACGGGGAGAGTAGTATTATTGAATGTGGCGTGTCTCCATGTTGTGTCCAATACAAGGTATTTATAGGAAAAGTGTAACACCCCGATTTAATTAACTCATAATTAATTAATTTAATTACGGTTAATTAACAAAAGACTTAGTATGTGACTTATTTTGTAGGGAATGAAGATTTAAGTGGGGGAAATAAGTGAGTTCAACTCACTAGATAATAAGAGTCAAGTGCTCAAATGGGTGCAATGTGGTCAAGACAAGTGGTGTAACTCTTTTAACCCACATTCCGACCCGACCCGGATCCATCTTACCCTTAAAAATCAGATTTTGGGTGTTGGAAACCCATTTCCTCATCCTCTCTTCCCCTCTCTTCCCTCATTCCCGTCACCATTTTTGGGAAGGCTAGGGTTGGTGCCAAATCCTCCCAAAACCTTGATTTTATGCCCAAATCAGTTGGGGGTTTCATTATACTACCTTTGGTAAGTAATTTCCTCATAGTAATTCATGATTTTGAAGAGTTTTGAGGTGGTTTGTGAAGAGGGCAAAACAAGTGACGGGATTGAATGATTTTGGTTGAAATTCTTGTAGATCGGCTTGGAATTTGTGTTAAATCCTTGCTTGGGAGTTGCAAATCAGTCTTGGGAGCTAAGGTTAGTACTTGAGACCATTTTGGTGTTGTTGATTTCAGTTTTTAAGCTTCAAATGGTTTCAAGATCAAGAAATCATGTTCTTGGATGAATTATGATGTTTGGAGCTTGATTCTTGCAATATAGGCTTGGAATTGTTGATTGGAAGCTTGCAGGTTGAGAAGAGGAGCTTGGAGACTCATCTACATATCAGGCAAGGGTAGAGATAGGCCTAAATGGGGGCATAATCGGTGGAATGGCCGGAAACCGCCATTATCATCGTTTCTGTTGTGTCGGCGCGCAGTTGGGGCGCCCTTTAGCCAAACAGCGCGCGAGCAGCGCGCGATCGAACGTCACGACGCCCGTGACGAAACCCGCGCGGGGTTGGCGCGGTTTTTGTGTAAAAACCGCGCCGGGTGCGCGCCACCCCCCCTGCCCGCGCGGTTCGTTCGCTCGTTTTCCGGTTCTTCGTCCTTCGTGTTTCCTTAGTTCTTCTTATGCTTCTAGCATGCCATAACTATCATTATGCTCACAATCTTTGAACTTAGTTGCGATTAGCGGTGATCTACTATGCCTTAGTTGAGATCGAGTATTGTTTCGCTTCTACGTTGATGTGAGTGTTGGTGCCGATATGTGGGGCTTGGCACACCCTTGACACTTAACTCGTGGTGAGTTGTTTATTTTGTCATGACGCGTAATTTACGTATTGACATGTGTGGAATTGAATCTGATTATGTGTTGATGCCGATATGGGGGACTTGGCACACCCCGGAATATTTTAAAACTACTATTTTAAAGAGCCCGGATTATTCTTTTTAAAAACTATTATTTTCAAGTATTATTATTCTTAAAGTTATCATTTATAAACTAGTAGTATATTTCAAAGAGCCCAGACTATTTTAAAGCTATCTATTTTAAAGAAAATACTTCACTCGAGATGAGTGATTGAATTGAATCTGAATATCTGTGATGATATGTGAATATCTGTGATGATATGTGAATATCTGTGATGATATGTGAGTATCTGTGATGATATGTGAATATCTGTGATGATATAAAATGCCACGACGGTAGGATACGCTATGCTTACGAATCGGTATCCGATGAGGGGCATAGTGGGATTGCTACCCAGAAGCATTGAGACTGGAAAGGATTTATATCCTAGTCTGATTTTGGCTGGAGAGGGCTCATGACCCTTTGCCTGACCCGCTTGCCGTAAGCCACGATTTCAGCTGTTGGTGTCCGCGGCGGGGGCACTGTGGGTATGTCTCTCGACCATTAAGGGGTGTGGACCCTTATATGGGAGGGAATACCGACCATGGTACCTAGGTGCGCGCTAGACATGCTTATGTGTTGCATTTAGGGTAGATAGACATTTTAGGTCATAACATTTCATCTCATCATCCATCATTCATCTTATTTGCAGTGGTTGAAGCACCGGTATGGGACGGTGTGATGTTTACTTATTTGTACTGTTTAGTTTTTATGTTATGCCTAACAATTGTTTAAAAACGTAATATATCTCCACCTATATGTATAAATATACTTCTAGGGAATCAAGTTAATTCTTGTTTCCCCTTATGCCGATTCTTCTATTCTTGCTCAGTACCTTGTACTGACCCTTGCTATGTTTTCATGTATAGATATTCCCGGGGAGGACGCAGAGCCTGAGCACGATGTGGGGTTTGGGGATGAGTGATCTACCTAGGGATGCATTAGCTTGTTGTGGACTTATGTGCTTGTCTTGAATAATATGCTATGACGCTATTACCTTGTCTCGTACTGCTTGTGGTACCGATCGGTACATTACGTTCTGTCTTGTGTGTTACTTAATATCTCTGACAGGTTGAGATGAGACTGATATGTCGACTGTTATGTGGCATGAATAAGGCTTGTAAGCCGGACGTCTGTTATGATGAGAGGTTTCCTTTCTGGATTTGTATTATGATTCATTGGCTTCCTGTTTACTTGGCTACGTGTTATTGATCTTAAATTGATTGGCCAACAGTTTAAGAGAGGTAACACGGCAGTGACGTCACAGAAATTTGGTTTTAAATTTTTGGGGCGTTACATTTGGTATCAGAGCCATGTCTGCTCGTATGTGCTTAGAATTCTAACACAAGCATGTGGTGAGATGTGTGGGGGAAAGCATATAGTGTAGGAATTGCATCTGGTTCTGCTTATATTCTTGTTAATTGCATTGTTTCTGGTTATCTGCGTCCCCTATAGGGTGGATTGTGGTTTGTGAATCAAACCAGGATCAATCCTTGGGGATATTCCGGGAGATCTATACTTAATAATTGATGTTCGGTAAAGAATTATTCTTATTTACCGAGTGTTACTGAACATCTCGTCACGTTACGAATATAGGATGCCGCCGCGCAGGGATGGAAGACCCAGGAGGAGGGGAAGGCCTCGTAGGAATCCGGGGCCAGCTATTAGAGGTCGTGGACAGTACCATGAGAATGGTGGACTTGGCAATGATCACGTGGAAGATGTTCCAATTGAGGAACCTGTAGAGGTGGAGGATGACTGGAACTATGAGGACGAACCAGTGCCTCCACCACCGCCGCCACCTGTACAGATGCCCATTGACCCTCAGTTTATGCAATATATGTTTAGTGCTATGTATGGGATGTATCAGGGGCAGGCGAATCAACCTGCACAACCACCACCCAGACCCGTGGATTACGTGCATCTAGCAAGGCATTATCAATCGCCGGTCTTTAGTGGAGGAGTAGACCCGGTTGCTCTGACTGTTTGGATTTATCATATGGAGGAGATCTTCGAGAATATAGACTGCCCAGAGAATTGGAAGGTCAGGGTGGGACAGCAGTATCTTACTGGACCAGCTCTCCATTGGTGGAGGTCGCGTAAGAGTGAGCTTATGGCGAGACCCAACTTCTCATGGGAAGTTTTCTGTCATGCTTTGAGATCCCACTTTTTCACTACACAGATGATGAATGTTAAAAAGAGGGAATTTCTCAACCTGGAGCAAGCAGGAAATATGACAGTGTCCGAATACTATGGTCGTTTTGTGGAACTCATGTCATACGTACCAATGCTAGTTGCTAATGAGGAAGGTAAGGTTTCGAAGTTTGTGGATGGATTGAAGGCTGAGATTCGGACTGGGTTTAGCAACCAACACGCCTGCTTAGCTTCAGCATATGATCAGGCTTTATGCATTGAAAGAGCTCGTGCTGATATGCAGCGCGTGAGGGCCGCTCGTCGCAGGGAGTCAGGGGGGCCGATTAGACCCCATCGTAGACAGACGAGGCCGAGAAATGGTGGAGAGACCTCTAGACCTCAGACTTATGCACAGCTACCGTATAGAAGCGGACCCCACTGCTGGAAGTGCGGGCAGCAAGGACATTTGAGGCCACAGTGCCCACAGTTGGTGGGTCGAGTAGGAGGATCTACTTCAGATGCTTCTGGTGGGAACGCGTTGCGTGGACGAGGTGCAGACAGAGGTCGTGGACCACAGAGGGGCCGTGGGGGCCGCCTCAATGTGATTGAGCGGGCTGAGCTAGATGGGCGAGATGATGTCATGACTGGTAAGTTGCCCATTGTTCAATTTCAATCTTGATCGACTTAACCATCTGTAACAAGTACCCAAGTAGTGCCTTATGTTATTAAATGCGTAGGTACTATACTAGTTGATAATGTGCCTGCTTATGCCTTATATGATTCTGGTGCATCATGCTCGTTTATATCATCGGAATTCGTAACTAATAATGATATGGGACCACAAGAGGCTTATCAACTCCCTGTTAGCTACCTTCGGGAGACCTCATGCGGAGCCAGTGGATTAAACCCGATGCACAGATAATCATCAAAGATCGAGAGTTCAGAGCGAATCTAGTGGTGCTAGATTTGGCCGATTTTGACGTGATTTTGGGAATGGATTGGCTGTCTAAGTATCAAGCCAGATTAGACTAACGGGATGCCAAGGATTTCCTTCACCGAAGAAGAAGGTGACAGAGGCTCCGGCCTTAGTGTTACCTGATGAATCGAGGGAAAGCCAACCGGGTGGCTGATGCACTAAGTAGGAAAGGACATGTACTGAATTCAATTACTCTCCCTTGGAAGTGGAGGCAAGAGTTAGACAAGGAAGGTGTTGTGGTTGTTCCTTACGACACGATAGCGAGGTTGAATGCTATGACGGTGATGCCGTCATTACTCGAGGAGCTCAGACTAAGTCAAGCTGTAAGTTAAGAGATGATGCAATTGAAAGCTCAGATTCGTAAGGGTAAAGTGGAAGGCTTTGTGATTGATAGCAAGGATATGATCAAGTTTAGGGACCGTTGGTGTGTGCCTCCGAAAGATCAGGTGCTGAAAGGAAAAATTATGGAGGAAGCACATTGCACACCTTACTCCGTACATCCGGAAGCAGTAAGGATGTACAAGGATTGAGGCAAAACTATTGGTGGAAAGGCATGAAGAAGGAAGTGGCAGAAATTGTGTCTAGGTGTTCCACTTGCCAGAAGGTGAAAGCCGAGCATATGAGACCTTCAGGCTTAGTACAACCTTTGTATGTTCCTACTTGGAAATGGGAGTCCATTGCTATGGACTTTGTCACCGGGCTACCCAAGACACGGAGCAGTTTTGATACTATTTGGGTAGTTGTGGACCGACTAACCAAGAGTGCTGTGTTTATACCAATGAGATTGAACTGGAGCATGCAACAGTTGACTGGCGCTTACATCCAACATGTGGTTAGACGTTTTGGTATTCCTCGAGAAATCATTTCCGACAGAGATTCCAGATTCCTGTCTAGGTTCTGGAAGGAAGTGCAGACAGCCTTTGGGACACAGATCAGTATGAGTACTGCGTGGCACCCTCAGACTGATGGACAGACCGAAAGGACCATTAGAACCTTGGAGGATATGTTGAGGGCGTGTGTGATGGATTTTCAAGGATCGTGGGAGGAACATCTACCTTTGGTGGAGTTCTCCTACAACAATAGCTATCACGCGAGTATTCGTATGGCGCCTTTCGAGGCCTTATACGGAAGAAAGTGCAGGACGCCCTTGTGTTGGAGTGATCCTTCAGAGCGAGTGGTGATGGGTCCTGAACTCATTGAACAGACCACGGAAGTGGTACGTGTGATCAGAGACAGAATGAAGGAAGCTCAGGATCGTCAGAAGAGTTATGCTGATTTGTCCAGGAGAGACATTGAATTCGAGATTGGAGATTGGGTACTCTTGAGAGTGTCACCCATGAGGGGCGTGAGACGATTTGGGAAGAAAGGGAAACTGAGTCCCAGATTTATAGGCCCCTATGAGATCACTAAAAAGATTGGGAAGGTCGCTTACCGGTTAGAATTGCCAACTGAGGTGGGAAAGGTGCACAACGTTTTCCACGTCTCTCAGTTGAGGAAGTTTATCTCGGATCCTAACAAAATTATACAACCGGAGGAGGAGGAGTTGGATGACAACCTAGAATACGAAGAATACCCCGTGGCGATTCTCGACACTAAAGAAAAGGGTACTTCGCAAGAAGGCGATCAAAAGGGTGAAAGTACCTTGGTCGAGACATGGCGTAGAGGGTGCCACTTGGGAGACAGAGGAAAGCATGGCTGGGCGTTATCCTGAATTGGATTTGACTCCAATTCAGTGAAGTAATGACCTTAATCCATACTTTTTCATTCGAGGACGAATGATCCTAAGGGGGAGAGATTGTAACACCCCGATTTAATTAACTCATAATTAATTAATTTAATTACGGTTAATTAACAAAAGACTTAGTATGTGACTTATTTTGTAGGGAATGAAGATTTAAGTGGGGGAAATAAGTGAGTTCAACTCACTAGATAATAAGAGTCAAGTGCTCAAATGGGTGCAATGTGGTCAAGACAAGTGGTGTAACTCTTTTAACCCACATTCCGACCCGACCCGGATCCATCTTACCCTTAAAAATCAGATTTTGGGTGTTGGAAACCCATTTCCTCATCCTCTCTTCCCCTCTCTTCCCTCATTCCCGTCACCATTTTTGGGAAGGCTAGGGTTGGTGCCAAATCCTCCCAAAACCTTGATTTTATGCCCAAATCAGTTGGGGGTTTCATTATACTACCTTTGGTAAGTAATTTCCTCATAGTAATTCATGATTTTGAAGAGTTTTGAGGTGGTTTGTGAAGAGGGCAAAACAAGTGACGGGATTGAATGATTTTGGTTGAAATTCTTGTAGATCGGCTTGGAATTTGTGTTAAATCCTTGCTTGGGAGTTGCAAATCAGTCTTGGGAGCTAAGGTTAGTACTTGAGACCATTTTGGTGTTGTTGATTTCAGTTTTTAAGCTTCAAATGGTTTCAAGATCAAGAAATCATGTTCTTGGATGAATTATGATGTTTGGAGCTTGATTCTTGCAATATAGGCTTGGAATTGTTGATTGGAAGCTTGCAGGTTGAGAAGAGGAGCTTGGAGACTCATCTACATATCAGGCAAGGGTAGAGATAGGCCTAAATGGGGGCATAATCGGTGGAATGGCCGGAAACCGCCATTATCATCGTTTCTGTTGTGTCGGCGCGCAGTTGGGGCGCCCTTTAGCCAAACAGCGCGCGAGCAGCGCGCGATCGAACGTCACGACGCCCGTGACGAAACCCGCGCGGGGTTGGCGCGGTTTTTGTGTAAAAACCGCGCCGGGTGCGCGCCACCCCCCCCTGCCCGCGCGGTTCGTTCGCTCGTTTTCCGGTTCTTCGTCCTTCGTGTTTCCTTAGTTCTTCTTATGCTTCTAGCATGCCATAACTATCATTATGCTCACAATCTTTGAACTTAGTTGCGATTAGCGGTGATCTACTATGCCTTAGTTGAGATCGAGTATTGTTTCGCTTCTACGTTGATGTGAGTGTTGGTGCCGATATGTGGGGCTTGGCACACCCTTGACACTTAACTCGTGGTGAGTTGTTTATTTTGTCATGACGCGTAATTTACGTATTGACATGTGTGGAATTGAATCTGATTATGTGTTGATGCCGATATGGGGGACTTGGCACACCCCGGAATATTTTAAAACTACTATTTTAAAGAGCCCGGATTATTCTTTTTAAAAACTATTATTTTCAAGTATTATTATTCTTAAAGTTATCATTTATAAACTAGTAGTATATTTCAAAGAGCCCAGACTATTTTAAAGCTATCTATTTTAAAGAAAATACTTCACTCGAGATGAGTGATTGAATTGAATCTGAATATCTGTGATGATATGTGAATATCTGTGATGATATGTGAATATCTGTGATGATATGTGAATATCTGTGATGATATGTGAATATCTGTGATGATATGTGAGTATCTGTGATGATATGTGAATATCTGTGATGATATAAAATGCCACGACGGTAGGATACGCTATGCTTACGAATCGGTATCCGATGAGGGGCATAGTGGGATTGCTACCCAGAAGCATTGAGACTGGAAAGGATTTATATCCTAGTCTGATTTTGGCTGGAGAGGGCTCATGACCCTTTGCCTGACCCGCTTGCCGTAAGCCACGATTTCAGCTGTTGGTGTCCGCGGCGGGGGCACTGTGGGTATGTCTCTCGACCATTAAGGGGTGTGGACCCTTATATGGGAGGGAATACCGACCATGGTACCTAGGTGCGCGCTAGACATGCTTATGTGTTGCATTTAGGGTAGATAGACATTTTAGGTCATAACATTTCATCTCATCATCCATCATTCATCTTATTTGCAGTGGTTGAAGCACCGGTATGGGACGGTGTGATGTTTACTTATTTGTACTGTTTAGTTTTTATGTTATGCCTAACAATTGTTTAAAAACGTAATATATCTCCACCTATATGTATAAATATACTTCTAGGGAATCAAGTTAATTCTTGTTTCCCCTTATGCCGATTCTTCTATTCTTGCTCAGTACCTTGTACTGACCCTTGCTATGTTTTCATGTATAGATATTCCCGGGGAGGACGCAGAGCCTGAGCACGATGTGGGGTTTGGGGATGAGTGATCTACCTAGGGATGCATTAGCTTGTTGTGGACTTATGTGCTTGTCTTGAATAATATGCTATGACGCTATTACCTTGTCTCGTACTGCTTGTGGTACCGATCGGTACATTACGTTCTGTCTTGTGTGTTACTTAATATCTCTGACAGGTTGAGATGAGACTGATATGTCGACTGTTATGTCGCATGAATAAGGCTTGTAAGCCGGACGTCTGTTATGATGAGAGGTTTCCTTTCTGGATTTGTATTATGATTCATTGGCTTCCTGTTTACTTGGCTACGTGTTATTGATCTTAAATTGATTGGCCAACAGTTTAAGAGAGGTAACACGGCAGTGACGTCACAGAAATTTGGTTTTAAATTTTTGGGGCGTTACAAAAAGAGCAGACGGATTAGTCATCAATTCAATGACTCACACTACTCTAATTTGGACACTTGACATGAAGATGAAACGTGGTGGCTATTAACATAGACAGACATCCACACACCTTTATACGTGTATAACAAGTCGTTTGTTTTTTACGTATATCTTTAATCTAGTTTTTCAATATATTTTTTTGGGGGGTTAAAAGGAGAAGTAAAAAGTTGGCGAAAGCATAAAACACAAATAACACTAGAGAAAGGGGTGGACGGAAAGGGAGAAAAGGAAAATAAGAAACAGAGAAATACAATGCAAGAAAAGTGTGCATTAGCAACGAGGAAACCAAGTTCTCATCAAATCCTTCGCTAGGTGAGGACGACTAGCATCAGGCGGAAAAGTCCAAGAGGTGAAGGATGCTTGGCCAAACATTCTACAATAGCATTTCTTTCTCTCAGAATATGATCCCAACGATAACCAGGACAAGCGGCCAAAATATCAGCAATGTGATGAAGAAGAGAGTAGAGGAGGTGATCGGGGCTCGGATCACGACGAATGATATGATAGCTTCCAAAATAAGAAAAACAATAAGCTGAAACTGCTCCATGATATTGAAGCCTGTGCATGTCGTTTAGAATGCCATGAAGCTCAGCGCCAAGAACGAAAGAAATCCCACAGAACCAGAGTAACCATCAAACCACTTGACCGACCCATCGTGAATCACACCCCCCCCCCCCCCCCCCCCCCCCCCAAAAAAAATCCAACAGGCCCTGGATTACTAAGGGAGCTTCCGTCCATGATAATGGCCAAAATTGACCATTATTTTCAATCTATTTCCGCGTCTAAACATGGGCATTTGATCGCATTCCGGTCTTTTTTAAAATAAGAAAGCAGTTGAATTTGACAGATATATGCAAGTTTGTATAAATAATAAGCTGGTATTGAAAAATACAAAAATATTGTTATTTTATTAAATTTGTGTTATAAAAATCCAAAAACATGATAAAAATAGTAAAAATCCTCCACTTGACAAATTTTGGTTCGGTGTTGTCTATTCGGTGGAACACGGGTTCATTAAATAGAACACAAACCAATTGGAAGAATAAAATAAATATTTTAATATATTTATATTTAATATATTTATATATGTGAATTGAGGGGTTCGAATCCCCATCCGGTCCCCTATCCATTCCCTTTGTTCCCTTTGTAATTGTGTGGCATGAGCTCCTACCACCCTTTTCAGACCTTCAATGGCTTCTTCAAAAAAATTTGGTCCATGCTAATTTTCTGACCACATTATTGAGAAAAAATGTGACAAAGTGGTTTAGCAACTTTGTCAATTAAGTTATTTTCCTAATATTGTTGTTTTATTGATTTAGCGGGCGTTTGTTTGTGCATTTTGGGCGGAATTATCTGCTTATTGCGTTTGCAAAACGCAAATAATCAGTTAATTCTGTTTTTGTACTAACTTCCAATAATCTATTATTTGTCTTTTGAGGGAATGAAAACACTATTTTCTTGCAGCCCCACTTTGGTGCTGCAAGAAAATTGCGTGTAGCCAAAAATATATTTTACCATATTGTTGCCTTTTGAGGTAATGAAAAATACAAATCCAAACACTTTTTCATGATTATCTGATTATTGCGATTTGAAAGAACATAAGCTCATCCAAACACTTAATTTTCTACAGCATGTTTTGTTACAACAATTATCTGATTATCCTTTTCTAAATGCTGCAACACTTTTTAAAACGCACATCCAAACATCCTCTTAGCCCATAATCAATTTGATTTTACATTATTTAATTTATATTAATACATTTTTGCCTGATACAAATTATGTAATATATTTGATTTTACATTTTTAAATTTATAATTTCCGATATATAATTTTAACTCCATTTTATATTTTATATGTTAATTTATTATTATATATTACACTAATAATGCTACTGGACTACTCGATCAATGGCATGTCTCCCGCACCTGGCGAGACGTCGTTGACCGATGTTCAGTTCATCATGTACTTTTTAAGTGTAAAATGGTCGCGGATTGTCTAGCAAAATGTGGTGCATCTTTAGAAGAATTCTACACTACTTGGACATTCCCCCAGACTTCACGCACAGGGTGTTAGCGGCGGATTCTTCCGGCGTATGGTTCCCAAGAGCCAAAGTGTTAGCTCTTTTTTTCCTTTATGCTTTTGGACACCTCTTTTTGTTGCTTTTTTTCTCTTTATTTTCTTTTCAATTTGTTATTTGGCGTCAGCTTCCCACAAAATAATGTTAATAATTTTAGAACATTGTTCACATACATATGGAGTGACTAATGCAAATCTAATCATGAATATATAATTATCATATTATACTATATTATGCTTCCTCCATTTTTTTTAAGTGTTACCTTTCTTTTTTTGGGTGTTTCATAATAAATGTTACATTACCATATATAAATGCTTTTAAGGGTATAAAACTTCCACTAAAGCACTTTTATTCCTTGCATTGAATCTCGGGTCATTTCCTTATGCTACACTTATTTTGAAATGAAGGGAGTATTATATTATATGTAGGGATGAAAACGGTATGGATATGATCAGATAGTATTGGATAAGAATATATATTATCCCACATTTTTTTCTCGGATTCGGATCGAATATAGATATGCCGGATACAGATACATGTCGGATATAGATTTAATTGGATACAGATTATCGGATAATTTTTAATCTTTTTTGAAAATTTGATAATTATATAGGAGTAATAATTTTATATTTTGTTATAATTATTGATAATTTTTAATTAATAAATAATAATATATTAATATATTCGGATATCCATATTTAAAATCTGGATAATATCCTATCAGTTTTTAGATAAGGTCAGATATTTTTGGATACAAATACGAATGCATATATTAAATTACAGATTCAAATTTGGATGCGACTATTGAAATATTTGGCTGGATAGTTGGATACAGATTCGGATTCGAATATAATCGGATACAGTATCGGATCGGTCTGATATTGACCGTACCCCTTTCACCCCTAATTATAAGTATATATATTATACAAATATATAGTACTATATTTATTCAATTAGACGAAGTTAAAAGATGTATATCATAGTAAATCTTTTTAATTTATGTAGTGTTATTATACCGTTTATATTAATTAATAATTTCTTAAAAATATAGGATCGGTAACCACCTTATATATATATATATCAACCATTCAAAATTAGATTGAGATCTTCTAAAATAATAACAAATCACTATGCTAAATAAAAAGTTGGGAAAAAATAAACAACTAATTTAAATCATTCCTATCCAATTTATTAGATTATTCCCAATTTTTCCGAATTCAATTAAATAATGATTGTTTTCTACTTTATAGTGAACTTAAATAAATTAAAAAATATGTAAAAAAAATGTACCCAAAAGGTAAGATGTCAAAAAGGGAATAATCTATTAACAAAATGGAAAAAATACAAATAAAAAATAAAGTGGAAATATCTCCAAATTCATTCTCTTCAGTTTTTTTTTTCAAATTTTGAATAAAGAAAAAAAAACAAACAATAAAAAAATCAACATAAAATAGATTCATGATATACAAAGATTTTGAGTAGTATACAAAGGAGAATCATAAAAATAATTTGTAGAGTATGACTTAATTGTAATCTTGAATTACAACATGTAATCCTGTAAAAGTCATTGGAAAACCATTAGAAATATATATTTAATAGTACATAAGAAAAAATAAAAAAAACCCACTAATATTCACGTTTGAGTAAAAAAAAATCTTACATGAATAGCAAGACGAAGAATATATTGTAATCTGAGAAAAATTAACCTGCAACAGAAGAAATATATGAAAATATTGGGGTGTGAAACATTGTAATACATGAGAAGAAGAAACAAAAGACATTGTTTTAAATATAAAATCAATGTTGAGAAGACATAAACAAAGAATGAAGAAATAAAATGTGAGGTGATGAGAATTTCAAGACAACCATGATATTAGATAAATGAATGGAATATTTATAGAGAAATAGGAGGAGGTTATGGAGATAAATATGCAAATATTGGATGAATAGAATCAAATTTGACGTGATCTTCTAAAAATATATAATACTTTAAATTAGTTAAAGATATTATAATATTTTATTAAGAATTTGTTAGGATATTGATGAATATTGATAAAAGAATTATATTAAACGTATATTAATTAATATAGGATATTAATATATATTTATGGATATTTCAATATATAATATTAAAATTTTAGGATTAAACATTGTTGGATGAATTAAATGTGATTGTTGAAAAAAGGGGGTGGGGAAGTGGGGGGAAACTTGACTATATTACTTTTATATATACTAGTCCAACCCGCCCGCGGTACCCGCGGGCAAGTAAATTTGGGAGTAATATATTTATATGTTAATGAATAAAATAATAAGTAATTAGTATTATTATTAACTCATACTACAATCAAGATATAATTTATATATTACCATCGTCAATGAAAATTCTATAATTTTAGAATTTGTTCAGTTAAACAAAATATTATTTGTGGATTTGTTCCATCAGATAACTGTTAATTTTACACAAAAAAAAAACAAAATCGAACTTTCTTCTTACATGGGATACATTTCTAGTTTTAATTTTATTTATTATTTCTATTTTTAACAATTTTAAATGAAATATGCAGCTTTGGCCCTTTAAGTAATAAAAATAGTGTATATTGTTGTGTTTGGAAGGAAATGAATGGTGTGCTGCTGCTTCTGCTGATTCAATGAATCCAGGAAAACTTGATAGTTATATACACTATATGAGGTAAACTGTTAGTACTTCCCGCCCGCGGTACCCGCGGGATGTAAATTTAAAAAACATATAAAATAAATTTAAAGGTAGATCTAATTTTATTATATTAGTATTATAATTATTATTAAATAAATTATTGATGTGTATAGCCAAAAAAATAAATTATTGATGTGTGCTTAAATTGGTCAGTCCGCGCGCTGCTGGCCTGAAAAGTGACAAAAAAAAATATATATTATATATTTTCTTGTAACTTAAAAAGAAACCAAATCCTTCAATAAGTAACATATATTAACATCTACCAAAAACCTAATATTTTTTCGTCGATGCAAAAATTCAATTTGTTATTTTTATTTTCGGGGCATTTAATGTAAGATCTAAAATCTGGACCTTCAAGAACACTCCAACATGCTCTAGAGATTGACCTTGGCTCTTGTTGATGATAGTCATAGCATAACAAACAATTAGTGGAAACTGACGTCTTGAAAATTTAAACGGTATTCTATGATCAGATCAGGTCAAACTCATTCGTGGAATAAGCCCTCTATCTCCATTGCTTTCGCGAGTCAATACTTCACCTCCAGGACATTTTTTCCCATTATTATCGGAACCAATGTACTGCGAGTCAATAATTCACCCCAGGACATTTTTCCCATTCTTAATGGACCAAAGTAATGCCAGTCAATACTTCACCATCAAAGATATTTTTTTCACACTACTGTCGGAACCTCTGTACTGCGAGTCAATACTTCAACCCCAGGATATTTTTTCTCATTCTTGTCGGAACCAATGTACTTCCGGTCAATACTTCACCCTCCATGATATTTCTTCCCACTCTCATCGAAACCAATGTACTGCCAGTCAATGCACCCTCCAACACTTTTTCCACAGATCACCAGGAGAAGTTATGAAACACGATAAAAAAATATAAACAAAAGGGATTTCTCAAAATATGTGAATATGCCCAATAATATCTCATATAACACAATTCGCCCTATACTATAACGCCTTATTACACGTGATGCGGTAATATATAACTGGCCGTATCTAAAACTGGATCATTCAGGAACACTCCAACATGCTTTAGAGATTGACATTGGCTCTTGTTGATGTCATAGCATAGAAAACAATTAGTGGAAACTGGCGTCTTGAAAATTTAAACAGTATTCTATGACCACATGAGGTCAAACTCATTCGTGGAATAAGCATGTTAGCTCCACTGCTTTCGAGAGTCAATACTTCACCTCCAGGATATTTTTTTCCATTCTTATCGGAAGGAATATACTGCCAATGAATACTTTATCCCCCCAGGACATTTTTTCTCATTCTTGTCGGAACCAATCTACTGTCAGTCAATACTTTACCCTCCAGGATATTTTTTCCCACTCTTGTCGGAACCAATATACTGCAAGTCAATCATTCACCCTACAGGACATTTTATTCCATTTTTTCGCGTATACTTCACCCTCCAGCATTCTATCAATGGATATATACTGCCAACGCTTTTCCATATATCACCAAGAGAAGTTATGAAACACGATAGCAGGATAGTAACAAAAGCGATTTCTCAAAATAGGTGCAGAGGCCCAATGATAACTCATGTAACACAATTCACCTTTTACCCTAACAACTTATTACACTGATGCAGCAATATATAACTGACCGTGTCTAAAAACTGGAGCTTCGGGAAAAATCCAACTTGGTTTAGAGATAGACGTTGCCTCTTATTGATACTCATAGCATAACAAACAATTAATGGAACCGGCATCTTGAAAATTTAAACGGTATTCTATGATCAGATGAGGTCAAACTCATTCGTGGAATAAGCACTCTATCTCCATTGCTTTCGCGAGTCAATACTTCACCCAGGATATTTTTTCCCATTATTTTCGGAACCAATGTATTGCGAGTCAATAATTCATCCCAGGACATTTTTCCCATTCTTAATGGACCAATGTAATGCGAGTCAATACTTCACCCTCCAAGATATTTTTTTCACACTACTGTCGAAACATATATACTGCGAGTCAATACTTCAGCCCCAGGATATTTTTGCCCATTCTTGTCGGAACCAATGTATTGCCGGTCAATACTTTATCCTCTAAGACATTTCTTTCCACCATCGGAACCAATGTACTGCCAGTCAATGCTTCACCCTCCAACACTTTTTCCACAGATCACCAGGAGAAGTTATGAAACACGATAACATAATAGAAACAAAAGGGATTTCTCAAAATATGTGAATAGGCCCGATGATATCTCATATAACACAATTCACCCTATACCCTAACGCCTTATTACACGTGATGCAGCAATATATAACTGGCCGTGTCTAAAAACTGGATCTTTCAGGAACACTCCAACATGCTTTAGAGATTGACATTGGTTCTTGTTGATGTCATAGCATAACAAACAATTAGTGGAATCTGACATATTGAAAATTTAAACAATATTCTATGATCACATGAGGTCAAACTCATTCATGGAATAAGCATGCTATCTCCACTGCTTTCGTGAGTCAATACTTCACCCCCAAGACACTTTTTTCCATTCTTATCGGAAGGAATATACTGCCAATCAATACTTCATCCCCCCAGGATATTTTTTCTCATTCTTGTCGGAACAAATCTACTGTCAGTCAATACTTCACCCTCCAGGATATTTTTCTCACTCTTGTCGGAATCTATATACTGCAAGTCAATCATTCACCCTACAGGACATTTATTCTATTTTTTTGCGAGTCAATATTTCACCCTCCAGCACTCTATCAATGGACATGTACTGCTAACACTTTTCCATATATCACCAAGAGAAGTTATGAAACACGATAGGAGAATAGAAACAAAAGCGATTTCTCAAAATAGGTGCAGAGGCCCGCTGATAACTCATGTAACACAATTCACCAAGAGAAGTTATGAAACACGATAGAAGAATAGAAACAAAAGCGATTTCTCAAAATAGGTGCAGAGGCCCGCTGATAACTTATGTAACACAATTCACCTTTTACCCTAACGACTTATTACACTGACGCAGCAATACATAACTGACCGTGTCTAAAAACTGGAGCTTCGGAAAAACTCCAACTTGGTTTAGAGATAGACGTTGCCTCTTATTGATACTTCACCCTATTGTCGAAACCAATGTACTGTCAGTCAATACTTCACCCCAGGACATTTTATCATTCTTGTTTGAACCAATGCAATGCCAGCCAATGCTTCACCCTCCAAGATATTTTTTCATACTATTATCGAACTAACATACTGTCAGTCAATACTTCACCCCCATGATACTTTTTCTCATTCTTGTCGGAATCAATGTACTGCCAGTTAATACTTCACCCACCAAGACATTTTTTCCACTCTCGTCGGAACCAATGTACTGCCAGTGTAACACCCCGGTTTTGGTAACCCAGGCCGGGATGCCACCGCCACACCTCCCTAGCAAGACACGGTTTCTCCGAGCTCACTAAAGAGATGCAAGGCTATAGTTTTTCAGAATTTAAAAATATTCAAACAGCCCATTCATATATAATTTAAAGATAATACATCAAAGTTGCAGCGGAATTTAAATATAGGGCCAACATGGCCAACACACGGGTTAAACAGGCCCGTTCATGCAAGTCGTAATTAAATGCAGGGATTTAAAATAAAGATTTTCCCTAATGTTCCCATGTATGCATATGACGATGCATATTCTTCGTACTCTGTAAGAAAAAGGAGATATATGGTTTGGGTCAGCAAAAACGCGCTGAGTAAGTTAACACATAGCATGGGTTAGGGGTTTCAAAGCCTTTAATTAAATTTAATAAAAACATTTCCACAATATTTAATTTAGCCGGCAATCCGGCGGCCGCAGCCAATTTCATAAAATCTAAGCTTTTTAATATATTTCCCGTTACGCCATCATCTCAACAATATATCATTTAGCCGGTGATCCGGCGGCCGCAGCCAATTTCAAAAGTATCATTTAGCCGGTGATCCGGCGGCCTCAGCCAATTTCAAAAGTATCATTTCTCATCATTTTTCGTTTCTTTTATAGTTCACCATTCACCAGGGCTTTTATGACCGCAATCCTCATAATCAATATTTATAAATAACCATTCGCCAGGGCTCTTATGTCCACTAGCCGTTCGCTTGGGCTCTTATGTCCACAAGCCGTTTGGTCGACCATTCGCTAGGGCTCTTATGTCCACTAGCCGTTCGCTTGGACTCTTATGTCCACAAGCCTTCTGGCCCATATTGATAATATCAAACTTGGTCACAAATCCCCAATGCAAAAGAATTCTTTTAAAGAAAATGTGTTTTTATTTGGTGTAACGGGATTTTTCAAAAGTATAGATATATCGTATTTCAACGTCTCGACCGTTTGTTTCGAATTTCAAAATCTCTTCGATTTAAAAATCATTTGGCGTCACAGTTTGCGCCTTTTTGGTTTAAAAATCCATTTCTTAGGCGATTGATCTGAAATTTGTACAGCATCTCAAAAACATCCCAATGAACAACTTTCGTGTTTTAAGTTTTTCGGAAAAACGATGGGAAGCATGTCAAAAATCGAGTTTTCTACTCAAATAGTATGCTGCCAGGATTCAGGTTTGACACCTCTCAAAGATTTGACTATTTGACATATCAAATGGACTTAAAAAATTCTGAACTTTTACAGGCACATACTAGACTTGATTTCCAACAACTTTTGTTTAGAACTCAAAGATTGGTTCGGGCTAGAAATGATAGGAATAAGCTCCTCAAGATCGGTTATGAAATCTGTCATCCTTTGACAATTCTTAAAAACGCAGAATATGTCCGACACGTTTTGGGGTATCAAAACTTGATGAAAATTTCTGAAATTTTTACACAATATAGCTTAAGATCTTTGGATCAAAATCTTAGTTTTGAGTTTTCAGGTTTGAACACTCGAAGTAATAGAAATATGCTCATCAAGTTCGGTTAAGAAATCTGTCAAGGTTCTTGACATTGGTACTAACGCAGATCGGATCGGCTCAGATTCGGAGGCTCAAATCTCAACGAAACATTCTAAAAACTTACAGTAATGTTCTAAACTCATAGATCTACAACTTTTATGTTCAACACCAATCCTAGATCGGCCTAGATCCATGGTCAAAATAACCAACAAGATTGAGAGTGAAATCTGCCAAAGTTCTAAGATTCAGATTTAATACTCTTCGGTTTTGGGTTGGTTTCAGGTTTCAAAACATCATGAAAAATTCCAAAATTTTTACAGAAGCTAAATCAAAGTCTTAGGAACACTTTTCATGTTTTGAGTTTTATTGTTTGAGCAGCTTTAGAGGTTCGAAAAATTCATACGAAAACGCTGCGTTGAGGGTTTCTCTTGTTGACAGATTTTTATTAACTTTCTTGAGTTGAATCTCTATGTTTGGTTGCATTTTAAGTCACCCAAAACCATAGTAAGGTTAACTTACAAAGATTGTGTTCTTGAGTCGTCCAAACACCTACGAACGGATCTACGAAACGCAAAGTTCCCGACTTTGGCCACGAACGTATTTGCAATCAACGATTCAAGAGTTAGATTGGGGATTTGAGAGGAAAAACGAGATTGAGAACCTAAGATACTACTTACCAAAGATCTAAGCACTGTGATCCTTGATCTACACACTTCCTCGGTCGGATTTGGTTGCCGGAAAGTTGCCGGAAGTTCGCCGGAAAGGTGTTTTGGCTTTGGGAGAGTTTTGGGAGTGTTTTTGGGTGAAGAAATGAAGTAGATGGGTGATAATGGGGTGTTGGGGGTGTATTTTTGCCATTAAAGGGACAAAAATCCGACAATGGATCGGCTGCTACAGTACCCGCACGTGCTACAGTACTGCTACAGTAGACACGTGCTACAGTGACTTTTAATTTTTTTTTTTTTTTTTTTTTATTATTAAGATTCCTTCTCTACAAAAATAAAAATCATAATGTGGGAATTATTCGTGATTGTTGGGACAATTCGATAAACTCGTTTCGAGTTGTTATCTTCCGATAAATAATAAATTCCGCTCTCTCGGAATTATTTCGGTTTTAATAATTTAAATCCAATTCTTTATTTTTGGATTTAAATTTTCGATGGCGATTTCTCGGGTATTACAGCCAGTCAATTCTTTACCCTATATAAAAAGTAACCTTACAATATATTGTAAGGGGTTCCTCTATTTAAATGAATTTATTAATATTTTGAATATTCTTTTGAATTTTATGTTATTAATTAATAGATCTTTTTCTAATAATCTCTTGTATATATCCTGGCAAATTAAATTTTCTTACTAATACAATCAACACTAATCAAATTTCTTTGGTATTTTATCCTTTTAGTATTATAATAACTCATACACCTGCATTATGGACCTACAAATGGAAGACAATATAAAAAAACCTAAAATAAATAGAGATGTTGAGAGAAATTTAAAAATATTAAAATATATGTGAACGAAACATTAAACGTACAGGAAAACAAATAATACATAATGCAATTTTTCTTATATAAGTTATTTGTTAAAAAAATCCTTATCATATCCTGCGCAGCAAAAAAAAAAAGAAATAAAATCTAATAACAAAAAAAAGTAGTTTTATAATTTCAAGTATATGATATATTTTAATTTTATCCGTTATGTTTTCCTATACACTGGTATTACCATTATTATTTATAGAAATAAAAAGTAATAACTAAAATTGTAGTATTTTTCATAAATTAATAAATAAAATAAATATTTTGAATCGATGCAATATTTTGCCTATTAATTAATGAATTTGATTTTAGCTTTCCCCCCTCTCTATTTGTAACATCCGGTATAGCATATGCGAGTACCATTCCAACCCCATAAAATTAAAATAATGATACATAATAAGTCAAGCTTACTACAATAAAAATATTTTGTGTTTAAATAATTTTAGAATGAGATATGAGTGTTATTTATCCGTAGTAAAGATAATTTAAAGTCAAATTATATGACCATTTTAAGATGAAAATTTATTTATGTTAAAATATTAAAACTAAAAATATTTAGAATAATTGGACAGGTGTATTAGTTATATAATTTTGACATCATTTAAAATCACATTTGCGATATGGAAGTAAGATAAAAAAAAAAATTATAATCATATTTAATAGAGGCACCATGTATTCAATACAATTATCACCTATCGATTAAATCTATTAAAATTATTTTTGAATAATGATTTTGAATTGAATAAGATCATGAATAATGATTTACTATTAAAATATAGTTATAACATTTCCAAAGAATTTATATCATAATAAATAAATAAAATTAAAAACACAAATAGAATCCAAATAATGGATTTCCAATTTTATAAACAAAGATATTTTCATTTTCTATATAGAATTAAAGACAAAATATGTAACGCCCCGAAAATTTAAAACCAAATTTCTGTGACGTCACTGCCGTGTTACCTCTCTTAAACTGTTGGCCAATCAATTTAAGATCAATAACACGTAGCCAAGTAACAGGAAGCCAATGAATCATAATACAAATCCAGAAAGGAAACCTCACATCATAACAGACGTCCGGCTTACAAGCCTTATTCATGCGACATAACAGTCGACACATCAGTCTCATCTCAACCTGTCAGAGATATCAAGTACACACAAGACAGAACATAATGTACCGATCGGTACCACAAGCAGTACGAGACAAGGTAATAGAGTCATAGCATATTATTCAAGACAAGCACATAGGTCCACAACATGCAAATGCATCTCTAGGTAGATCACTCATCCCCAAACCCCACATCGTGCTCAGGCTCTGCGTCCTCCCCGGGAATATCTATACAGGAAAACATAGCAAGGGTCAGTACAAGGTACTGAGCAAGAATAGAAGAATCGGCATAAGGGGAAACAAGAATTAACTTGATTCCCTAGAAGTATATTTATACATATAGGTGGAGATATATTCCATTTTTAAACATTTATTAGGCATAACATAAAAATTGAGCAGAGCAAATAAGTAAACATCACACCGTCCCATACCGGTGCTTCAACCACTGCAAATAAGATGAATGATGGATGATGAGATGAAATGTTATGACCTAGGATGTCTATCTACCCTAAATGCAACACATAAGCATGCCTAGCGCGCACCTAGGTACCATGGTCGGTATTCCCTCCCATATAAGGGTCCACACCCCTTAATGGTCGAGAGACATACCCACAGTGCCCCCGCCGCGGACACTAACAGCTGAAATCATGGCTTACGGCAAGCGGGTCAGGCAAAGGGTCATGAGCCCTCTCCAGCCAAAATCAGACTAGGATATAAATCCTTTCTAGTCTCAATGCTTCTGGGTAGCGATCCCACTATGCCCAATCGGATACCGACTCGTAAGCATAGCGTATCCTACCGTCGTGGCATTTCATATCATCACAGATATTCACATATCATCACAGATATTCACATATCATCACAGATATTCACATATCATCACAGTATCAATGCTTCTGGGTAGCGATCCCACTATGCCCAATCGGATACCGACTCGTAAGCATAGCGTATCCTACCGTCGTGGCATTTCATATCATCACAGATATTCACATATCATCACAGATATTCACATATCATCACAGTATCAATGCTTCTGGGTAGCGATCCCACTATGCCCAATCGGATACCGACTCGTAAGCATAGCGTATCCTACCGTCGTGGCATTTCATATCATCACAGATATTCAGATTCAATTCAATCACATGTCCATACGTAAATCAACGCATCAGGACAAAATAAACAACTCATCTCGAGTTAAGTATAATCAGGGGTGTGCCAAGTCCCACGTATCGGCATCAACAACTCATCGCGAGTTAAGTATCAAAGGTGTGCCAAGCCCCACATATCGGCACCAACGCATATTCAGATTCAATTCCACACATGTCAATACGTAAATTACGCGTCATGACAAAATAAACAACTCACCACGAGTTAAGTGTCAAGGGTGTGCCAAGCCCCACATATCGGCACCAACACTCACATCAACATAGAAGCGAAACGAGACTCGATCTCAACTAAGGCATAGTAGATCACCGCTAATCGCAACTAAGTTCAAAGATTGTGAGCATAATGATAGTTATGGCATGCTAGAAGCATAAGAAGAACTAAGGAAACACGAAGGACGAAGAACCGGAAGACGAGCGAACGAACCGCGCGGGCAGGGGGGGTGGCGCGCACCCGCGCGGTTTTCTCAAGAAAACCGCGCCAACCCCGCGCGGGTTTCGTCACGGGCGTCGTGACGTTCGTATCACGCGCTGCTCGCGCGCTGTTTGGCTAAAGGGCGCCCCAACTGCGCGCCGACACAACGAAAACGATGGAAATCGTGATTTCCGGCCATTCCACCGATTATGCCCCCATTTAGGCCTATCTCTACCCTTGCCTGATATGTAGATGAGTCTCCAAGCTCCTCTTCTCAACCTGCAAGCTTCCAATCAACAATTCCAAGCCTATATTGCAAGAATCAAGCTCCAAACATCATAATTCATCCAAGAACATGATTTCTTGATCTTGAAACCATTTGAAGCTTAAAAACTGAAATCAACAACACCAAAATGGTCTCAAGTACTAACCTTAGCTTCCTCAACTGATTTGAAACTCCCAAGCAAGGATTTAACACAAATTCCAAGCCGATCTACAAGAATTTCAACCCAAACTCTTCAATCCCGCCACCAACATAACACCCTCCAAAACCCACTTCAAACTTCACCCAAAACATGAATTAGATAGTGGAAATTACTTACCTCATGTTATACTATGAATCCCCCACTTGATTTGGCCCTAAAATCTCCAATTCCTCAAGAGATTGAAGATCCCCAATTGCACCAAGAGAGAGTGACGGGAATGGGAAGGGAAGGAAGAAGAAATGGGTTTCTAACACCCAATAATTCAGATTTTTAAGGGTAGAATGGATCCGGGTCGGATCGGAATGTGGGTTAAAAGGTTTACACTACTTGTCTTGACCACGTTGCACCCATTTGAGCACTTGGCTCTTATTATTTAGTGAGTTGAACTCACTTATTTCCCCCACTTGAATCTTCATTTCCTACAAAATAATCCACATACTAAGTCTTTTGTTAATTAACCGTAATTAAATTAATTAATTATGAGTTAATTAAATCGGGGTGTTACAATCTCTCCCCCTTAGGATCATTCGTCCTCGAATGAAAAAGTATGGATTAAGGTCATTACTTCACTGAATTGGAGTCAAATCCAATTCAGGATAACGCCCAGCCATGCTTTCCCCTGTCTCCCAAGTGGCACCCTCTACGCCATGTCTCGACCAAGGTACTTTCACCATTTTGATCGCCTTCTTGCGAAGTACCTTTTCTTTAGTGTCGAGAATCGCCACGGGGTATTCTTCGTATTCTAGGTTGTCATCCAACTCCTCCTCCTCCGGTTGTATAATTTTGTTAGGATCCGAGATAAACTTCCTCAACTGAGAGACGTGGAAAACGTTGTGCACCTTTCCCACCTCAGTTGGCAATTCTAACCGGTAAGCGACCTTCTCAATCTTCTTAGTGATCTCATAGGGCCTATAAATCTGGGACTCACTTTCCCCTTCTTCCCAAATCGTCTCTGATCACTCGTACCACTTCAGTGGTCTGCTCAATGAGTTCAGGACCCATCACCACTCGCTCTGAAAGATCACTCTAACACAAGGGCGTCATATCACGCACAGAACAAAAGTATACCGGATACTCTTTTCTAATTAAAGCTGCAAAAGTGACAGAAGATACTACTCGAATGTTAGGAGGGTAATAAACCACTTGCTCACCTTCTTCATTGGTGAAGGAAATCCTTGGTATCCCGCAGTCTAATCTGACTTGGTACTTAGACAGCCAATCCATTCCCAAAATCACGTCAAAATCGGCCAAATCTAGCACCACTAGATTCGCTCCGAACTCTCTCTCTTTGATGATTATCTGTGCATCGGGTTTAATCCACTGGCTTCGCATGAGGTCTCCCGAAGGTAGCGTAACAGGGAGTTGATAAGCCTCCAGTGGTCCCATATCATTATTGGTTACGAATTCCAATGATATAAACGAGCATGATGCACCCGAATCATATAAGGCATAAGCAGGCACATTGTCAACTAGTATAGTACCTACGCATTTAATAACATAAGGCACTACGGCACTACCTGGGGCACTGGTTACAGATGGTTACGTCGATCAAGATTGAAATTGAACAATGGGCAACTTACCAGTCATGACATCATCTCGCCCATCTAGCTCAGCCCGCTCAATCACATTGAGGCGGCCCCCACGGTTCCCCTGTGGTCCACGACCTCTGTCTGCACCTCGTCTACGCGACGCATTCCCACCAGACGCATCTGAAGTAGATCCTCCTACTCGACCTACCAACTGTGGGCACTGCGACCTCAAATGTCCTTGCTGTCCGCAATTCCAGCAGTGGGGTCCGCTTCTATACGGTGGCTGTGCATAAGTCTGAGGCCTAGAGGTCTCTCCACCGCTTCTCGGCCTCGTCTGCCTATGTTGGGGTCTAGCCGGCCCCCCTGACTCCCTACGACGAGCGGCCCACACGCGCTGCACATCAGCACGAGCTCTTTCAATGAATAAAGCCTGATCATATGCTGAAGCTAAGCAGGCGTGTTGGTTGCTAAACCCAGTCCGGATCTCAGCCTTCAATCCATCCACAAACTTCGAAACCTTATCTTCCTCATCAGCAACTAGCATTGGTACGTATGACATGAATTCCACAAAACGACCATAGTACTCAGACACTGTCATATTTCCTGCTTGCTCTAAGTTGAGAAATTCCCTCTTTTTAACATTCATCATCTGTGTGGTGAAAAAGTGGGATCTCAAAGCATGACAGAAAACTCCCCATGAGAAGTTGGGTCTCGCCATAAGCTCTCTCTTACGCGACCTCCACCAATGGAGAGCTGGTCCAGTAAGATACTGCCGTCCCACCCTGACCTTCCAATCCTCTGGGCAGTCTATATTCTCGAAGATCTCCTCCATATGATAAATCCAATCAGTCAGAGCAACCGGGTCTACTCCTCCACTAAAGACCGGCGGTTGATAATGCCTTGCTAGATGCACGTAATCCACGGGTCTGGGTGGTGGTTGTGCAGGTTGATTCGCCTGCCCTTGATACATCCCATGCATAGCATTAAACATATGTTGCATAAACTGAGGATCAATGGGCATCTGCACCGGTGGCGGTGGTGGTGGAGGCACTGGTTCGTCCTCATAGTTCAAGTCATCCTCCACCTCTACAGGTTCCTCAATTGGAACATTTTCCACGTGATCATTGCCAAGTCCACCATTCTCATGGCACTGTCCACGACCCCCAGTAGCTGGCCCCTGATTCCTACGAGGCCTTCCCCTCCTCCTGGGCTCTCCATCCCGGCGCGGCGGCATCCTATATTCGTAACGTAACGAGATATTCAGTAACACTCGGTAAATAAGAATAATTCTTTACCGAACATCGATTATTAAGTATAGATCTCCCGGAATATCCCCAAGGATTGATCCTGGTTTGATTCACAAACCACAATCCACCCCTATAGGGAACGCAGATAACCAGAAACAATGCAATTAACAAGAATATAAGCAGAACCAGATGCAATTCCTACACTATATGCTTTCCCCCACACATCTCACCACATGCTTGTGTTAGAATTCTAAGCACATACGAGCAAACATGGCTCTGATACCAAATGTAACGCCCCGAAAATTTAAAACCAAATTTCTGTGACGTCACTGCCGTGTTACCTCTCTTAAACTGTTGGCCAATCAATTTAAGATCAATAACACGTAGCCAAGTAACAGGAAGCCAATGAATCATAATACAAATCCAGAAAGGAAACCTCACATCATAACAGACGTCCGGCTTACAAGCCTTATTCATGCGACATAACAGTCGACACATCAGTCTCATCTCAACCTGTCAGAGATATCAAGTACACACAAGACAGAACATAATGTACCGATCGGTACCACAAGCAGTACGAGACAAGGTAATAGAGTCATAGCATATTATTCAAGACAAGCACATAGGTCCACAACATGCAAATGCATCTCTAGGTAGATCACTCATCCCCAAACCCCACATCGTGCTCAGGCTCTGCGTCCTCCCCGGGAATATCTATACAGGAAAACATAGCAAGGGTCAGTACAAGGTACTGAGCAAGAATAGAAGAATCGGCATAAGGGGAAACAAGAATTAACTTGATTCCCTAGAAGTATATTTATACATATAGGTGGAGATATATTCCATTTTTAAACATTTATTAGGCATAACATAAAAATTGAGCAGAGCAAATAAGTAAACATCACACCGTCCCATACCGGTGCTTCAACTACAAGGTACTGAGCAAGAATAGAAGAATCGGCATAAGGGGAAACAAGAATTAACTTGATTCCCTAGAAGTATATTTATACATATAGGTGGAGATATATTCCATTTTTAAACATTTATTAGGCATAACATAAAAATTGAGCAGAGCAAATAAGTAAACATCACACCGTCCCATACCGGTGCTTCAACCACTGCAAATAAGATGAATGATGGATGATGAGATGAAATGTTATGACCTAGGATGTCTATCTACCCTAAATGCAACACATAAGCATGCCTAGCGCGCACCTAGGTACCATGGTCGGTATTCCCTCCCATATAAGGGTCCACACCCCTTAATGGTCGAGAGACATACCCACAGTGCCCCCGCCGCGGACACTAACAGCTGAAATCGTGGCTTACGGCAAGCGGGTCAGGCAAAGGGTCATGAGCCCTCTCCAGCCAAAATCAGACTAGGATATAAATCCTTTCTAGTCTCAATGCTTCTGGGTAGCGATCCCACTATGCCCAATCGGATACCGACTCGTAAGCATAGCGTATCCTACCGTCGTGGCATTTCATATCATCACAGATATTCACATATCATCACAGATATTCACATATCATCACAGATATTCACATATCATCACAGTATCAATGCTTCTGGGTAGCGATCCCACTATGCCCAATCGGATACCGACTCGTAAGCATAGCGTATCCTACCGTCGTGGCATTTCATATCATCACAGATATTCACATATCATCACAGATATTCACATATCATCACAGATATTCACATATCATCACAGTATCAATGCTTCTGGGTAGCGATCCCACTATGCCCAATCGGATACCGACTCGTAAGCATAGCGTATCCTACCGTCGTGGCATTTCATATCATCACAGATATTCAGATTCAATTCAATCACATGTCCATACGTAAATCAACGCATCAGGACAAAATAAACAACTCATCTCGAGTTAAGTATAATCAGGGGTGTGCCAAGTCCCACGTATCGGCATCAACAACTCATCGCGAGTTAAGTATCAAAGGTGTGCCAAGCCCCACATATCGGCACCAACGCATATTCAGATTCAATTCCACACATGTCAATACGTAAATTACGCGTCATGACAAAATAAACAACTCACCACGAGTTAAGTGTCAAGGGTGTGCCAAGCCCCACATATCGGCACCAACACTCACATCAACATAGAAGCGAAACGAGACTCGATCTCAACTAAGGCATAGTAGATCACCGCTAATCGCAACTAAGTTCAAAGATTGTGAGCATAATGATAGTTATGGCATGCTAGAAGCATAAGAAAAACTAAGGAAACACGAAGGACGAAGAACCGGAAGACGAGCGAACGAACCGCGCGGGCAGGGGGGGTGGCGCGCACCCCGCGCGGTTTTCTCAAGAAAACCGCGCCAACCCCGCGCGGGTTTCGTCACGGGCGTCGTGACGTTCGTATCACGCGCTGCTCGCGCGCTGTTTGGCTAAAGGGCGCCCCAACTGCGCGCCGACACAACAGAAACGATGGAAATGGTGATTTCCGGCCATTCCACCGATTATGCCCCCATTTAGGCCTATCTCTACCCTTGCCTGATATGTAGATGAGTCTCCAAGCTCCTCTTCTCAACCTGCAAGCTTCCAATCAACAATTCCAAGCCTATATTGCAAGAATCAAGCTCCAAACATCATAATTCATCCAAGAACATGATTTCTTGATCTTGAAACCATTTGAAGCTTAAAAACTGAAATCAACAACACCAAAATGGTCTCAAGTACTAACCTTAGCTTCCTCAACTGATTTGAAACTCCCAAGCAAGGATTTAACACAAATTCCAAGCCGATCTACAAGAATTTCAACCCAAACTCTTCAATCCCGCCACCAACATAACACCCTCCAAAACCCACTTCAAACTTCACCCAAAACATGAATTAGATAGTGGAAATTACTTACCTCATGTTATACTATGAATCCCCCACTTGATTTGGCCCTAAAATCTCCAATTCCTCAAGAGATTGAAGATCCCCAATTGCACCAAGAGAGAGTGACGGGAATGGGAAGGGAAGGAAGAAGAAATGGGTTTCTAACACCCAATAATTCAGATTTTTAAGGGTAGAATGGATCCGGGTCGGATCGGAATGTGGGTTAAAAGGTTTACACTACTTGTCTTGACCACGTTGCACCCATTTGAGCACTTGGCTCTTATTATTTAGTGAGTTGAACTCACTTATTTCCCCCACTTGAATCTTCATTTCCTACAAAATAATCCACATACTAAGTCTTTTGTTAATTAACCGTAATTAAATTAATTAATTATGAGTTAATTAAATCGGGGTGTTACAATCTCTCCCCCTTAGGATCATTCGTCCTCGAATGAAAAAGTATGGATTAAGGTCATTACTTCACTGAATTGGAGTCAAATCCAATTCAGGATAACGCCCAGCCATGCTTTCCCCTGTCTCCCAAGTGGCACCCTCTACGCCATGTCTCGACCAAGGTACTTTCACCATTTTGATCGCCTTCTTGCGAAGTACCTTTTCTTTAGTGTCGAGAATCGCCACGGGGTATTCTTCGTATTCTAGGTTGTCATCCAACTCCTCCTCCTCCGGTTGTATAATTTTGTTAGGATCCGAGATAAACTTCCTCAACTGAGAGACGTGGAAAACGTTGTGCACCTTTCCCACCTCAGTTGGCAATTCTAACCGGTAAGCGACCTTCTCAATCTTCTTAGTGATCTCATAGGGCCTATAAATCTGGGACTCACTTTCCCCTTCTTCCCAAATCGTCTCTGATCACTCGTACCACTTCAGTGGTCTGCTCAATGAGTTCAGGACCCATCACCACTCGCTCTGAAAGATCACTCTAACACAAGGGCGTCATATCACGCACAGAACAAAAGTATACCGGATACTCTTTTCTAATTAAAGCTGCAAAAGTGACAGAAGATACTACTCGAATGTTAGGAGGGTAATAAACCACTTGCTCACCTTCTTCATTGGTGAAGGAAATCCTTGGTATCCCGCAGTCTAATCTGACTTGGTACTTAGACAGCCAATCCATTCCCAAAATCACGTCAAAATCGGCCAAATCTAGCACCACTAGATTCGCTCCGAACTCTCTCTCTTTGATGATTATCTGTGCATCGGGTTTAATCCACTGGCTTCGCATGAGGTCTCCCGAAGGTAGCGTAACAGGGAGTTGATAAGCCTCCAGTGGTCCCATATCATTATTGGTTACGAATTCCAATGATATAAACGAGCATGATGCACCCGAATCATATAAGGCATAAGCAGGCACATTGTCAACTAGTATAGTACCTACGCATTTAATAACATAAGGCACTACGGCACTACCTGGGGCACTGGTTACAGATGGTTACGTCGATCAAGATTGAAATTGAACAATGGGCAACTTACCAGTCATGACATCATCTCGCCCATCTAGCTCAGCCCGCTCAATCACATTGAGGCGGCCCCCACGGTTCCCCTGTGGTCCACGACCTCTGTCTGCACCTCGTCCACGCGACGCATTCCCACCAGACGCATCTGAAGTAGATCCTCCTACTCGACCTACCAACTGTGGGCACTGCGACCTCAAATGTCCTTGCTGTCCGCAATTCCAGCAGTGGGGTCCGCTTCTATACGGTGGCTGTGCATAAGTCTGAGGCCTAGAGGTCTCTCCACCGCTTCTCGGCCTCGTCTGCCTATGTTGGGGTCTAGCCGGCCCCCCTGACTCCCTACGACGAGCGGCCCACACGCGCTGCACATCAGCACGAGCTCTTTCAATGAATAAAGCCTGATCATATGCTGAAGCTAAGCAGGCGTGTTGGTTGCTAAACCCAGTCCGGATCTCAGCCTTCAATCCATCCACAAACTTCGAAACCTTATCTTCCTCATCAGCAACTAGCATTGGTACGTATGACATGAATTCCACAAAACGACCATAGTACTCAGACACTGTCATATTTCCTGCTTGCTCTAAGTTGAGAAATTCCCTCTTTTTAACATTCATCATCTGTGTGGTGAAAAAGTGGGATCTCAAAGCATGACAGAAAACTCCCCATGAGAAGTTGGGTCTCGCCATAAGCTCACTCTTACGCGACCTCCACCAATGGAGAGCTGGTCCAGTAAGATACTGCCGTCCCACCCTGACCTTCCAATCCTCTGGGCAGTCTATATTCTCGAAGATCTCCTCCATATGATAAATCCAATCAGTCAGAGCAACCGGGTCTACTCCTCCACTAAAGACCGGCGGTTGATAATGCCTTGCTAGATGCACGTAATCCACGGGTCTGGGTGGTGGTTGTGCAGGTTGATTCGCCTGCCCTTGATACATCCCATGCATAGCATTAAACATATGTTGCATAAACTGAGGATCAATGGGCATCTGCACCGGTGGCGGTGGTGGTGGAGGCACTGGTTCGTCCTCATAGTTCAAGTCATCCTCCACCTCTACAGGTTCCTCAATTGGAACATTTTCCACGTGATCATTGCCAAGTCCACCATTCTCATGGCACTGTCCACGACCCCCAGTAGCTGGCCCCTGATTCCTACGAGGCCTTCCCCTCCTCCTGGGCTCTCCATCCCGGCGCGGCGGCATCCTATATTCGTAACGTAACGAGATATTCAGTAACACTCGGTAAATAAGAATAATTCTTTACCGAACATCGATTATTAAGTATAGATCTCCCGGAATATCCCCAAGGATTGATCCTGGTTTGATTCACAAACCACAATCCACCCCTATAGGGAACGCAGATAACCAGAAACAATGCAATTAACAAGAATATAAGCAGAACCAGATGCAATTCCTACACTATATGCTTTCCCCCACACATCTCACCACATGCTTGTGTTAGAATTCTAAGCACATACGAGCAAACATGGCTCTGATACCAAATGTAACGCCCCGAAAATTTAAAACCAAATTTCTGTGACGTCACTGCCGTGTTACCTCTCTTAAACTGTTGGCCAATCAATTTAAGATCAATAACACGTAGCCAAGTAACAGGAAGCCAATGAATCATAATACAAATCCAGAAAGGAAACCTCACATCATAACAGACGTCCGGCTTACAAGCCTTATTCATGCGACATAACAGTCGACACATCAGTCTCATCTCAACCTGTCAGAGATATCAAGTACACACAAGACAGAACATAATGTACCGATCGGTACCACAAGCAGTACGAGACAAGGTAATAGAGTCATAGCATATTATTCAAGACAAGCACATAGGTCCACAACATGCAAATGCATCTCTAGGTAGATCACTCATCCCCAAACCCCACATCGTGCTCAGGCTCTGCGTCCTCCCCGGGAATATCTATACAGGAAAACATAGCAAGGGTCAGTACAAGGTACTGAGCAAGAATAGAAGAATCGGCATAAGGGGAAACAAGAATTAACTTGATTCCCTAGAAGTATATTTATACATATAGGTGGAGATATATTCCATTTTTAAACATTTATTAGGCATAACATAAAAATTGAGCAGAGCAAATAAGTAAACATCACACCGTCCCATACCGGTGCTTCAACTACAAGGTACTGAGCAAGAATAGAAGAATCGGCATAAGGGGAAACAAGAATTAACTTGATTCCCTAGAAGTATATTTATACATATAGGTGGAGATATATTCCATTTTTAAACATTTATTAGGCATAACATAAAAATTGAGCAGAGCAAATAAGTAAACATCACACCGTCCCATACCGGTGCTTCAACCACTGCAAATAAGATGAATGATGGATGATGAGATGAAATGTTATGACCTAGGATGTCTATCTACCCTAAATGCAACACATAAGCATGCCTAGCGCGCACCTAGGTACCATGGTCGGTATTCCCTCCCATATAAGGGTCCACACCCCTTAATGGTCGAGAGACATACCCACAGTGCCCCCGCCGCGGACACTAACAGCTGAAATCGTGGCTTACGGCAAGCGGGTCAGGCAAAGGGTCATGAGCCCTCTCCAGCCAAAATCAGACTAGGATATAAATCCTTTCTAGTCTCAATGCTTCTGGGTAGCGATCCCACTATGCCCAATCGGATACCGACTCGTAAGCATAGCGTATCCTACCGTCGTGGCATTTCATATCATCACAGATATTCACATATCATCACAGATATTCACATATCATCACAGATATTCACATATCATCACAGTATCAATGCTTCTGGGTAGCGATCCCACTATGCCCAATCGGATACCGACTCGTAAGCATAGCGTATCCTACCGTCGTGGCATTTCATATCATCACAGATATTCACATATCATCACAGATATTCACATATCATCACAGATATTCACATATCATCACAGTATCAATGCTTCTGGGTAGCGATCCCACTATGCCCAATCGGATACCGACTCGTAAGCATAGCGTATCCTACCGTCGTGGCATTTCATATCATCACAGATATTCAGATTCAATTCAATCACATGTCCATACGTAAATCAACGCATCAGGACAAAATAAACAACTCATCTCGAGTTAAGTATAATCAGGGGTGTGCCAAGTCCCACGTATCGGCATCAACAACTCATCGCGAGTTAAGTATCAAAGGTGTGCCAAGCCCCACATATCGGCACCAACGCATATTCAGATTCAATTCCACACATGTCAATACGTAAATTACGCGTCATGACAAAATAAACAACTCACCACGAGTTAAGTGTCAAGGGTGTGCCAAGCCCCACATATCGGCACCAACACTCACATCAACATAGAAGCGAAACGAGACTCGATCTCAACTAAGGCATAGTAGATCACCGCTAATCGCAACTAAGTTCAAAGATTGTGAGCATAATGATAGTTATGGCATGCTAGAAGCATAAGAAAAACTAAGGAAACACGAAGGACGAAGAACCGGAAGACGAGCGAACGAACCGCGCGGGCAGGGGGGGTGGCGCGCACCCCGCGCGGTTTTCTCAAGAAAACCGCGCCAACCCCGCGCGGGTTTCGTCACGGGCGTCGTGACGTTCGTATCACGCGCTGCTCGCGCGCTGTTTGGCTAAAGGGCGCCCCAACTGCGCGCCGACACAACAGAAACGATGGAAATGGTGATTTCCGGCCATTCCACCGATTATGCCCCCATTTAGGCCTATCTCTACCCTTGCCTGATATGTAGATGAGTCTCCAAGCTCCTCTTCTCAACCTGCAAGCTTCCAATCAACAATTCCAAGCCTATATTGCAAGAATCAAGCTCCAAACATCATAATTCATCCAAGAACATGATTTCTTGATCTTGAAACCATTTGAAGCTTAAAAACTGAAATCAACAACACCAAAATGGTCTCAAGTACTAACCTTAGCTTCCTCAACTGATTTGAAACTCCCAAGCAAGGATTTAACACAAATTCCAAGCCGATCTACAAGAATTTCAACCCAAACTCTTCAATCCCGCCACCAACATAACACCCTCCAAAACCCACTTCAAACTTCACCCAAAACATGAATTAGATAGTGGAAATTACTTACCTCATGTTATACTATGAATCCCCCACTTGATTTGGCCCTAAAATCTCCAATTCCTCAAGAGATTGAAGATCCCCAATTGCACCAAGAGAGAGTGACGGGAATGGGAAGGGAAGGAAGAAGAAATGGGTTTCTAACACCCAATAATTCAGATTTTTAAGGGTAGAATGGATCCGGGTCGGATCGGAATGTTGGTTAAAAGGTTTACACTACTTGTCTTGACCACGTTGCACCCATTTGAGCACTTGGCTCTTATTATTTAGTGAGTTGAACTCACTTATTTCCCCCACTTGAATCTTCATTTCCTACAAAATAATCCACATACTAAGTCTTTTGTTAATTAACCGTAATTAAATTAATTAATTATGAGTTAATTAAATCGGGGTGTTACAAAATAATTGTAACAATTTCACATTACCATACATTAAATTAAAACGGATTGCTCGATGAAGCAAAATAGTAAAACCATATACATCAATCAAAAATTATTTTTTACTTTAATTTAACTCATCATATACACTTATATATAGTATATATTTGAAAATAGACTTGAAAATGTAAGATGCAAAAATACTATTAACTGTACTTTCAAAGTGTACATATATTTTTACCTATTATCTAAAAGTATAGAAATATAACTATACTTTTTAATTATTTTTAACTTATTTATTGTATCCATTTAATAATTATTTAAATGTAAAATCATTGACATCACTTTTACCTGAAGTTCGTGAACTATAACATAATTAATAAGTTTATATCTATGTTAAAACAATTATTCAAGATATGCCATTTTTTGGTTAAACTATATAATATTGTTCTAATAAACTCATTCATAATTATATACATATTGTGTGGTTTGGGCTCCCACACATCTTTGCCAACACATAAGCTTCTTGTTTACCAAAAAAAATATACATATTATATCAACACTATTGTATCGTAAATGCATAATAGTAATTTTTATTACTAAAATAAGAATACTATTGTCTATATCGTAAATTCTTGTCCCAATAATATTTTTATTGGATTAATTTAGGTAAACAAATCATTTTTAGAAAAATTCGTACACTATTTTTATTAAATTGACAGTAGTCCATATACATTTTATTTTCTTGATAATATAATAGTATAATAAATTAATAATGTAGTAGTATAAAATGTAAATAGTATTCCAATACTTCGAAAATTGTTATACATTATTTTTTGAGAAGCCATTAAAGGCCTGAATAAATTTGTTATACATTTAATTCAATTATTAGGTTTCAATGTGTATTTATATGCATGTCAAATGATAAATGAGAATAGTAATAATACAGTTGTTTATTTATTTATTTATACGGAAATGGTACACTTTCTAACTATATTTAAATAATGATAACTTGATATATTAATTTAAATAATATAAATACATCTTTATCATTACGTCTCATTGTTAATATATTATTAGTTCCAATGCCTTGAATTAATATGAATCAAAGCAAATTAAAAATATTACTAAATCAATTTTTATTAGTTCACGCTCATTGTTAAATATATTTTTAATATATTTATCATTACACTATCCAAAATACCACATTAATTATATATATTACTCTTTAAGACTAAAATGTCGTTTAAAAACAAAATTATATGACTATTTAACATGCTATTGAAGTAACATTAAAGCAATATTTATGCAAAAGAAAATTATAAATTACTATATTATACGGTGAAATTAAATATTTTTGAAGAGAACAAAAATAATTATTTTTATTTTAATCCTTAACAATAGCCTATAGCATAGGCGATTATCATTCCCAACTCCAAAAAAAAAAAAAAATATAGTATATATTACTAATTCTATTTCTATCCACATATAGGTTGTAAAAAGTAATAAAAAAAAAGGTCTACGCACATATGTAAAAAAGTAATTAATCTGTCTAACGATCAATTTACAATTAATATATATCTTTTAAAATGGTTGGGAACCAAAACCACACAAAATTGTTTCCCGGCTTCGGCTTCGCCAAAAAAAAAAAAACCACACAAATTATGTTTTAAAATATTACTGTATTTAAAAGTTAATACTGTTTACACATTTAATTTAGAATAATAATAATAATGGGGAAAATAACATACAGTGGGTATTGTTTAATTGAAGTATAATTGTTAACCGGGTTGAATGTATACCTAAAAGTCTCTCAATGCCTTATACTTAAATTCATTCATTCCATTATTTATATTCTATTGAATTCATTCATAGCCATGATCATTGGATCTCTAACATGATTATTATGTATAAGCAGTCATGTTTTTTGGCTAATTTTGCAATAATAATTCTTATCTACTGTATTTAACTCATTTTAGTTCTTAGAACTCGGTAAATAAAATTCCAGACTTAATATATTTTTCGTTGCTTTTTTTTTTGGAAGAGCCTATATTTTGGGTTGTTAGGTTCAAACAAACAAATTGTATATTTCACGTCGTAAAAAAAAAAAGAATTATTTGATGTAATTAGTTATAGCTTAAGCTTTATTGTAATTAGTATATTAAATATACATTTAAGAACAAATAGACAAATATATAAAAAGGGAAAAAATTTGCGATAATGCTCATACAATTATATATTTAGTCAAAATCAGTTGAAAAAATTAGGTATATTTATTTGTTGACTTAATAGCATTTTTAGAATAAAATCCAACCGATTCTACTTTTATCATTTTCTAGAGTAAGTTTTTAAATGTAATTTGTTACACTTTAAGTGCTATCTTACCGGCCCCCTATCCCTCCCTTTGATTCCCCTTTGTAATTGTGTGGCATGGGCTCCCACCACCCCTTTCCAGGCCTTCAATGGCTCTTCCAAAAAAAAAAAAAAAAGTGCTATCTTACCTCTATTATTATAAGACACATTAAACCTGAAGACAATCATTATTTGGGATAGTGGTATTATAATTTGGATATATTTTCAAGGTACTTAATCTCTATGGTTCCCAAAGACAACCATGGATACAAATATTTTATTTGTTTACGGTGATGGTAAATATACTCTGCGCTAGCTTTCCAATAATTCAAATTTTGGGGTTTGAAAAGGCACATGTTAATAAATGGTCTAGATGTAACGCCCCAAAAATTCAAATTAAATTTTCGCAAGCATTACCGCCGTACTAACAATTCCAAGCTAGTGGCCAGCTAACTTAAAATAGCTAGTACAAGGCTGAGTACAAACCTACAGTGATTATGTGATTAACCAATTATGAGCGGAAGCTAAAAACATTTAAAAACACATAAGAAGTTAATAAGTCTCTACATAAGTCCAATATTAAAGGGCTACAAGCCTCATAATCCAAAACCAGGCACCAAGCCAAATATTCCAAGTAAAAGGGGCTACCAGCCCAAAACAGTGTATCGCATATGGCCTGAGGCCGACAGAAAGTAAATCATAAGCTCACGGGCCTCAACTAACAAATAGTTTAATATCAGTCATATAATAGCAACAGAATAACACATATGCATAACTGAATGCAGTAAATACTCCTATCTAAGTGATCTCTCAAAATCCCCAAATCCCATGTAATGGTGTAGCGCCTCCAGTCAATCTACAAAACAGACAAACACAGGGAGTCAGTACAACGTACTGAGCAAGGGAATTATGTGCAGGGGAAAATAAAGGGGAGACAAATAAATAATATACAAAGTAAGGAAAGCATATATATATCATCACACCACTCCACAATGGTACTTCAACCACATCATACAAGAAATATAAATCATATAAATAAATCATCACACCGTCCCATACCGGTGCTTCAACCACAAACATACAAGAAATATAAATCATATAAATAAATCACCACACCGTCCCATACCGGTGCTTCAACCACAAACATACAATTTATGCAAGTGATGCATGACCTAACATTCACCTATCTACCCTATATGCAAATGCAATGAATATGCCTAGCCGGCAACCTAAAAACCCGGGCGATATGAACCCACAGGTGAGGATATCATCAACTCCAACCCGTTACAGGGTAACATACACCATCCCCGCAGGGACCACAGGCATCACAGCCCAAATCATCCACCCCGAAGGGCCAACAGGCATAACAGCCAATCATCTCCGGCATAACAGCCAATAATCCACCCCGAAGGGCCAACAGGCATAACAGCCAATAATCCACCCCGTAGGGCCATCGGGACTCAACAACACCTGTGAAGGCTGCCCGATCAATCAGAACAACCCATCGGGTTGATAGCCGTGAATTCCAATGCAATAACATGCATATGACAATACCATGATGTTCAAGCACCTACGCATTAGGTTCGCATGCTTCTTAACACATGAAGAACTCAATACATAGCCCCTAGGCTAAATCAGTATCAAATAAAAGTCATAATATGAGTACTTGAACAATCAACATAAACATGCTTGCCAAGTATCATTTTATTTTTCACAATAAAAATATATCATTAATTCAGAATAACATAGACCACATCAATTCAACTTAGCGGCATGTATCACTTAACACTCTGTCACATATTCGACAAGCTCAAAGATAACAAAATATAATCACAACTCCATTTTCAATTAATCAAGTCCGAAGAAATTCCCTTAGTAATATATTCTAAAATTTCTATTAAACAATCCATAGCGGATTAAATTCAGTTACCAGCTCAACATATAATTTATTTCAAAAAGAAAACTAATATATCAAAGACATCAACATTCCACGCCCAACTTATACAAAACCCATGACTTACACCATATTTAAAGAATACAAATTTCCAGTTAATATCCAGGTTATGTCATAAGACAGATTTAGCTTTCCAAAAACCATATTTTTCATATATATAAATATGTTTATAAAGACCTTTCGCAAATATTAAATTATAAAATCAAGATTAACAAATATATCTATATATTGTTTGCACACATACTATTAAAACATAATTATATGAACTGGCCTATAGACACATATTACCTCAAGCAAATAAATTGCACTATTCCCAAAAATCACCAATTGTTCCAATAATTATCTAAATCAATGGTAATCCATATCCAATAATTTTTTATAAGAAACATATTCACCTAAATAATCCTCAACAAATTTATACAGCCATCAGCTCAATATATAATTTATTTTAAAAACTAATATATTAACAACATAGGCATTCAATGCTCAACTTACATAAGATCATGACTTAAATTATATTCACTTAATATAATTTATTAAGAAATAGAAATACACCCTGGTATATGCTACAAAACTGTTAGAACTTCTCAACACAAAATATGTCTCGCATATATATTAAGTTATATAAAGTGTCTGAGATATATATATATATATATATCCATCTTTTTGAATTCACACGTACTATTCAATTACGAATATATATACACACACAAATACATATATAAATTAGTTCACAATGTTCTTCTCATCAATCATCAATTAGTGCAATAATTATACAACCATAAAAGCTTAAAACTAAACTACCAAACTTCACAATTATTCATATACATATTATCTCATAAGCCTAATTTAATCAACGGTTGCCAATTAAGCCACAGCTACTCATTCTTAAAAATTAAATGTCCAACAATTAGAAAACCCCAAATAATTCAACTTTCAACTTCGAGACTCAAAGATTACCAAGTACTCAAAAATTTCCCATCACTTAACAATTATGAAATTTTACCCAAGGAAAACAAATACACAACTGTATTCCACAAATTCCCAACTTATTAATCAAGTTATGCAAGAAATCTAATCTTCAAAAATAAATACTTAAGTAATTAACAATAAATCCCCTTCTCTACTCCCTCAACACATACGCATAGTCCCACATACCACTATGCATATAAACATATGTCTATATATATATATATATTGTCAAAGAATACTCATATTCCATTTTTACCAAAACATTCGTCAATGACAATTCCATAATCAACCAACTAAACACAACCATCAACCTAACTCACAATTAGACATTTTCCCAACATCCAAACTGCCAATTAGATCCAAAGTTCATGTTCAAAAACCAAGCATGCCCAATCTTTCACTGATAGTAAATAATACTCCCCAATTCTTCCATAAGCCTTCAATCAATTGATTATTCAAATATTCAGTAGGATACAATATTTCAAGATTGTGCAACAATGTCCAACTATCATCAATATATCGAGAAACAAGAAATCTACAAATATCAACTACACTCCACAATCAAAGATTAATGATTCCAAATACCCACAACATATTTAATAATTGCATTCAACATAGAGGATGGTATAATACGATGAGAGGAAAAAGGAAATGGAAAGAACCGGCCATCGCCGTTACCACCTTGCCGCCCTCGACAGAGGACGGCGCCATCGCTGCCACTGCCGGCCATCGCCGGTCCGACACGCAGCGGTGCACTACTGCAGAGGAGGCACCGCTCCTGCCCCGGCGTCGCACAGAGGTGTGACGCCACCTCTTGTTGCCATGGTCGGGGGCAACTGCCCCGACCTTCGTCCATCGTCGTCCACCGCGATAGCGGCGGCACCCACCGCTGTTATATATCCCAGCGAAGAAGAAAGGGAAAAAGGAAAGGGGAAGAAAAAGGGGAAAACAATGTGCAACATAAACCCTTGCCTGATTCGACGTAAATCCGAGCTTCAACAATGACTGCCTCCTTCCTTCCCTTCTTCCAGTTCCTACCGAACCCTAGTTGCATTTCCCTGCCACTCCATTCCATCAAAATCACGTTGCAGCAAAAAAGGAAAAGGAAATCAGTGTTGGGTTGGGCCATTGGTAGAGCTATTTGTTTTGGGCCTCGGTTAAAATGGCAATTGGGCTATGAATGTTTAGCCAAAGCTAATCAATTGGGTTATGCGAGTTGGGTCATTACATCCTCTCCCCTTAGGATTATTTCGTCCTCGAAATATAATAAAAAAACCAAAACATATGATGCATATAAGATAGTATAGGCTACCGAAGCATTTATCAAACCAACGGGCCATGACTATGAAGTCAATGGTTCATCTCCATAGTAGCACGAGTCTTCCGAAGAGGTGAAAGACTACTAAATTTTTTTTTTCCGGAAAACACGTTCACAAACACATACAATTGAGATACTCAAGACAGCCAACACAGTTGCTCGCAAGTCTCATACTTAGCATATAGACCGGGTATCCCCCCTCTATAACAACAAGAAGCAACAACAAATAAAACCTTCACAAAAGAGCCAAAAGCGAGAACGGTAAGAATAAACTTACTCCAACAGTTCGAAAGAGATCCGTAGAATACCACATTCAATCACCGCATGATGACAAGTCAGTCAACTCATGCCCAATATCTCATCGCATTCTGTCAAACCAAAACCATCAGGTCCATCCCGAACTCACGACCCTTGATGCCTACACTATATCATGTCACGTGTGATCACTACGAAAATTACCGCCGAAAGGCAAAGATAACGACATCTAATAGGGCATTAAGGGTACTATACCATGCTCGTGTATGAATTTCGGAGCCACAAATAGTCATGAGGCTCCACAGTCAAACAAACAATTGCAACATGACTGTCAATAAGAATGCTTCCCTAAAATAAGGGTACGATTTCATGACTCAATGAATAATTAAGAAACATATATCAGTAACATACAAACAAAGTTAGTAGAAATCTCCAACGTACAAAAGCACAATCACAAAATAGTAATATTAACATCAAAGCAATTTGCAGCACTCAACGACTACGTTGAACAAGGATCCCAACTACAGCTCACAATTTCCTTGAACTGTGACATACCCTAGTATTCGCAATTCACAAAAGCACAAGTAAATTAAATGCAGCCCTACACTACATGCATCCCCACACAGCTCACCACCTATGTCTACACCAGTTTTTAACAAAATATGAGAGCGCACAGGCTCAGATACCACTCTGTAACGCCCCAAAAATTCAAACTAAATTTTCGCAAGCATTACCGCCGTACTAACCATTCCAAGCTAGTGGCCAGCTAACTTAAAATAGCTAGTACAAGGCTGAGTACAAACCTACAGTGATTATGTGATTAACCAATTATGAGCGGAAGCTAAAAACATTTAAAAACACATAAGAAGTTAATAAGTCTCTACATAAGTCCAATATTAAAGGGCTACAAGCCTCATAATCCAAAACCAGGCACCAAGCCAAATATTCCAAGTAAAAGGGGCTACCAGCCCAAAACAGTGTATCGCATATGGCCTGAGGCCGACAGAAAGTAAATCATAAGCTCACGGGCCTCAACTAACAAATAGTTTAATATCAGTCATATAATAGCAACAGAATAACACATATGCATAACTGAATGCAGTAAATACTCCTATCTAAGTGATCTCTCAAAATCCCCAAATCCCATGTAATGGTGTAGCGCCTCCAGTCAATCTACAAAACAGACAAACACAGGGAGTCAGTACAACGTACTGAGCAAGGGAATTATGTGCAGGGGAAAATAAAGGGGAGACAAATAAATAATATACAAAGTAAGGAAAGCATATATATATCATCACACCACTCCACAATGGTACTTCAACCACATCATACAAGAAATATAAATCATATAAATAAATCATCACACCGTCCCATACCGGTGCTTCAACCACAAACATACAAGAAATATAAATCATATAAATAAATCACCACACCGTCCCATACCGGTGCTTCAACCACAAACATACAATTTATGCAAGTGATGCATGACCTAACATTCACCTATCTACCCTATATGCAAATGCAATGAATATGCCTAGCCGGCAACCTAAAAACCCGGGCGGTATGAACCCACGGGTGAGGATATCATCAACTCCAACCCGTTACAGGGTAACATACACCATCCCCGCAGGGACCACAGGCATCACAGCCCAAATCATCCACCCCGAAGGGCCAACAGGCATAACAGCCAATCATCTCCGGCATAACAGCCAATAATCCACCCCGAAGGGCCAACAGGCATAACAGCCAATAATCCACCCCGTAGGGCCATCGGGACTCAACAACACCTGTGAAGGCTGCCCGATCAATCAGAACAACCCATCGGGTTGATAGCCGTGAATTCCAATGCAATAACATGCATATGACAATACCATGATGTTCAAGCACCTACGCATTAGGTTCGCATGCTTCTTAACACATGAAGAACTCAATACATAGCCCCTAGGCTAAATCAGTATCAAATAAAAGTCATAATATGAGTACTTGAACAATCAACATAAACATGCTTGCCAAGTATCATTTTATTTTTCACAATAAAAATATATCATTAATTCAGAATAACATAGACCACATCAATTCAACTTAGCGGCATGTATCACTTAACACTCTGTCACATATTCGACAAGCTCAACGATAACATAATATAATCACAACTCCATTTTCAATTAATCAAGTCCGAAGAAATTCCCTTAGTAATATATTCTAAAATTTCTATTCAACAATCCATAGCGGATTAAATTCAGTTACCAGCTCAACATATAATTTATTTCAAAAAGAAAACTAATATATCAAAGACATCAACATTCCACGCCCAACTTATACAAAACCCATGACTTACACCATATTTAAAGAATACAAATTTCCAGTTAATATCCAGGTTATGTCATAAGACAGATTTAGCTTTCCAAAAACCATATTTTTCTTATATATAAATATGTTTATAAAGACCTTTCGCAAATATTAAATTATAAAATCAAGATTAACAAATATATCTATATATTGTTTGCACACATACTATTAAAACATAATTATATGAACTGGCCTATAGACACATATTACCTCAAGCAAATAAATTGCACTATTCCCAAAAATCACCAATTGTTCCAATAATTATCTAAATCAATGGTAATCCATATCCAATAATTTTTTATAAGAAACATATTCACCTAAATAATCCTCAACAAATTTATACAGCCATCAGCTCAATATATAATTTATTTTAAAAACTAATATATTAACAACATAGGCATTCAATGCTCAACTTACATAAGATCATGACTTAAATTATATTCACTTAATATAATTTATTAAGAAATAGAAATACACCCTGGTATATGCTACAAAACTGTTAGAACTTCTCAACACAAAATATGTCTCGCATATATATTAAGTTATATAAAGTGTCTGAGATATATATATATATATATCCATCTTTTTGAATTCACACGTACTATTCAATTACGAATATATATACACACACAAATACATATATAAATTAGTTCACAATGTTCTTCTCATCAATCATCAATTAGTGCAATAATTATACAACCATAAAAGCTTAAAACTAAACTACCAAACTTCACAATTATTCATATACATATTATCTCATAAGCCTAATTTAATCAACGGTTGCCAATTAAGCCACAGCTACTCATTCTTAAAAATTAAATGTCCAACAATTAGAAAACCCCAAATAATTCAACTTTCAACTTCGAGACTCAAAGATTACCAAGTACTCAAAAATTTCCCATCACTTAACAATTATGAAATTTTACCCAAGGAAAACAAATACACAACTGTATTCCACAAATTCCCAACTTATTAATCAAGTTATGCAAGAAATCTAATCTTCAAAAATAAATACTTAAGTAGTTAACAATAAATCCCCTTCTCTACTCCCTCAACACATACGCATAGTCCCACATACCACTATGCATATAAACATATGTCTATATATATATATATATATTGTCAAAGAATACTGATATTCCATTTTTACCAAAACATTCGTCAATGACAATTCCATAATCAACCAACTAAACACAACCATCAACCTAACTCACAATTAGACATTTTCCCAACATCCAAACTGCCAATTAGATCCAAAGTTCATGTTCAAAAACCAAGCATGCCCAATCTTTCACTGATAGTAAATAATACTCCCCAATTCTTCCATAAGCCTTCAATCAATTGATTATTCAAATATTCAGTAGGATACAATATTTCAAGATTGTGCAACAATGTCCAACTATCATCAATATATCGAGAAACAAGAAATCTACAAATATCAACTACACTCCACAATCAAAGATTAATGATTCCAAATACCCACAACATATTTAATAATTGCATTCAACATAGAGGATGGTATAATACGATGAGAGGAAAAAGGAAATGGAAAGAACCGGCCATCGCCGTTACCACCTTGCCGCCCTCGACAGAGGACGGCGCCATCGCTGCCACTGCCGGCCATCGCCGGTCCGACACGCAGCGGTGCACTACTGCAGAGGAGGCACCGCTCCTGCCCCGGCGTCGCACAGAGGTGTGACGCCACCTCTTGTTGCCATGGTCGGGGGCAACTGCCCCGACCTTCGTCCATCGTCGTCCACCGCGATAGCGGCGGCACCCACCGCTGTTATATATCCCAACGAAGAAGAAAGGGAAAAAGGAAAGGAGAAGAAAAAGGGGAAAACAATGTGCAACATAAACCCTTGCCTGATTCGACGTAAATCCGAGCTTCAACAATGACTGCCTCCTTCCTTCCCTTCTTCCAGTTCCTATCGAACCCTAGTTGCATTTCCCTGCCACTCCATTCCATCAAAATCACGTTGCAGCAAGAAAGGAAAAGGAAATCAGTGTTGGGTTGGGCCATTGGTAGAGCTATTTGTTTTGGGCCTCGGTTAAAATGGCAATTGGGCTATGAATGTTTAGCCAAAGCTAATCAATTGGGTTATGCGAGTTGGGTCATTACACTAGAACACAACAATCATAATTGCACTACATGCACATAATTACAACAAAAATATACTTAAACATTAATAAAAATCTTTGTATTATTTTTTTTAAAAAAAATACAATATACATATTTTATTATTTTGCATATTATATTATTATTTTTTGTTTTTCTATATCTAGAAAAATAATGTGGTAGGATAAGTAATTTATTTTTAGTTTTATTGATAAAAGTCCAAGTCCCAGTCTTGTCTACCCACAAAGTTTCCAGATACACATCGGTGTCCGTGTCCTTATTCATCATCCTTTCCTTCATCCCACTGTCTTTTAACTTCTCATCTTTAACCACTCAGAATAACGATCTCATGGATGTCTGGGGACCGCTAATATCTCCTCCCAAAGAATTCAGGTCACCCAAATATCAAAATATAGTACAATTGATCGGGCAATGTACTATGAGCCGCTGCATTTGTAGGACAATGTTTCCAAGAATGTGGTTGACTTTTCAACTTATTTCTCCTTCATCATAGATTCAAATGCCAGCCACGAATATGCAGTTGGGCTATCCTTTTTCTTGGCCCTGGAAGAATTCAACCAATACAACATCGTCAAAATCACGTGTAATATTTGTGGCGGTGGAGTTTGTCACATGCAGTAGTTTCCATGATTATTGGAAGACGGATAATACTCAGTATAAACATGTTGGAATTGATATTAATTCCATGTACCCGGTTGCAACTGCTGAGCGGTCTCCCAAAATAGCCGAGGGATGCAAAATGGTATTTTTAATTTTTTTTCACAATCGTTTAAACACTAATACTTTACAAAGTATTAGTTCAATTATGAAATCCCTTCCATAAGATTTTTGCAATGGTCAACATGGACATCTTTTTTAGTTATCTTTGCCAACTAAACCTCAGCTTGTCTAACAACAGATACATTGTAATTCAGTATATACGCATGAAAGCAGAGAATCCTTTGTAACAACAAATACTTTGTAATTGGCTCTTCGGTTTGCTTGTCTTTTTTTTTTTTTTTAAGGAGAATAATGGTTTTATTTCAATTGATCAAACCACAGCAAGGTTTGGGCAAATACAACCAAAGTACATCCACGAAGCAGACATGCCCAAGCCACCATCGGAAAACAAAATTACATCCGCACACTACCACTTAGAAATAAGAAACGGAGAGAACCAAACCCAAGTACTACATCAAGCGAGACAGACAGACAGAGCCAAACCCAACAAAGAAAACCCAAAAAAGAAACAGACATACAGGCAAAGCCGCACCAAAACCCCCGAACAGAAAATAGATATAATCTCAATACCAAGTTAGAGCACTTCGATTACATCCGCTCTTCGGTTTGCTTGTCTTATTCTCTGTTCACGCACTTCATTGATCAAGGATGATAGAAAACTTGCTTTCCACATATGTTCTGATCCCACAATCTTTGGTGAATTGTCCTCCAAACATGACACCAAAGATTTTGAAAGTTTATCAGTTTCTGATGCAGTGAGGCTTGAAAGAAGATTTTGTCTTAAGCATTAACCTGCAAAATTAAATATAAAAAAAAATTAGGGGATTGGATTAGAGAGAAACAAAACATAAACATTATATTAAAAGTATCAAGGAGACAACTATACAAAACGAAAAGATAAACATGGGGTTTGAAGGGAAGATGCAAAAGGAGTATCAAAAGAGGAAAAGACGGAACAATGAAAAATGAACACAATATGACATATTTATACTACTCAACAAAGAGGAAATGAGAGAGAATTAAATGATGGACATTAACTACGCATGGAAAATGAAAAAATGATAATTAATGGACTATTTTCAGAATTTTTTTTAATTGAAAATGGCATTTTCGAAATTATTTTGGTGTGTGAAAGAGAGAATTTCAATTGTTGAATTGTGAGAGAAAGGAGGGTTGGAGGGAAAATGTGTGTGGGTTAGGCTACGTTGCTTTTATATTTTACATGATATAGATATAGATTATATAATTTGGGCCTCTCGTCAGCCCAATTCATTTTAATAGAAAGCCCAAGCCCATTCATTCATCATCAACCTCCAGCCTTCGGACTCCAGTAAGAAATGAAGCAATGAATTACTCCATCCGTTCCAAAATAGTAGTCTTTTTAGAGATGAAAAAGTGTTCCACAATAGTTGTCATTTTGGGTATTTCTATGAAAGTTTTCCAATATTACCCCTTTATTCCCCCAATGATATTTATTCTCTCTCCACCCCAAGTATATTTCTTGGAAAGTGAGAGGTGTAGAAATGGAAGATTGTGTGGTAATAATTGTGTTTCTTGATTTGTGTAATATTTGCTAGAAAGACAACTAAAAAAGAACAAAAGAACGGAGGGAGTATTGAAGAGTGGAATCGCAATCAATGGCGCCGCGCCCTCGTGAATCGAATCATTCCACAATAGAGCTCCTGCCGTGCTCACAACTCCTTCGAATCTCGTAGGAATTTCGGGTATGTAATAATTCAATTCAATCTCACAGTATTCTATAACTGTGTTCACAGCCAAATTGCGGATTCCTTTCACCCCCACAACCATTTCCAGCAATTATAATCTAGACTAGAATATCAAAATGATCATCCATTTCACAGATTCATCTCTATTTAATTCCACTCTGCTCTTCTTCAGTGAAAATCAATCCTTCCTTCCTTCGCTCAAAATCAGCCTCTTAAAAAATGCATTCTTCTTCTCTCTGTCTGCTTTTCCTCCTTCTCGCCGCCGCCGCCGTGCTTTTTTCCACCACCACGGCGGCCGCCTTCCAGGCTCATGATTCTTATTCTGATTCTGATGCCGATACTACCCTCCTCTGTCCACTCAATTTCACACTAGTGAGGGGACTTGAATCATCTATCTACACAGACCCATCTCTCCCGATTGAGGGTGATAGGAAATGGTGCCACATTGTGAAGGAGGGGCTCCTGTTGGTGCTGGCAGACTATGTCCGCCGCACAAAATTCTTCTACCCTCCATCCTCGACGGCCGAGGCATGTTGGACTGAGTACCAACATGTATTGGCCCCTTTGGTGGGTGAATTCGACTTCCGCAAAGAATGCAACTTGCAGACGGCGGCCCTTGAGACCGGCTGCAACAATCTCACCACTGCACAGGAATTTCAGCAAGCAATACCACGAGCAGTCTTCAAGAAGATGAGGTTAGCTTGCAAGACACCATTATTTGGGATGGATCAATGCTTATCATGCGCCAATGCTCGGGTTGATGCAGCGCTATTCTTCTATAAATCCGGTGCAAAGTCATATCAGATGCTATGCACTTGCGATGATTTACCCACTGTCTATACGGCGGGAATCATCAATGACTTAGGCCCTGCTGATGCCGGCACTGCAAAGTGTCTCTTTGGCCTCAAGACAAAGAATAAGGCTAGTTCCCGTGGTGGTTGTATAAGGCATTTAGAATGCCTGCCGGAAGAATTAAATTTATGCTAGGCTTTGGCTACTACTCATCAATGAAGTACTACTAAATTTATGTTTCCAAGTTGTTTATTTTGTGTTTTCTGTGTTTTTTTGGTACATGTCTGATTTCATTATTGAAAACTGATCTTTACATTTACACCTTCTCAATGCATTCTTCTTCATAATGAGTGGAGTGTTTGGAATGAGAATATAATGATGCAGGGACAACTGTGCATTATGAACTTTTGTAGAATGATTGTTGAGATATCTTGTACACAAGTGGAATGGTGGAGTTCCCTTAAAGCTTTTATTTTGGTTAATGTATCCATAGATTTTAAGGATTAAGTCACTAACAGCAAAGCTGAAATTAGGGAGGGTGATTTAAATTTGTTCATTCCATCTGTGTTGAGACATGAGACATGTCAATCATTCAGACAATTACTGGGAATCTTATAGTATCATTTGTACCAATTGCTAGCATGAGAAAAGGAAAAGAAAAAGGACAAAAGAAAACTATGTAATGGACTGGTGATGTGCAGGATAACATCCGTTGCTGATCTTCTTGATCTTGATCATCTCTATATTTTTTTGCTGCTTGTAAACAGGTTTCACCTGTTTGTAAAAATAATACACAACCATGACATAATAAGCTTGGATACTCTTCTTTGAAGTTTTTAATTTTACTCCATATCAGATCTCTGATCTCCCATATTGGGGTGAGGCTATTTTGGCTGCTGCTTATCTGATAGTAAATAGATAAGCCGAGTGGAAGTGGAAGTCACCATATGAAGTTGTTATTGGAAACCTCCTAATAACCTTTCTCTGCTATCCATATTTCTTGGATGCCTATGCTTTGTCGTAACACATTACCTTCAACAGGGAAACTTGGTAATAGGGGGGATTCAGGGGAAGTCCTTTTAGGTTATAAAAAAGGGTTTAAAGTCCTTAAATCTTCACACTATGCATATTTCAGTATAGCCCTACTGATATTGCATGCTTTGGAAATTGGATAACAAGTCAGTGTTCAAGTAAATAATGGTGGCACAAATAATTTTAAGATTCGGCTTGATTTGGTGACATCCAGATCAACCAACCAAGGGTCTGTTCTGCACACTTTAGTTGCGGACTGGAGCTGTATGGAGCTCTGGGAACTGTAGCTGTCAGTTTTATTTAAGGTATGTTCTGGACGCAGCTTTTGGGAGCTTTAAGGAGCTTTAACTTTTATTTCAAAACAATAGCCCCGTTCTGCAAACTAGTTTTTGAAGTCTTTAGTTGTGAATTTCAGCTCCGAAAAGCTCTACAATCAGAAGCTACGCTTAATAGCTTTTGGGAGCTTTCGAAAGATACTTTCCACATTTAATTAATTTCTCTTCAAATTTATGACAACTACAACTACTTGTACCAAACATTTATGTAAAAACTGATAGCTACAGCTCCCTACAGCTGCAGCTCTACGTGCAGAACAGACCCTTAAGTGTTTGGTACAACTAGCTGTAGCTGTCATAAAATTTATAAAATGACATAAAAGAAAAATATTTATGTTGACTATCGTGTAGTGAGTTGGTTATTGGGTTAAAATTGTAATTAAATATAAATAAACTTGCTACCTTTTTTTGAACGCTACCTTAGGTAGCTTCATTTTGTAGAGCTTCAAATTAAAGTTACAACTCTCAAAAGCTAGTGTACATAATGGAATTACAATTTTAATATAAAATCAAAAATTACTGAAAGTTCTCAAAAGTTGCGTGTAGAACAGACCCAATTAAATGAACATGAATTAAATTGATCGAGTACAAATGGACTTGCATTAATTAATTGGGAAAACAAGGGCCCAGACCCTAGGAGAAAACATTCATTCAGGTCAAAGCCCCACTATTTGAATCCTTATAGTTTAGGCCCCATAGTTTAAGGAAAGTTAATAGTTAGTGATAAACAAAATATTTTAGTTAAATAGTCTAGTAAATCATATAACATGAACTTGGTAAATATTATATGGTATATATGGTAGATCATATTGGTGTAGCGTGGTAACCATATACCAAGAACTTGGTAAATGTCATATGGTATCTATGGTAAAGCACACATACCAATACAATGGTAAATAACAAATAATTTATGTGGTAAAGCATATACCAAGAGCATGGTAAACCACATACTATAAACTTGGTAAACACCATGTGGTATATATGGTAAACCCTATTGGTGTAGTGTGGTAAACCGCATACCAAGAAGGTAATAGTGAAGTGGATGGTCCTGAGAGTAATTGGACGGTCCGTGCATGAACCGTCCGGAGAGATCTGTCCACAAAAGAAAAGGGCGTGGGCGGTCTTGGGCGTATGGTAAAGCACATAAGGACAGCATGGTAAACCATACACCAAGAACTTAGTAAATTCCACATTGTATCTATGGTAAACCATATTTGTATAGTGTGCTAAACGACATACCAAGCACTTGGTAAATCTCATATGTTATATGTGGTAAGCACATACCCATACAGTGGTAAAACACATACCAATAACCTGGTGAACCCATAAGGTATGTATGGTAAATCACATACCAAGAACTTGGTAAATACTAGGGATGAAAACGATACAGTAAGATAATATCCACGAATATTATCCCACATTTTTTCTCTTGGATTCAGATCAAATACGGATATGCCGTACACGGATACAGATTCGAATATTTTCGAAATATGAATACATGTCGGATACTGGACGGATATATGACGGATACAAATTTAATCAGATACAAATTATCAGATATTTTTTATAATGGTTTTTGAAATTTTGATAAGTTTTATAAAAATTATCGGATAATTTGATATTTTTAATAATTATTGAAATTTTTAATTAATAAATAATAAAATATTAATATATTCGGATATCCGGATTTAAAATCCGGATAATATTCTATCAATATCGCTCCGGATTCGGACACGGTCAAATATTTTTGAATACGAAGACGAATGCGGATATTAAAATACGGATTCAGATTCGGATATAAATATTGAAAATCCCGCCGGGCAACTAATTTCGGATTTAGATTCAGATATAATCCCGTTGTCACCCCTAGTAAATACAATATGGTATATGTGTTAAACCATACTGGTATAGTGTGCTAAATTATGTACCAATAACTTGGTAAATACTATATGGTATTTATGGTAGAGCACATACCAATGCAGTGGTAAATCACATATTATTAAGCTGGTAAATATCATATGGTATTTGTGGTAAAGCACATACAAACAGCTTAGTAAACCACATAACAAGAACTTGGTAAATATCATATGGTACATGTAGTAAACCAGAGACTTGTACACGTCTTCGATGTGACGTGGTATTAAGTGTAGAAATAAAATATGTGGTAACTTAAGTAGGTGATATCCGTGGTAACCAATACAGGATGAATACAATAAGAATGAATGAAGATGTGCGGTAATTTAAAAAAGATCCATGGAGTATATAATTCATACAAAATTATAGTAGTTCCTGGTAAACGATATACGGATAATGTGGTAAGAACTCTACAAGAATTGAGGTAACAAACACAACAACATTGTGGTAACACATTGATGGTACTCATGGTAATCAATGTTTTTGTAGGGCTTAGGGTTTAGGATTTTAGTGGTTTAAGATTTTTAAGATTTGTAGAGTTTAGGGGTTTTAATATTTGTAGGGGTTATTAAGATGTGTGTGACCACCTTACATTTTATGCCTAAGTCAAGACTTTACTAGTTCAATGAATATGGTTTACGTTTAGGGTTATTAAGGTTTAGGGTTGATGTGTTCTACGTTTGGGTTTTTTTAAACTTTTAAAGTTTAGGGTTTTAGAGTTTATGATTGATTTGTATTTAACTATCAATTTATTCATCCAATCGTATCATACTATCGTATCGTGACTATGAAGCATAAATTCGAAATTCCTTCTTACCTACAAGGTCAATATCACTTCGAACTCATTCTTTATTTTTCGCATATTATTATTTGTTCCACTAAATGGTCCCAATCGTATCTTAATATCGTAATGATAACTAAAGATCGTAAATTATAAGTTATTCCTTAGTTACAAGATCAACATCGCTTCGAACTTGTTTGTATATTCGAATATTGTTATATGCTTCACTATGTACTCATAATAAAGTTCCAAATGTGTATTTATCCATGAATATCTTCATCCAATCGTATCTTACTATCATAATGATGAGTACATATCGTAAATTATAAGTTCTCCCTTAGTTACAAGATTCGACGTTATATGTTTCACTAAATTCTGTTATATGTTTCACTAAATTCTGTTATATGTTTCACTAAATTCTTTAGACGAGATTCAACGTTCGTAGCTTTTATGTTTTTTCCAAGTTTTATTCCCTTGTGGTAAGCTTTTGCTTGAGTTGTTGCTTGTGGTTTTATTGATACCACTATACCGTAATGCAAAAGTGAATATTCTGAAATGTGGTAACCAAAACTTCATCAATGTGGTAACTGCGTACAAGTAACGATGGTAAAAATTTCTACTCAAACGTGGTAAAGCATAAATGATCCATTTTAAATTTCTACTCAAACGACCGACCAGTAGAATTTCTACTCAAACGTGGTAAAAATTTCTACTCAAACGTGGTAAAGCATAAATGATCAATTTAAAATGATCCATTTTAAAAATTTCTTTTGCAGACCGACCAGTAGAATTGATTGCTCCATTTCTTTCTTGCCGAAGGTTGAAGATGAACGTTTGGGTTTGACCAGTAGAATTGATTGCTCCATTTCTTTCTTGCTCAAGGTTGAAGATGAACTTTTGGGCTTGGGCTTTCTATTTATTTTTGTGCCATACAGAGTTATCATACATTTTGTTTCATCATACATTTTGGAATTTTAGCTTTTAATAAAATAGTACTCACTGTATTATATTGTAGAGATTTTGAAATTTTTTTTGTTTAATTTTGAATTATTAATTAGATGTGACAAGTTCCCTCGAGAAGAGAAAATGCTAAAGACGGGCAAAAACCAATACCAATACAGAGTATGTTGTTTCCTAGTTGTCAGGATGAAAGATTAATGCGGAAACGTTGTCGGAGCGTTATTCCAACAACAGTCAACAACCAATGAAAACCCAGAAGATATGAACAGAACAGAGTGTGAAAATAAACATAAGAACACCAAGAATTTGGTTACCCAGTTCGATCCACCGATCTACATCTGGGGGCACCAAGCCAGGATTTCACTAGATCCTCACAAACAGTTGAATTACACATCAACACACTTTACACATCTTTACGTTCCGGTGAACTTCTCTCTCTAATCAACTAGACTAGAGAAACACTTGGGAGCTTCAACCTATCTGCCCAAATGCACACAATTCACTAGCAGATCTTATAGTGGTGTTTGTAGAATCCTAGCTACTCAAACAGATTAGGCACAATGGTGGTAATACACCCAAACTAAGCACAAGTTGTGTTTACTAGAGATATGTCAAGAAATGCATAAACAGAAACTCAAATCCCCATAAGAATGCAACAGTCAGAACAACAAGAGAAATACCCAGCTGTAGAATGGTTGCTTCTGCCTACTGTCAACAACGAACTGGGGGGATTATGGCTCCAGCTTCCTCAACAATCCATGGCAGTGAAATGACCTTAGAAATGCTCTGTTTTCTCTTCTTTGGAGTGGTTGAATATTGGTGCTTATGAGGAAGAGTCGAAAACAGGTATTTATAGGAGTACAAGGCCCATTTAAAACCCTAAAAGCCTGCAAAGGGAAGTGGCCACGTCACTGTCCTTTCTGTACTTTCCAGTTGTGCAGAGTACTCGTTGTTGGAGGGTTGTCTCAACATCAGAGGGACAACGAGTATCTGCACAAAAATCCAAATCTGTTGTACAAACTTTTCCACGTCACCATCCCTTTTTGTCCTTTCTCCATTATCAGATTGCGTTGTTCATGAGTCGTCGTCACAACTACAGAACAACGTTGATCATCTTCACAACAAAAGACTCAAGGACTTAACAAGATGGAATCTTATTAAGTGGATTTTTAATGTTTGGTCGGAGCCCTTTTGAGCTTGGGGAGGCCAAATATGGCCAGGACTAAGGTAGATGATATATAGAATGAAACGTTTCTCTGCGCTGGTGACGTATGGGGCGTCTAATAGGTTTTAATGTTGGGGAAATCGCAAGGAAGAGATGTCATGCTCCGGTTTTGGCCAATAAACCTCGAAGAGAGGGTGGCTTGGTGGAGGGTGGTGCATTGGTTGAAAAGCAGGGGATTGAATCCGGGAAGGGTGGTGTTAAGGATGTGGATAGGAAGATAGGCGATGGGAGGCGCAAGAAGAAGAAAAATAAAAGTAAGGAGTTGGATTACTCCGTTAAATCTGGGTATGAGTGGATTCTTACACATAGGGGGATCTGGTGATTGCCTTAGGAGTTGGATTTGGGATATTCAAGTTCCAGCAAAAGTAAGGATGCTCATGTCACAAGGGGATAACTTCATCGGATAGTTGTATTCTATGTGGGGCAGCAGTTGTAACTATCCCTAATCTCTTTTTCTTTTGCCCTTGGGGGCCTTCGGTTTGGGCTATGACAGGAGGCATTAACCCGCCTCCTTTGATCTATCCCTCACTTCATGTTGCCGATTTCCTTTTTCAATTATGTCGCAAATGGTCTGGTCTTCAGTGGGCTATCTTGTGCCTTGTGGTCTATCTGGCAAGGTAGGAACACGGCATTCATGCGTAATGAATAGGTTAATGTTGATGTTGTTGCTCGCGAAGCTCGCTTTCTAGGGTCTGCTTTTGTAAGGGCCCTTAGCCGCCCTTCCAAAATGGCGGATACGTGCTTGCCTGCTTGGTTAGATGGAATCCTCTGCATTGGATTGGGTTTATTCTTCATGTGGACGGAAGCTCCCTTAGTAATCCAGGGCTTGTTGGATTTTTTTTTTTTTTTTTTTGGGGGGGGGGGGGGGGGGTTGTGATTCGCGATGGGTCGGTCAAGTGGTTTGATGGTTACTCTGGTTCTGTGGGATTTCCTTCGTTCTTGGCGCTGAGCTTCATGGCATTCTAAACGACATGCACAGGCTTCAACATCATGGAGCAGTTTCAGCTTATTGTTTTTCTTATTTTGGAAGCTATCATATCATTCGTCGTGATCCGAGCCCCGATCACCGCCTCTACTCTCTTCTTCGTCACATTGCTGATATTTTGGCCGCTTGTCCTGGTTATCGTTGGGATCATATTCTGAGAGAAAGAAATGCTATTGCAGAATGTTTGGCCAAGCATCCTTCACCTCTTGGACTTTTCCGCCTGATGCTAGTCGTCCTCACCTAGCGAAGGATTTGATGAGAACTTGGTTTCCTCGTTGCTAATGCACACTTTTCTTGCATTGTATTTCTCTGTTTTTTATTTTCCTTTTCTCCCTTTCCGTCCACCCCTTTCTCTAGTGTTATTTGTGTTTTATGCTTTCGCCAACTTTTTACTTCTCATTTTAATCCCCCAAAAAAATATATTGAAAAACTAGATTAAAAATATACGTAAAAAACAAACGACTAAAATACTCAAAGTATATTACACATACTAGTTGGGCCCAATCACATAACAGTTTAAAATTAATTGGCCCAATCCCAGAGCTCCCTTTAACACTTTTTTGATTTTGTGAATTTCATAAATGAGATCTAAATCTATCGTATACGGTTGTTTTTTATTTTGTAAAGATCATATGATTAAATCGGGACTCTAAAAGTCTATCAAATTGCAATAAGAAGCAATTATATATATTGCATACTACCAACTTAAACTAATCATAACATTTTTTTTAAACAATGAGGCTTTATATTCAACTTCAAACCACCATATCAAGTAGCGCCACATTGATGATAGTTGGAAACTTGGATCTGTACTCATTGTGTAATCTTCACTCATCTCAACCATTACCAACCCTTTTAAAAATTTATTCGGGAACCATTACCAATAAATAAATTGCAATTCATTTATTATTTATTATAAACATTATTGCTTTAACAATTATGTCAAGAAACGATTCAGAAATTTCTGGGTAGATTAACGTTACACACAAAATACCCAGGGTTTTCTTTATCCTGAACACATGGGCCACAATTTGGATCTGGATCACAATCCATATCAGACTGACAGTTATATGGGCAACGATTAGCAACCTTCAGTTCCACTCTTGCTTCAACCATCATACTCGACAATCCCATTGCTGAATATATATATATATATATATATATATATATACACACATATATTGGTGGTTAATACTGAATATTGGCACTAAATAATGGAATAAATTAATTGTAAGTGATTACGTAATACTGGGGTTCAATTAAGATATATGGTCCTAAATGACCATATTTAAGAGATGTGATCTCGTCGAATGTTTATGTTACTTATAATGGAACCGTGATTGTAATGAGGCAGTAATATTGTGATATTATAGTCATTACAATATTGGTGTCTGACATCACAGTATAATAAGTGATGTATATATATTATTATTCTATAAATACACAAAAATTACGTTTATTATGGCAAAATAATTTTAGAATGTACATATATCAGATTTTGGAAATGACATAATTTCAAAAGTTATAATCCATGTGCAAGGGAAAAAAATAATCACAAACTCGATCGTATTGAGACCATACAATTTAATAAGATATGATTTGTGTGCGGCAATATATATTTGTCGTTTATCAAAAATTGTTTGAATCACTATTAAAATTTTACCAAAAAATTGTTCGATGATATATAGAAAAAGAAATTGATTAACTATCTATTTCTATTGTGGATATACAATAATGTTCTTGTGAATTACAAATGATTAATACTAGAATTTAATCATTTTATGTTTATTCTCAAAAACCATTTTGAGTAATAAAACGATGAGAAAAGTATCAACCATATTTTTATAGAATAGTAATTTCTTTATATATATATATATATATATATATATTTAAAACTATGCTCGTCGCCAAGGACAAAAAAAAAATTAAAAATAAAAAAGTACCCGCTGAGAGCACAAGAGCAAATAAAAAGAATTTGACTGTAAAATTGGCCATTTTGATTTTTGAAATTGGAAATCTATAATTCTATTGTAAGGTATGCAATATCACAATATATATATGTAGTAGAGAAATAGTGTATCTTATACTCCATTTAATTAATAAGCAATTATTCCACCTCCCATATAAATAAATTACATATCAATCAATATTCATCAATGCTGAATCTTTTTTCTACAGGTATGAAATATAATTAATGGTAGAGTGTCAAATTCAGGTTTCGTATCGTGTTAAGCAGGTATATAAGACCATCTCCAATGGTACTCCAAAACTTAAAATCGGGTAGCATATTCTCTCCAACAATACCGTAAAACCAAACATATTTTAAGTTTTTATAAGTTTTCTAAATAGTAAATACTCAAATTTGAGTTTTTACTGGGAATGGGACTTGACCGAAGTGGTCATGTTCCATGCCTTTCAACCATAGGTTGGGGGTTCGATTCTCATCCAGCCCCTTATCTCTTCCCTTTATCCCCATTGTAATTTGTGTGACTTGGGCTTCCACACACATTTTGCCTTCTTGGACTTTGAATTGCATAATTAGAATAAGTAAGGACCGGTACAAGTACATACATATATCTCAACAAGAATATGTATCTAATACCCGGACAGAGAGGCCAATGAATAAGAATGAGCAGATTCAGAATTTGACGCACTTCTCTCACGTCAATTGCCATAAACCCACTCATTTAAAACCCGACATGAAACCAAATTTTAAACCCCTTACAGAATTTTTTTTTTAAAAAAAAATTGATTGATTATTAATATTGTTGTTGAAGCTTCTATTTAATGGAGATTGATCGGGAAATAGGATCTAGGAGGATGTAGAAGTGGTTTTTTTTAATATGCTAAGGCCGGGTCAAGAAGACTAGATTTAGATAATGAGATTTGGATCCATGGGTTAAATTGATAAAAATATGAACGGACCAATTTGCCTATACATATTTAACGGAAAAACTAAACTTAACGGCAACTTAACGGCAACTTAACGGTATGAAAATAAATAATTACCCTTAAATCAATTGCAATTACATCCACTACAAGAAAAATCGCTTCCACCGACCGCACACACCGACCGACCAATCACGGGTCGGATTTACCGACCGGCCCACCGACCGCACGCTGAAGTCGGTGCCAAAGAGCCATTGGGGGCCCCCCGGTCTTGTGGCAACCAACGCACCGACCGCAACACCGACCGCACCTAGCGGTCGGTAAGTTTTTTTTCAAATTTTTTTATTTGAATTATTTTTTTTTAAAAAAATAGTCTACCGACCGCATTACCGACCGAATTTGCGGTCTCTAAAATTTTTTTTATTTATTTTATATTTTTATAAAATATTTCTTTGATTATTTTTAGAATACAATTATTCTTTTTCTGAGCTATTAAATTATTTATTTTTTATAATTTATTTATTAAATTATTTTATATTTTAATTATTTATTTATTTTATAATTTAATCAAATTTATCTTACTTTTGAAATGATCTTATTATTTTATTTAATTCATTATTTTAATTAATTTTATTTTATATTTTATATAATTAATTTAATTGTTTTTATTTAATTAATGTAATTTTAGTTTTTCTTTTATATTTTAAATACACCTATATATGTATATATGTATTTAAATAGGTTATATATAAAGCATTTCATAGGATAACATGAAATATTGGTTGCACAGACGTTACGCGCGCGACGGGAACTTGGGGTGGACTCGGGTTCGAGTCCTCTCTTTAACAAAACCTTTGAAATATATTTGAGAAGGTATACTATATAGGACACGTGGCGGAAAATGATTGATCATTTAGAAAGCTAGCCATGCTGGTTAGGGTTGTGGTTGGGTGTTGTTGAGGTGCTCGGTTCGAGCCCTCTGCTCTCCCGAGAACATTTTTTTATAGAAGAGAATTACCGACCGCACCTGCGGTCGGTAGTGCGGTCGGTGGCGGGTTCCCGGACCTTTTGGGACCAGGCTGTACCGACCCCAAATTGGTCGGTGCAGCGGTCGGTGCGCCGACCACATTTGGTTGCTTCTCGGCCGCCTACCAGCTTTTTACCGACCGACCACTTCGGTCGGTGGTGCGGTCGGTGAGCCCGAAGACGACCCGTCTCTAGGGGCTACCGACCGGATTTTTCGGTCGGTGCACGAGATTTTTCTTGTAGTGATCCCTTCAATTGTTGCAAATTGAATAACATATTAATTTAAAAATAGAAGATACATTTTATTCTAATTTTGTATTATGATTAATAATTTTATCATTCATACATTTTTTAAATTAAATTTACTTTATATCTAATTAGATTAAAGATTTTAAACGTTTTTTGGTTTTAAGAATTTTATATAATTAAATAAATTTTAAATATAGAGATAACGAAATTGCATTGACATGATTAAATAGTACTACCCCGTCCCATTAATTATGTCTCACTTTCCTTTTTCGTCCATATCATTCCAATTGTCTCATTCTCTTTTTAGATATAATTAACTATAAGCTCACTTCCATTATATCAAATCAATATATAAATTTATTAAAATTTCAAACACAGAACTATCATATCACATATAAATAAATCAATTAAAAGTTCAAACTCATTACAATCACATCATATAAATTCCTAATTTACCCCCCCCCCCCACTTTAACACTAATCTACTCCTACATTAAATAATCCCTCCGTTTTCAAAAAATTGAAACGGACCCACGATTCACGTAGTTCAATGCACATTTTAAATCATTAATAACTCAAATAAACAGTTAACAACAATCAACAACCAATGAAAACCCAGAAGATATGAACAGAACAGAGTGTGAAAATAAACATAAGAACACCAAGAATTTGGTTACCCAGTTCGATCCACCGATCTACATCTGGGGGCACCAAGCCAGGATTTCACTAGATCCTCACAAACAGTTGAATCACACATCAACACACTTTACACATCCTTACGTTCCGGTGAACTTCTCTATCTAATCAACTAGACTAGAGAAACACTTGAGAGCTTCAACCTATCTACCCAAATGCACACAATTCACTAGCAGATCTTATAGTGGTGTTTGTAGAATCCTAGCTACTCAAACAGATTAGGCACAATGGTGGTAATACACCCAAACTAAGCACAAGTTGTGTTTAGTAGAGATATGCCAAGAAATGCATAAACAGAAACTCAAATCCCCATAAGAATGCAACAGTCAGAACAACAAGAGAAATACCCAGCTGTAGAATGGTTGTTTCCGCCTACTGTCAACAACGAACTGGGGGGATTATGGCTCCAGCTTCCTCAGCAATCCATGGCAGTGAAATGACCTTAGAAATGCTCTGTTTTCTCTTCTTTGGAGTGGCTGAATATTGGTGCTTATGAGGAAGAGTCGAAAACAGGTATTTATAGGAGTACAAGGCCCATTTAAAAACCTAAAAGCCTGCAAATGGAAGTGGTCACGTCACTGTCCTTTCTGTACTTTCCAGTTGTGCAGAGTACTCGTTGTTGGAGGGTTGTCTCAACATTAGAGGGACAACGAGTATCTGCACAAAAATCCAAATCTGTTGTACAAACTTTTCCACGTCACCATCCCTTTTTGTCCTTTCTCCATTATCAGATTGCGTTGTTCATGAGTCGTCGTCACAACTACAGAACAACGTTGATCATCTTCACAACACAGGACTCAAGGACGTAACAAGATGGAATCTTATTAAGTGGATTTTTCCATTTTGGATATGGCCAGAAAACGAACTCGACATATATGAAAAATTTTAGGTTAGGAGTGTCAATATTGGACACGTCCCAGAGAAAATGAACTTGACCGACACGAAAAATTTCAGGTTCGGGTTTAATCATTTTGGATGTTTCACAAATCAGGTTGATTCATAACCCGACTTGAAATTTTTCAGGTCGTGTTCGGGTTTGATATTTCATGTTTATTTTGGGTTTCGTGTCATGTTCTGATTTACAGATTGTGTTAGACCATCTCCAATAGCCAACACTATACTCAATCTCATTTTACAGTATATGTCACATCAAATAGTAATTAATCTCCAATCGTTTACACTAAACTCAAACTCAAAAGGATATTCTCTATGTATTCTTCACATACAATTTATTTATCTTTCAATCATACCAACCATTTTTTTTTATAAATTATACATTAACTCACACCAATTCAATGTGGTCGTAAATGTACTCAGGACTAAAAACATCCTAACAAATTTGTCTGTAATATCAAACCACCACCTCAATAAATTATATATATTACATGTAACAATGTATCAATAATAATATCAGTAAAGAGCGCAGTGGAAATATATAGTGATGAATCTTTGAAATGGAACATTTCCATTGTGGATTAAAATTGCCGTAAATGGATTTGGGGGGGGGGGGGGGGTGAAATTAATCCAAAATTGGCTTTGAACACAGTTATAGAATGAGATTGTATTGAATTGAAGTTTTACTCACCCGAAATTCTTCGAATAAGTTGTGGACACGGAAGGAGCTCTAATTCACGAGGGCGCCATCCATTGTATTGATTGTGAGGTTGTTGGTGATTCTATTTTTCTGCAGACCGAACAGTTGAATTGATTGCTCCATTTCTTTTTTGTTCAAGGTTGAAGATGAACTTTTGGGTTTGGCCTTGGGGTTGGGCTTTCATGTTCATTTCGCGTTTCGGGTCATGTTCTGATTTATAGATTGTGTTAGACCATCTCCAATAGACAACACTATACTCAAACTCATTTTACAGTAAACGTCACATTATTCATCTCCAATCATTTTTATTAAAGTCAAACTCAAAAGAATATTCTCGATATATTCTTCACATATAATTTATTTATCTTTCAATCATAACCACCATTTTTTTCTTATAAATTATACATTTACCCACACCAATTCAATGTGCTCAAAAATATACTCAGGACGAAAAACAATCCTAACAAATTTATCTGTAATATCAAAGCACCACCCCAATAAATTGTATATACTACATGTGATAATGCATAAATAATAATATCAGTAAAGAGCGCATTGGAATTATATAGTGATGAATCTTTGAAATGGATTATTTAGATTGTGGATTAGAATTGCCGTAAATGGATGTGTGGGGTGAAATTAATCCAAATTTGGCTTTGAACACAGTTATAGAATGAGATTGAATTGCATTGAAGTTTTACTCACCCAAAATTCTTCGAATAAGCTGCGGGCACGGAAGGAGCTCTAATTCACAAGGGCGTTATTTATTGTATTGATTGTGAGGTTGTTGGTGATTCCATTCTTCTGCATACCAACCCGTTGAATTGATTGCTCTATTTCTTTCTTGTTCAAGGTTGAAGATGAACTTTTGGGTTTGGGCTTTCTATTTATTTTTGTGCCATCCAGAATTATCATACATTTTGTTTCATCTTACAGTTTGGAATTTTAGTTTTTAATGAAATAGTACTCACTGTAATTCTCCTTAGGTTTTTATTGTTATGTTCAGCATTACCAGCAAAGTTGATGCTTCTTGTTTTGAATTCTAACCAGATAATCCGTTTTCCTTCTAACCTTGGGTGAATCAATAAAATGATTGTTGGAGATCTCTATCAATATTCCCTGTCTAAGGTTGACATTTGGCAGATCCATGCTGGCAAAATTAGAGAAAATATAAGCACTTTCTTGCAATGACAATGGCATAGACAAATAAGAAGACTTTATTACCATAAATTACCATTTTTTGTACGGGAAGGACAACACTTGTAGAGAGAAATCCCAAGATATACTTTTACTTCATGACAATATATTACTTCAATATCAAAGCGTACTAAGCTCTCAATATAAGCACTGGCAGCAGTTAACAAATTCTTCCGAGTTTCTAACCTCAGGGTACCTAAACGAGCAGTCCTTCGAGTCAAATATCACGAACTTGGAACCGCAGTGCAGCACAACTTGGCCATTCTTAAGCAGCAGCAGGTACACCGCCTTCTTATAAGTATACCTCAAGAAATCATCAATGTAGGGAATAGTTAATACCTTCGTCCAAGTCCCCTGTCCGACACCATAATCCATAATCCACACATCGGCGCGCGCTGCTCAGATGACTGCAGAGCACGTAAAGTTGCCCTTCGGACGCCCCCAACCTCGAGTAATGGATCAGTTTTATAACATAACTCGGCATCTGCAGTATCCCATATTCCTCGGTCTTCAGATCAAGATGAACAATGTCCCACCCCGAATTCGTCTCCATACCCGTAGTCGAGATCCAATGTAGCTGCTGGATCGTCCATTGGCCAACGGCCCTTGAAATTTTCTAGGCTTCTCCATTGATCAGCCTTCACGCAATACACTTCCACCATCATCTGCTCGGACAAATCCCTTCCTTTTGCTATTGAAAAATCCAACAATTTTGTAGTCGTCGCTGGATTCATTAAACCCTAATCCGTAAGAAAAGTAGCTTCCGAACTTCACTTCCATATCACAATTCACAAGTATCAACACCAAACCCTCTAAGCAACTCAGAACAAGAAAATGGGAAAAGCTTATTTACCGCCTCTTCTTTATTTCCGTGCCATGTTTATCAAGATGAATTTTACCAATGACATTTTCCAATTTAATTACCAATGTTCATTCTATTGGATTGTGCAATAAGACAACACCACACAGCATAGAACAGTTGCATCTTCTTAGGTACATGCACAGCCTGCCGGCATTGAGAACAGAGTAACACACAAAGAGAGAGATGATAATGTTAGAAACATTTATGGAATCACAAAAGACCCTTAAAATTCTACCACAAGAAATACTTTATTGTATCCATAGTAGTAGGGAGGTTGTGATACTTAATATGTTTGACAAAAAATGTTACCTCCCCAACTTCTTACTACAACTCGAGGGAAATGATGATGACAATCATTTTCATCTCGATTACCTGTGCATCCCACTACCTGAATACTACACATTATATCTCTTTGGTAAAACTTGGTGCTCCAGTAGTTTGTTTCAACAACTTCCCACATGTTCTGTGACATGGCCCCACCAAGAGGAAATGCATAATCAACAGAGAAACACCTCTCTCTGTGACATGGCCCCACCAGGAAATGATGATTTTAGAGAGATTTCTTGTAGTTATAATGTTTAAGAGAATCTATTAAAATTTATAAAGAATGAAAATCCATAGAGTATTAAATACATCAAGATTTTTAAAGACTTTTTAAAATCTGTGTTGAATACATCTAGATTTTTAAATATTTTTTAAAATCTATATATATTGAATACACTCCAACTTTAAAAGTCCAAAAGACTCCTCTAGAATCTCAATCCAATACACCCCCAAAGTTTATGTCTTACAATATTATGGTTGGGATTTGATTTCCCACCCCAGCCCCTATGCCACCCCTTTATCCTTTATAATTTGTATCATGCACTCTCACCAACTTTCCCTAACTTCGGCTTCGGAAGAAAAAAAAAAAAACAGTATTGGTGCATTGTTACATGTAGTATATATAATTTATTTTCGTACCCCAAACCCGCTGCTTACTTTCGAAGTTCTAACCCTATTTTCTTAACAACAACAAATGTATTCCGTAATAAAATAAATATTAGTACGTATTATATTATTAGAGAAGAATAAAATATTATTGATGCATTGTTACATGTAGTATATATAATTTATTGGGGTGGTGGTTTGATATTACAAACAAATTTGTTAGGATGTCTTTCATCCTGAATACATTTATAACCACATTGAGAACAATCTCTGTCACTGTTGCAAGTCGCGGGGCAATCTAGGTAGTCGTCCATCATATCCACTCTCGCTTCAACCATATCCGTATTCCACAAACTCACACCTTCAAAAAATGCATTCATCATAAATTAAATTACTATTTATAAGGATTAGGGCAATTTTCTCAAAATATGAAAATGCACGAGACCACAAGAGCAAAGAAAATGAAAGGAAAAAAAAAAAGCAGAAAAAAAAGAGTACCTGCTGAGAGCACAAGAGCTAAGAAAAATAATTTGACTGTAAAATTGGTCATTTTGATTTTTGAACTTCGAAAACTATAACTCTGTTGTAAGTATACAATGTAACAAGAGTATATATATATACACATATAGTATATCTTATCTTTAGAAAGCAATTATTCCACCTCTCAAATAATATAAAATATAAATATTCCTTAATACATGGAAAGTTCAATATTTAGGGATCCGATTTCTCTCTTTTATTTTTGGAAATAAATAAAAATTAAAAATCTGAATTGAAATATGTCTTTTTAGGTAACTAACATATAGCACGTCTGAATAAATGTGTTTATTTTTCGGCAGCAAAATAATTCGGCAATCATTCTCAGTCTATGTTCGGGATATATTAAAATTTGTGAGTTTGTGTCACCCAAAAAAATTGGAGTTTGGAATTAAGAGTAAAAATAAATTTAAAATTTGAAATATTTTTGGATAGTCATATTTGATATGAGAATTTAAAATTAGAATGGAGAGGTTAGGATTTAAAAGTAGCATTTTGAGTTGAGCCCAAATATTCTTCTTCAATAATTTTAAGGGCTTGTTACTGAAAAATACCCACACAAACACAAAGTACATGGTTCAGTTCCCATGTGAATCAAACTATCCGAACTCCCCCACAACAACAAAAAGAATGTTCTACTTTAGTACCCCATCCTTATATAATATAAAATTAAGGTGAAAATACTAAAGTACCCCTAAAAAGTCAATTTCAGGCCAGGGGAAAGGGGGAAATTGCAAAATCTTGGGGAAGAAGCAACGGTGAGGGACGGAAGGGTTACAGGAAGAAGATGAAGCAAACTTGAAGAACAAAGCACAACATTCAAAATCAACCGAGGGGTTTCCAATGGAAATGCATGGAGACAGGATGGAAGAGGCTGGGGAGAACGATCGGGCAAGTGAACCGAAGCTTCTAGCATTTTGTGAGTTCGAAGATGCTAATGAGGCCATTACTGTGAGGAACGGGACAACTTTGGAGGACATTGCCGCGCGAGTGGGAGGAAGAATGGGGTTAGAGGCGAGGCATTTGGTGTTGAGATACGAGCATCCGGTGGATCGATTTCTTGTGGCTATAACGACGGATGAGGACGTGAGGAACATGTTGGAGGTACATGGGGTTGTCGGCAAGCCATTATGTAGGATGTATGCTAAAAGGGTTCAAGTCGGGAGCAATCGGAGAAGGTATAAGATTCGAACGTTTATTTTTAATTTTTTTTGTTACCGATCATGGCTGTGATAGTATGGTACTAGGGTTTTTGTTGCTAGGGCTCATTTTAGTGTAAACTTGTTGTCAACAGAAAAAATTTGGTTTTGGATTGTTGATTTGAGTGTAAAGTCCTTGATAACCGAGTTAGAAATGGTAATTTCATTTTAAGATAAATGATTAAGAAATTGGTGTGTTATATGTTGCCGTTGTGACGACATGCCGTGGTATATAGTGTCTCTGAGGGTTGTTGGATGTGGTAATTAACTGTGGGTACTCTTTGATGAATTTGGTGTGTATTGTCTGTGCTAAGCTGCAAGTGTTTGAGAGTGTAATGTAGGGTTACGAACGAAGCACCGATTGAGGCGGTGGAAATGGGAAATGAGAAGGCACCTATTGGCGTGGTGATTTGGGGCCGTGCTATTAAGGGGGAAGGCCAGACTTTCAATGATGCTGACCATTTTCGGACTGTTTTGAAGAACTATTGTATAGCACAGAAACGTGCTTTTAAGTACGAAAGGAATGATGGAGACAAAATTGCCCGCAGTGTGTACGGTTGTCGGATGTGGGTGGAGGGTGTATGTGTAACACCCCCGATTTCCACGCTCAGCTTTGCAGCGGAAGTTACCAACGGAACCCGGGGTTGTTACCGCCACGCCTCCCAATTAAGCTCGCATTTGCCTTGCATTTGCTAACTTAATCGAAAAGCGCTAAGGCTAATTTTAAATTCAAGTCTAAATATACTTTAAACTGATTTATTATTTCAAGAAATATACTTTAAAATAATAAAATGCAGTTTTGTAAAATATGGCGATTAGGACTTGCCGGCGCTAAAATAGTTTTTCATATTAACTAAAGTAAAAAAAAATAAAACTTTTTCTAACTAATTTATAAAAGCACGATTAACTAAGTTTAAAAGAATATATTTGATTTGGAAAAGCCAGAGTTTACAAAATATGGTTGCTATGATTTACTATTCAAAAGACAAGTTTATGGCGAATAAAAATAATTTAAAATAACCAGTTAAAAGTGATGCTGACAATCATGCCCGTGCCCGTGCCTCTTAGAATAGTCCACATATGTCAAATCCTGTAAAAAGGGGTAAGTATACTTTATCAGCACACCGGCTGAGTAAATAAATTTTTGTCCATTGGACAAAAATAACTAAATGTGACTCAACAGTAAATGGCATGTCAAATCATTTGCAATAATTCAATCCACATGTAGTTCGACTATGATGCCTACACCCGGGGTATCTCATAGGACCTAGCATGCCCTCATAATGACCGAAGTCAAAATATGAGTACACAAGGATGGCCCTACCTTGCGATCTAGAAAACGACTGTGAGACCCTTGGTCAAACACAATCCTGTTCATGGGGATCCCTTGGATAACCCATGAAATATCTCACGAAGATATCCACCTCTGGGGTATATCTCGAATAATAATAATTCAAACATTCACATGCCATACACTGAAATTTAATCTTTCACATGCATGGCCTAGCCCAAAATATTTAAACACATAATGGGACATAACCTCTGCATAAATCACTTGCATGAATAAACCTTAAAATTATTAAAACACAAAGGAATTTAGACATGCAAAAATACTCTTGGGACAAAGCCCGCAGAACAAAAATTTACTTACCATTTCTTCCGACGTCAGCTACTAACATCTTCTTACTCTGCTCCTCTATAACCCATGATACTTAACTCGTTCCTCTCTCTTTAGTTCTTTCTATTTCTCATATGAATTTCTTTGCTATGATTCCAGGTATATATAGTTGCAATAGGCGACTACCTTCGAATTTTTTTTTAACAATATGGCTTTTTGACTCCGCATGCCTATGGCTATAGGTTAGATTACTCATACCTTGCATGAACTACGTGCATTGCAGTGTAATTCTCTACGTGTTTATTACTTTTCTGCTTCGTTTCTTGATCTGCCATGTATTTCTCTTGTTGTTTCCTAGTTTGCCAGGTATCTCTTCTACTAAATATTCATTCTAAATAGTATAGTTTGCCAGGTATCTCTTCTATTAAATATTCATTCTGAATAGTATATGTATACAATGTCGTGGAAGATAAAACCACTGTACTTCCCATTGTTAATGGAAAATCAACACTATTAGTATGAAATAATTTAATTACCTTAAAAAGTTCCACAAGTTATAAGTGATTAATCGATAATACTCCAATTCATGCTAATGTCCCCATACTAACATCATCATTATTATTATTATTATTATTTAATTGGTTTATTTCCATGCCAATCTGCGTGTGATTGTCATTCTTCTTCTTCTTATGCTTTATTATATTTTTTTTTTCATTTTTATTTATTATTATTTCATGGCAACTGCTTGTTGTTACTACTATAATTATTTATATACTTAAGGAACGTTTATCACCTCTCCTAATCTGTTAAGTTGAGCTGAATTGGTTTATTGAACCACTTACACTCTTTTTATTCTACAGTCTATTTATTTATTATCTTACAAAAAATGTATTTTATAGATAACGGGGTTCGAATTATTGTTCTATGGAATAGGAGTCCGACATTATAACCAAATGACCATTCATGATTTTATGTTAAATAAAACTTTTATCTATACGTGAAATTCTACTAGAAAAATATAGTAATACCTAACTAATGCTATTGTCAAGTATTCATCTTTATTTGATATAAAATATTTTTTTTTGGAAAATATACTTCTTAAACTGACTAAATTACTTTCCCTTGAAAAATAATTATGCATTGCTCAATTTTTTCTTTGAAAAATATATTTCTTAGTGACTAAATTATTTTTCCTTGGAAAAGAATTCATTTTCAAGTAATCTTTACCCAAGAAAATATTAGTTGACTCCTCAACTTAATTTAATTTCTTAAGAAATAATATTTTATTATTTCTTTAGAAAAATATTATCAACACAGTTATTAATTCAGGGTATTACAATCTACCTTCCTTAAAAACAAACTTCGTCCTCGAAGTTTATTCAAATGACTATTGCAATACTAAAATAGGGTAAGACTTGCACATAATTAAAAATTTCCTTTCCCTATTCACTATAGGGTTATGACATTCTCCCCCACTTGTTTTCACAGCTATGTCCCCATAGCTGGATCGTTTGCAGGAAATAGCTTAAGATATTTGGCTTACATTTCTGCCTCAGTTTCCCACGTGGCATAGTTCTCATCATGCTTTGACCCTTGGGCTTTGACCTTACGAATTACTTGGCACCTCACGATTCACTCCTTAGTATCTATGAGCTTAACTGGTCTATCTCTCTATTCAGAAGTAAGATCCTTATCTAGTTCAATAACATCTGGTTAAATCTTAAGGTCATGATAGTAATTCTTAAGTTGGAATATGTCATGTGTAGGTCCCTAAAACACTCAAGATTCGGTTATGGTTGTTTATGCTATGTGTTAACGACGTAATAATGAAAGCAGTAAAAGAACACAACCAATTTGTTGACCCAGTTCGGTCCTTCCGACCTACATCTGGGGGATACCAATCCAGGTGACTCCAATAGACTAAAAATCACGAATACAGACTCACTATCCAAAATCTAACTCAAGATCAACCTCACCACTAGATGATCAAACCTAGTTGAGCAGACGTCGTCGGAACTCCCCCTTAACGTCTGTAGGAAACTCCCCTAGTTGCAATCTTCAAGATCGGACTTCAGTCTGTCATTCACCATGTGATTTCCATCTCTTCACCGGATTGCTCCAGATTCTTCCAATAGTAGAACGCTCAAATATCTTCAGATATTATCGAAGTAATCCCTTTCTTGATTCTCGATTCTTCAAATGAATATGATCAACTCAAATCTTGAAGAACGAAAACAAAAAGACTCTCTCTCTAACTCTGTAATCTAATCTATGAATAATACTTCATAATGAATAATCCTATATCTAGATTACAGACTCTGCGATTAAATAGAAAGACACAAATAACTGCCTGCAGAGTTAATGTCGTCGTCAGCCTGATGTGCCAACACCTGATAAACATCTCAATGAAAAGTACAAGGTTAAGTTGTCATAACACAGTATTAACAATCTCCCCCACATTTCATGGAGATGTTGATCCATCAAACAAGGTGTCTATCAGAAATGCAAGCAATAATCAATTCAGATTATGATAGATAAGCACATCAACCAATATAACAAAATATCAACAAGGTAAAGTTCCAAACAAGACGACAGTAATAGAGAGTCAATAGTCCATCACCAAAAGTCTAGCACAGTTCATCCAAAAACAAACAAACATAATCATCAAAACAGTGTCATCATCACAAAGTTTAAACATCCATCAGCAGACAATCACCAAAAACATTAAAAAGTTTAGTCAGAGTCAGAAAAGTGTTACCCAAATGTACCAACAACCATACCACATCGAGATGACCTCCACCAAAACAGACACCACCACACCAGTTTCTCCCCCTTGATGGATCAAACTACTCCATCTGAAGAATCCTCTTCCTCATCAGCAAATGGATTCTGCTCTTCAGAACGAGCTCCACTTGAAGAGGCCTTGCGGGTTGGAGACAGGGAACCTGGAAGCATACTTATAATCTGTGCAATCTTGCGCTTGGTGGCAATGGCTTCCTGACTGATCTTTGTCTGCTTGTCACTAAGGGCAAGCAACTCAGATTTGATCTGCAGAATGAGATCGGTTCCAGACGGTGGTGGTCCTTCCTTGAAGTCATTATGCTTGTCACAAAGCTCTTGGGAAGGGGAATGAGCATTTATCTTGATCAGATCATCCTTCTTGGTCTTAATGCCATTGTGATGCAGCAACAAAGTAATAAGACCAGGGTATGGTAGACTAGCAGTCTTTGTGATTAGATCACGAGTAAAACCTAGCATACGCTTCAAAACCAGCAGACCAAAATTCATAAGTTCTATTCCAGAATCAATACAAAACAAAAGTTTACCCATTTCCAGTGAAGGCTGTGAGGCGTTCGATGTTGGCAGGATGTTTGCACGACACAAATAGAACAAGCAGTGAAATTTCATGGTCATGTCAGAAACACTGCACTTCTTCCGGCCAAAGTCGAAAGCCCTCTCATTTGAAATGGTGTAAGCTATGTCGGCAGGCGAGTGAGGCAAATACTCCATTGGATCACCGAGATCGTCGTTTGGTGCAAGTTCTAACAACGCATTGATAACACCAGGAGTTAAATCAATAAACTTGCCTCTAATGTATATCATACCGAACCACTGAGACTTTTTGTTGAGAACATCAGGATGTAAATTGGCGTAGAACTCTCTGACCAGTCTTGGAGAGTAAGCTTTAAACACCCTTGACCATTTCAGTAAATGTCTTTCTTCAAGAAACTCAACGAAACCTAGGTCCGTGTATGAAGAGTGGACAAAAGTCTCCTCTGGGATGAACTTCCTGTTAACAAGGTCTTTGGTTCCGAATAGCATCATTTCCTTGGTGAAGTATGTCATGTTGAATGCTCGTTGTGACTGTAAATCTCGCTTTGTGGTCTCTGGAGTCCTCCGGGTCCGTGGTCGTTTCGCAGGTGTACCAACATCACTGGTAGAGGTGCTCCGCTTCTTCCTTTGAGAAGACCTAGTAGTTGGTCGTCGGACCCCTGTTCCAACATCAGCTTGTTCTGGAACCTCTGGTTCATCATGGGGCAGAATATGGTCTTCTTCTTCTTGGACATGTTCGGCTTCAACATCGACAGGATTTGGAGTATTTTCAGTGGGGTTCTCAGTGTTTTTCTCTGTAGGGTTTGGAGTAGGATCTTGAGGAGGGTTTTGCACTGGACTAGGAGGAGGGGTTGGATACATAGTGACAATAGGCTCAGCATTCTCAGCAAACTCTGCAAGTTGGGTTTCAAAAGCTTCAGTGGGGTTTTGAGTGGGGTTTTCAGGCATGGCATTTTGATCCTCAACGAAATTTTCTGAGGGATTTTGGGTTTCAGAAGTAATTGGTGGTTCCGAACTAGTTGGGACTTGATCGGAAGCTTTTTCAGGGTTATTTGTGGAGGAAGAAGACGCCATTGCTATGTATTCTTTGAACACTCAAACTGAAAAACTGAAATGTAGTGAAATAGAAAACACAAGCTATCAATTTAAAGAGAGAAAATGAAGATGAAGAGGCGAGAGAGACGACGATTTTCACTGTGACGTGCGACGTGACTGGAGGCGTCAGTTTGCAGTCATCATGACTGTAGGACGACAGTTTCTCCAAAACTCTATCCAAAATGAATTGGGCCTACAAAACTTATGGACTATATCAAGTGTAAAATGCAAAAATAAACATAGACATTGATCAAATTTAACTAGAATAGCAAAGGCCCATAGTTGATCTAAGTGTTTCAAACCTTTCACCGTCGAGTGCTTTAGTAAGGATGTCAGCCCGTTGTTCCAACGTCCCAATATGCTCAATGTTGCACACACCCTCTTCAACCAAATCTCTTATAAAATGATATCTTATATCAATATGTTTGCTGCGACTATGTAGAACAGGATTCTTTGAAATGTTAATTGCACTTGTATTGTCGCAATACACCTTGAAATCATCCTTTTTGATCCCATAATCACATAAGACTTGTTTCATCCACATTAATTGTGAGCAGCAGCATGTTGCAGCAATATACTCTGCTTCCGCTGTAGATAGTGCAACTATGTTCTGCTTTCTAGAAAACCAACATACTAAATTATTTCCTAGATAGAAACATCCTCCCGTTGTTGACCTTCTGTCATCACAACATCCTGCCCAATCCGAGTCAGTGAACCCTATCAAATCCAAACTTGATCTTTTAGAGAACCAAATCCCTAATCCAATAGTTCCTTTCACATATCTCATGATGCGTTTAACAGCTTTCAAATGTACTTCCTTAGGATTTGCTTGAAATCTAGCACAAACTCCAGTGCTAAAGGATATGTCTGGTCTAGTAGCTGTTAAGTAGAGTAAACTTCCAATCATACTTCTATATAGCTTCTGGTCTACACTTGCTCCTTGATCATCTTTAGATAACTTCTGTTGTTGACCCTGTGGAGTTCTAGCAATCTTGCTATCTTCCAACTTGAATCTCTTAAGCATATTCCGAGCATACTTTTCTTGACTAAGAAACATTCCATCTTTCATTTGTTTCACTTGAAGTCCCAAAAAGTAAGTCAACTCTCCCATCATGCTCATCTCGAACTCTGATTGCATAGCTTGAACAAAGTTGTTTCTGAGATGTTCTGACGTCGATCCAAAAATTATATCATCAACATATACCTGTGCAATTATGAAGTGGTTGTCTTCATGCTTCACAAACATCGTCTTATCAGCTTCTCCTCTCTTATATCCATTATTAATGAGAAATGAAGACAATCGATCATACCAAGCTCTAGGAGCTTGCTTTAGTCCATAAAGTGCACCTTTTACTCGATATACATGATTCGGTCTAGTAGGATCTTCAAAACCAGTAGGTTGTGCCACAAATATCTCCTCTTTGATCTTCCCATTTAAGAAAGCTGTCTTGATGTCCAGTTGATACAACTTGAAATCCATAGAGCATGCAAATGCTAACAAAATTCGAACAGCTTCCATCCTTGCAACAGGTGCAAACGTTTCACCATAATCCAGACCTTCTATCTGTGTAAAACCTTGAGCAACTAGGCGAGCTTTATTCCTTATAATGTTGCCTTGCTCATCAGTTTTATTCCTAAAGACCCATTTCGTGCCAATGACATTGATGTTCTTCGGTTGTTCAACCAACTCCCAAACATCGTTTCTTTCAAACTGGATCAACTCATCCTGCATGGCTGCTATCCAATATTCATCTTGTAGGGCTTCGGATACATTCTTAGGTTCCACTCTAGATATGAAGCAATTTAGTCCTGCCAATTCTCTGTAATTGACCTTCTTGCTTCGAGTTAGACGTTGAGCACTAGGATCACCTATAATGTCTTGCTGTGAGTGATGCTTTAGAGTCCTTGGACCTCTTCTCTTATCAGAAACATCAGCTTTAGTACTCGAATCATCATCCTCTTGATTATCTTCATGATCATCTTCTCCATCATCATTAATGACTATTCCTTCTGACTGTTGTTGACTGGATGTACCAACATCAGGAATATCTAATGGAGTATCAACGCTTGGGGCTGTATCATCATCATAATCTCTAGGTAAACAATATTTATCCTCAAAAAGGACATTTACTGTTTCAATAACCTTTCGAGATTGGATCAGATAAACTCGATAAGCTCTTGAGTTATTGGAGTAACCCAAAAACCATCCTTCTTCAGCTCTAGCATCAAACTTCTTAATTTGCTCTCTATCCCTGTAGACAAAACATTTACATCCAAAAATATGAAAGTATTTAACAGTAGGAGTTTTACCATTCCAGATTTGATATGGAGTGTTGTTAGTATGAGGTCTCAACAACACACGATTGATGATGTGGCAAGCTGTATGAATTGCTTCGGCCCAAAATGATTTTCCAAGTGCAGTAGCATGTAACATTGAACGTGCCATCTCTTGAAGTGTCCTATTCTTCCTTTCAGCAATTCCATTCTGTTGAGGTGTCTTTGGGGCAGAGTACTCATGAAATATTCCATGGTTGTTGCAGAAATGTTCAAACTCCTGATTCTCAAACTCTCTACCATGATCAGAACGGATCCTTTGAATTTTAGTTTGCTTTTCATTCATCAACTTCAGGCTTAGCTTTTCAAAGTGTTGGAAGGCTTCATCTTTGCTCCTGAGAAAACATACCCAAGTGAATCTCGAAAAATCATCAACACAAACTAAAACATACCTTTTGCCATTTAGGCTTTCAGTTTCTGTTGGACCCATAAGATCCATATGAATTAGTTCTAAGCAATGATCTGTAGAGACTCCATCTGTCTTCTTATGTTGAGCTCGGGTTTGCTTTCCTTTTGAACAGTCCACACATGTAAGATCTTTGTTGTTGTGTAGTTTAGGCAGACCTCTGACAGCGGCTGAACAACTTAGCTTGTACAATGATTGATAGTTGAGATGTCCAAGCTTCTTGTGCCATAAATTTGTGAGGTCATCTATGCTTACAAGTGCCTGATCTAGATTAGCCTCCAAAGTATAGCAATTGTTCTTAGAACGTTTACCAGTCATAATATTGTTTCTCCTGTGATCAAATACTTGACAAAGAAATTTATTAAAAATAACAAGAGAATCTTCATCACACAATTGACTAATTGAAATGAGATTAGTAGTAAGCCTTCAACATGATAAACTCTAGAAAGTTTAGAAAGTTCACCATCCTTTACATTACTGTAACCAGTGATCTTGCTTCTAGCACCATCACCAAAGACTACATCTCCACAGTCTTTGTCTGTAAAGTTATTGAGGATCTCCTTACTACCTGTCATGTGTCTAGAACAGCCTGAATCAAAGTACCACTTTCTGGAACGTGGTTGTTGCTGCGATGATAGGACAACAAAGCAATTACTTTCTTTCCTCTTTGGCACCCATTCCATCTGAATTCGAATCTTCTTCTTTAGGTCTTCATGAGGCCAAACTACTGGACGTCCGTTCATAAGATCACGAACTATCCTCATGCACGTTTCAGCTGAATGACCAGGTAAGTTGCAATAGAGACAGTCTCTTCGTCGTTTGGGTGATGTAGGAACATTCTGATGTGTCAGTGAACTTTCTTCAGCATTCAGATTTCCACCACTAACAAATAGTCTCTTTCCAGTAGATGCTTGATTCTTGTACCCAATACCAGTCATGTCTCTATAGCTTTTTCCAATAGACAAAACTTCATCAAGTTTACCTTTCCCTTTGGTCATCTTCTCTAGGTCAGCAACTCTAACTTTCAATTTTATAGATTCCTCTCTGAGTGATTCCTTCTCTTTAGTCACAGTAGAAATTTGAAGCTTCACTTCATCATACTTTCCCTTAAGAACTTTTAGATCATCAATTGCCTTAATCTTTTCAGCTTCTGCTTTATCCAGAGTCAGACGGATGTCAGTGAGTTGTTTCAACAACTGCTCATTTTCCTGTACAGCTTCTTCATATTCTTCCTTAAGTTCTTCATAGATTTCAACAAGCTCGGCATAAAGACTACCTGATTCACCTGAAACAATAGATGAAATGTCAGCAATTAACTTTATTGACTCAGGATTACCTTCCAAGGGATCTGGACTGGCTTCTCTCGTAACAAAGGCAACTACATCATCTTCATCACTGGATTGTTCTTCCTCAGGTTCATCTTCTGAATCATTATCACTTAGTGTAGCTTGAAGTGCCTTTCCTCTCCTTTTCTTGGCAGTAGGGCACTCCTTTCTGACATGGCCTCTCCCATTACATTCAAAACATATAATCTCAGAAGATTTCTCGGATCTGTCATCATCTCTATCCTTCTTTGGTTTCCTGAATTTCCCATCAGTTTTCTTCTCAAATTTGCTGTTCTGCTTCTCGGTTGTCACCGGGTTGTCAGAACATCTGTTCTTCTTTTGAAATTTCTTGAAATGCTTATTCTGAAGCATTCTACCGATTCTCTTGGAGAGCAAAGAAACCTCTTCTTCAAAGCTTTCAGCAGGCTCTTCCTCAGCCTTGAATGCAATGTTCTTGCTTGATCTTTCAGTGGCTAAGTGATTGATCTCATATGTTTGAAGAATGCCGACTAGTTCTCTCAATGACATGGTCTTAATTTTCTCCACCTCTTCAAGGGCTGCAACCTTCGCAGAATACTTCTTAGACACGGTTCTAAGAAATTTCCTCACGAGCTTAGATGATTCAAAGGTCATTCCAAGAGCTGTTGCTTGGTTAACAATGTCTTGAAATCTCCCAAAGTATGAAGTGATATCCTCATCGTTCGTCATCCTTAAACTGTCAAAAATCGATTCAATCCGTTGTAGACGCGTCGTCTTGACATCTTCAGAACCTTCGTGTTGAGTCTCCAAGAAGTTCCAAGCCTCGTAAGCAGATGTGCAATTGGCGATCATTCTGAATTGCGCTTCGTCCATTGCACCACTAATCGCGTTGAGAGCTGTATAATTGGCTGATCTTGCAGTCCTCTCGGCCTGTGTGAGCTCGGCATTTGTCGCGGGTCGAATTGTAGTTGTGGCTGTTTCTCTTTCTCCAGATCGAATAGTTCTTGTTGGATGAATCCATGGCTCCAAGACTGAGTCCCAAACACCATCTCCTTGTGCCAGCAGGTAATTGCGCATCCTGGCTTTCCAATAGGCATAGTCATTTCCGTCGAACAATGGTGGACGAGTGTTAGACGCTCCTTCTCGACTCATGTTTCTTGAATCTTGAATAAATGGATTTTCTCAGTTACGTTAGAGAACTCGCTCTGATACCAATTTGTAGGTCCCTAAAACACTCAAGATTCGGTTATGGTTGTTTATGCTATGTGTTAACGACGTAATAATGAAAGCAGTAAAAGAACACAACCAATTTGTTGACCCAGTTCGGTCCTTCCGACCTACATCTGGGGGATACCAATCCAGGTGACTCCAATAGACTAAAAATCACGAATACAGACTCACTATCCAAAATCTAACTCAAGATCAACCTCACCACTAGATGATCAAACCTAGTTGAGCAGACGTCGTCGGAACTCCCCCTTAACTTCTGTAGGAAACTCCCCTAGTTGCAATCTTCAAGATCGGACTTCAGTCTGTCATTCACCATGTGATTTCCATCTCTTCACCGGATTGCTCCAGATTCTTCCAATAGTAGAACGCTCAAATATCTTCAGATATTATCGAAGTAATCCCTTTCTTGATTCTCGATTCTTCAAATGAATATGATCAACTCAAATCTTGAAGAACGAAAACAAAAAGACTCTCTCTCTAACTCTGTAATCTAATCTATGAATAATACTTCATAATGAATAATCCTATATCTAGATTACAGACTCTGCGATTAAATAGAAAGACACAAATAACTGCCTGCAGAGTTAATGTCGTCGTCAGCCTGATGTGCCAACACCTGATAAACATCTCAATGAAAAGTACAAGGTTAAGTTGTCATAACACAGTATTAACATCATGAACTCGAGGTAAATCTTCTGGCAGGTCCAGTCGGTATACCTATGTACCAACGGTGGCAATATTATTGAATTGTCAATGTAACGAGGACTTAGCTTACTATGTTTACCGAGTCGTGTTACTCCTTTCATTGGTGATATATTATCTCCTATTCGTATTTTCCCTCTCGACTTCTCTGGTCGGCATACTCTTCTATCGATCTTGGGGAGCTTTCATCTTGAGGTGGACTTGCTCAATAACATGCTTTGTCTTCCCAATTAGTCGTGGTTCAATAAGAGTTGGAGTCCAGAAAAGTGAATTTTGACACTTCATACTGTATAGTGCTTCAAATGGGGTCGTGCCATGCTAGCATAATGAGTATTGTTATAAGTAAATTCCACTGGTGGTAGATGATTTTCCCAACTTCCTTGGAATTTAAAAGCGGAAGCTCTTACCATGTCTTCAAGAGTCTGGATTGTTCTTTCAATTGGCTGTTGGGTGAAATGGCGTGCTTATGTTTATCCTAGTATCGTCGGCTTCTTGTAACTTAGTCTAGAAATTCGAGCTGAAATCCCATGCATTCGTTCGATATTCTTAATATGAGCTCTGGATAGGTTATCTATACTCCACATTTCTTTCATGGGTATGAATATAGCCTCCTTCGTTAATCGATTGACAATTACCCATACCTTATCGTTTTCTCTTGGCGTCTCCGGAAGTCCTGGAAAAGTTCATGGAAATGCTATGCTATCCCACTTCTATTCTAAGACTTCTAATGGTTTTACGAATCCAAGTGGTTTATTCCGCTTGGCCTTTACCTTTTCTAATTTGACGTCTCCGACCTTGTTTTTCTCGGATTTTGTCAAGAATGATTGGTTGAATAGTGATGGCATTGATTAATTGAGTGAGCGTACTTTGTTATACCCACTCAATGTCTAAGCCGGCCAATCCTATGTATAATTCGGATGGTAAGATTCTTGTTTTAGTCAGATATTTTGACCTTCGGCTTAGTGTAAGAGTAACAAATTTTTTGGCTTTTTCCCTCGTGATATGTGATGCCTAAGTCGTATTCTTTCATCACCTCTAACTGTCACCTTTTGCGCGTATTGAGCTCTTTTTGAGTATAGGTATACTTTAGACTTTGTGTTAGTGTATATTTGACAACTTTGGCTGGAAAAATAATGTCTTCGTATCTTCAGAACGAATGCAACTGTAGCTAACTCTGAATCATGATTTGGATAGTTCTCCTCATTTGGCCTTTGTTGTAGAGACGCGTATGGTGTGACCTTCCCTTTCTGCATCCACACGCATCCTAGCCCAAATTTGGAAGCGTCACTATATATTTCAAAATTGTCATTTCATTAGGTAAGGGTGGGACTGGTGTCGTAGTTAGCTTTACTTATAATGTTTGGAATGCAGCTTTGCATTCGGATGTTCATATAACCTTTGATTATTCTTCAAATTTTGTGTTAGTGGTTTCACAATTTTTTTATGAGAAGTCTTTGACGAATCTCCTGTAGTAGCCTGCCAAATCGAGAAAAGTTCTTATTTTGATTTGCGAAGTTAGTATAGGTCAATTCTGTACCGCAACTACTTTAGCAGGGTCAACTGATATTCCATCGGTAGAGATAGTGTGACCGAGGACTGCAACCTTGTTTAGCCAAAAGTCACGTTTAAACTATTTGGCGTATAATTGATGGCTTTTTAGCGTGTGCAGGACTTGGTATAGATGTTGTTCGTGTTCTTCCTCAGTCTTGAAGTAGACCAATATGTCGTTAATGAAGACAACTATACATTTGTTTTATAGTCGTCGGAACACATTGTTCATGAGAGCCATGAATACCACTGGAGCTTGGTTAATCCAAACTACGTCATGGTAAATTTGTAATGTCCATAATGTATTCTAAATTCTTATCTTTGGGATATCCTAAATTGGTGATATTTGGATCTCAATCAATCTTTGAAAAGATTCTGACTCACTTGAGTTGTTCAAGGAGTCATTAATTCATGGTAATATGTACTTATTCTTCATTGCTTTCTCGTTGATGCCGTTGTAATCAACAAAGAGCCTCATGTCACTGTCCACGTGCTCTCTACGGGGATTTACCGAGTTGAATGTATCATTTTTGCAAAAGGTCCTCGCGTTGCTCCATCAATTCCGTTGTTTCAGTTGTTGCCATTCGGTATGAAGCTTTTTATACGAATTTCGTATGTAGAACTAGGTCAATAATAAATTCTATCTGCAAGGAATACATCGGGATATTCTCGCACTATCGGAATATTATTTATTCATACTTCTCCGGCTTGCAAATTCTGGACATAGCAAAGATAAAGGGGGTTCCCTTTTCTTACTAGTGTCGTCAATTGCATTATTGCGATAACCTTCCTTGTTGGTCCTCTGGGTTCTACATAGTATGAAATTTGTTACTTATTGGGCCCATACATTATTTGGTTTTGTTGGGCACACTTAATGATGGCTTGATACTCTGTGGGCCAATCAATCTTTAAGTTAACATTAAAACTTGTAACTCAAATTCTACGATATCAGCGGGAAACTCGATTTCGCAGATGCAAATCGTTTGTTCCAGGTTCCAAATATGCTTCATCTCGGAACGTGGAAGTTGTTCAATGCTTGAGTGCTGACTCTATTTGATTGAACGTGAGGTTACATTTTTTTTTTCGAAACTTTTGTTTGAATTAGAAAGTGGAACTTTCTAGTAACGTTTTGAGCAATTAACAATTGCTCCATTGGGTAAGGAATTCCTAAATACATCTCATGGGGTTTATTGAGTCCTAAATCAGGCCATCTTCTATAAACAAACATGTAGCTCCCGAATCAAACAAAATACGAATTTTGGAATCTTCGACTTCGAAAGCACCTTCAGCCAGGTCGTCAACATCTTCGAGGTCAACTTGGATAACTACGTTCAGCCTTCCCTGGTTAGGTCTACCTTGGTTCTGTGGAGCTCTATTGACTGCTCTCGGATTCGTAGGGAAATATGTTTGTTGCATTTGTTTTCCTCTGTTGTTTTGAGGTTTTTTTTTTTTTTTTTTTTTTTGCATTTATGGGCAGTGTTCATCTTTTCGCAAATCAGGCCGAAGTTTGTTAGGGTCAAGCCTCAAACGATAATTTATAGCCATATGCCTCTTCAAGTCGCAACGTTATTCGCCTTGGGGGTATTGGCGAGTTGAATGCCTCTTTTTCATTGGTTATATGGGGCGAGTATGCGTTCCCTGTACTAGGTTGGACAGGGTACCTTATTATGTTGTTTTATTGGAAATTTCTTATTTGATGGTTTATCCTTAACTTTCTCGACAGTTATAGTTTTATCTTATACTTTTCGTAAACTTGTAAATTTATTCCTACCGAGAGTTTTTCGGATATATTTGTTCGAACCAAAGGCAAAATTTTTTTTGGGCCTTGGTCTGATCCATTGCTATCAAGTTGGGAGCAAATCTCAAGAGTCCATTGATTTTGGCATTGAACTCTTGTACGGATCAACTACCTAGTTAAAGAGTAATAAACTCTTCATAGTTGGATTTTTTTTTTAATTATTTTATTTTGGAGGCTGAGTGGTTAAGATTGTTCCCTCGAACTCTTTAAAGTTCCTCCCTAACTTTCTCATTTCTCCATTTGTTTTTGAACCACTGCTTCAAGAGTGAGACGTAACTACCCTATCTTGCTAAAGGTCGTTTTTACCAGCCAAGCTGAAGTTAATAACTTCCTAGTAATAGTCTAGAGGTTAGTGAGTCAGAAAAGATAGATCACATATCTTTGGTACTCAAAAGAAACAGACGAACCGCATAATAATCGGTATTTCATTGACTAGCCAGAACCAACGCACGATAATAGAATTTCAAAACCTAATGCAATTTCTTTTTTTTTTTAAACTCATTAAGTTTTTCAGCAGGATATTAGCAGGTTTCTAAAACATCTTGTTCCTTTAGGGTTCTCTACCCTGATGTATCAATTTCTAGCTATATGTCTAACTTTTCTATACCGTAGCATTCCCAACTTCCAGGGCATTGCCACGGGAGATGTTATTGACTTCACTTCCCACACTGTGGTGGAAGAAGTTTATCAAGGAATTCTTTACTATCTCATTTTTTTTTCTCGCAAAGAATAGATTACATCCTCATGTTTGATTATCAAGCCTTCTGGGCATAGAGCTTTCTATCATCTAATCTTTGTATTTCTTTCTTCTTATGAGTTATCCCCTCTTGGACTCATTTTGTAAAATATTGTTCGCCGATTAAGATTTTCTTAAATTATTTATCACTCATTTAGCAAAAAATATTGCCATGGATACAATGCAATTACCAAACATAATAATTATACGAACTGTGCCTAATGCAAGTGCGATGTGTCCCATCCCAAAATAACTGATATATTTTTTTCCTAAGCCGAAAGAAGTACCTTTTTTTTTCTTTCAAAAAGTCCAATAGGATTTTGACTCAAAAATAAAGATTTTGACTCCAAAAAGATTTTTGTTTTTAACCAATATTCTGATACCACCTTGTAACACCCCCGATTTCCACGCTCAGCTTTGCAGCGGAAGTTACCAACGGAACCCGGGGTTGTTACCGCCACGCCTCCCAATTAAGCTCGCATTTGCCTTGCATTTGCTAACTTAATCGAAAAGCGCTAAGGCTAATTTTAAATTCAAGTCTAAATATACTTTAAACTGATTTATTATTTCAAGAAATATACTTTAAAATAATAAAATGCAGTTTTGTAAAATATGGCGATTAGGACTTGCCGGCGCTAAAATAGTTTTTCATATTAACTAAAGTAAAAAAAACATAAAACTTTTTCTAACTAATTTATAAAAGCACGATTAACTAAGTTTAAAAGAATATATTTGATTTGGAAAAGCCAGAGTTTACAAAATATGGTTGCTATGATTTACTATTCAAAAGACAAGTTTATGGCGAATAAAAATAATTTAAAATAACCAGTTAAAAGTGATGCTGACAACCATGCCCGTGCCCGTGCCTCTTAGAATAGTCCACATATGTCAAATCCTGTAAAAAAGGGTAAGTATACTTTATCAGCACACCGGCTGAGTAAATAAATTTTTGTCCATTGGACAAAAATAACTAAATGTGACTCAACAGTAAATGGCATGTCAAATCATTTGCAATAATTCAATCCACATGTAGTTCGACTATGATGCCTACACCCGGGGTATCTCATAGGACCTAGCAGGCCCTCATAATGACCGAAGTCAAAATATGAGTACACAAGGATGGCCCTACCTTGCGATCTAGAAAACGACTGTGAGACCCTTGGTCAAACACAATCCTGTTCATGGGGATCCCTTGGATAACCCATGAAATATCTCACGAAGATATCCACCTCTGGGGTATATCTCGAATAATAATAATTCAATAATTCACATGCCATACACTGAAATTTAATCTTTCACATGCATGGCCTAGCCCAAAATATTTAAACACATAATGGGACATAACCTCTGCATAAATCACTTGCATGAATAAACCTTAAAATTATTAAAACACAAAGGAATTTAGACATGCAAAAATACTCTTGGGACAAAGCCCGCAGAACAAAAATTTACTTACCATTTCTTCCGACGTCAGCTACTAACATCTTCTTACTCTGCTCCTCTATAACCCATGATACTTAACTCGTTCCTCTCTCTTTAGTTCTTTCTATTTCTCATATGAATTTCTTTGCTATGATTCCAGGTATATATAGTTGCAATAGGCGACTACCTTCGAATTTTTTTTAACAATATGGCTTTTTGACTCCGCATGCCTATGGCTATAGGTTAGATTACTCATACCTTGCATGAACTACGTGCATTGCAGTGTAATTCTCTACGTGTTTATTACTTTTCTGCTTCGTTTCTTGATCTGCCATGTATTTCTCTTGTTGTTTCCTAGTTTGCCAGGTATCTCTTCTACTTAATATTCATTCTAAATAGTATAGTTTGCCAGGTATCTCTTCTATTAAATATTCATTCTGAATAGTATATGTATACAATGTCGTGGAAGATAAAACCACTGTACTTCCCATTGTTAATGGAAAATCAACACTATTAGTATGAAATAATTTAATTACCTTAAAAAGTTCCACAAGTTATAAGTGATTAATCGATAATACTCCAATTCATGCTAATGTCCCCATACTAACATCATCATTATTATTATTATTATTATTATTATTATTATTATTATTATTTAATTGGTTTATTTCCATGCCAATCTGCGTGTGATTGTCATTCTTCTTCTTCTTATGCTTTATTATATTTTTTTTTCATTTTTATTTATTATTATTTCATGGCAACTGCTTGTTGTTACTACTATAATTATTTATATACTTAAGGAACGTTTATCACCTCTCCTAATCTGTTAAGTTGAGCTGAATTGGTTTATTGAACCACTTACACTCTTTTTATTCTACAGTCTATTTATTTATTATCTTACAAAAAATGTATTTTATAGATAACGGGGTTCGAATTATTTTTCTATGGAATAGGAGTCCGACATTATAACCAAATGACCATTCATGATTTTATGTTAAATAAAACTTTTAACTATACGTGAAATTCTACTAGAAAAATATAGTAATACCTAACTAATGCTATTGTCAAGTATTCATCTTTATTTGATATAAAATATTTTTTTCTTGGAAAATATACTTCTTAAACTAACTAAATTACTTTCCCTTGAAAAATAATTATGCATTGCTCAATTTTTTCTTTGAAAAATATATTTCTTTAGTGACTAAATTATTTTTCCTTGGAAAAGAATTCATTTTCAAGTAATCTTTACCCAAGAAAATATTAGTTGACTCCTCAACTTAATTTAATTTCTTAAGAAATAATATTTTATTATTTCTTTAGAAAAATATTATCAACACAGTTATTAATTCAGGGTATTACAGTATGCTTCCTTTCACAAAGTTGACAGGACGTTCGGGATAAGACGGTGCAACCTGCAACATACGTGTGGGCTGGACAGTTTGAGGGATCGAGACAATCCGAAAGCGGATGCTTGTTGGGTAGCTAACTACATTAAGCGCAAAATGAGACGTGATCCAACGTATAGGCCGATTCAAGCAATGAATGATATTGAAGAGGAATTTGGTATCGTGATTAAGTATAGAAAAGCTTGGAATGGGAGGGAGATTGCACTGAAAGAGATACACGGGGGTGATTACGATTGCTTTGACAAACTAAGAGGGTTTTGTAAGCCTTTCAAAGAAGCGAATCCAGGTAATGAGCAGTGTGGTTGTAGAAATTGATTTACTTAATATAACAATGAATTAACATATTGAGTTTATTTCAGGTAGCATGGCGGATCTAGAGACATGGGAAGTTTCGGGGAAGTTTCGAAGATTGTATATTTCATTCGCCACATGTGTTACTGGATTTGTACGAGCGTGCAGACCCCTTCTTTTCCTAGATGGTACACATATCCTATCGAAATGGAAAGGTCATATTTTGGCGGCAACAACGAAAGATCCGAATGATGGGCTGTTGTCAATTGCCTTCGCAAGTAAGTATGTTTTTAAAAGCACGCTGCTTTCATTGTGAGTCCGTCGATGCCTGTTTTTTGAAAAATATGTTGTTGGAAATAGTTGTGGATTCAGAGAATGATGAAAACTGGGGATGGTTTTGCGAGAAACTGAAGATGACAATATCGAGAGAAAGTGGGCATGATGTTTGGAATAGGTACACGATTTTCAGTGATCGACATTCCGGGTTAATGAAAGCAATACCCAGTGTGTTTCCTGGTTGTCAGCATGCCATATGTCTGCGGCACCTACTGGACAACTTCAAACTCCAGGTCATTTATTAGATTTTGGTGTGAATATAAATTCTTAAACACATTTTATTTTTATCTGGCCTGACCGAAATTTTAATTGGATGCAGGTGTTGAAAAAGTATCATCATAGCTACTCGAATCATTGGATTGGGAAGTTAAATCTAGCCGCTTATGCAGCAACGTATGTGGAGTTCGAGAAGCATATGAATGACATAATGAAAGCAATGCCATTAGCAGGGTCGTATCTAATGGAATCAGAGCCTCATAAATGGGCAAATGCGTTATTCAGAGGGAATAGGTGGGGTATTGTAAACAACAACATTGCAGAGTGTTGGAACGGGTGGGTGAAAGATGCGAGGACGCTCCCCCCGCTTGGAATGGTTGACAACATTCGGAAGAAAACAATGAAAATGCTTAATGAGAAAAGGGAAGCAGCGGGGAAAATGAAAACCACATTGTGTCCGAAATTTGAGAAGGAGCTCAAAATGAATTGTTTGGCAGCCCGAGATGTGAAAATATTCAGTGCATCCGCTTCCCATTTTGAGGCTGCCCATGAGGATTAGACATTTGCAGTGGATTTAGATAATAAGTGTTGTAGCTGTGGTGTTTGGCAGCTTTATCGATTGCCATGCAAGCATGCGTGTGCGTGTATAGATCATGTACACCGAAGTGTATACGATTTCTGTGATCCAGTTTATAATGTGCAGGCATATCGCGACACATACAGCGGGTTGCTATACCCGATCGCTAGTGATGGAGATGGAGACGCCGTACCGAGGACTATGGATCCGGATTACGTGCATCCGCCGGATGTGCGAAGACAACCGGGACGGAGGAAGACGAGGAGAATCCCTTCACAGGTTGAGATACCGAGGAAGGGATGTGGGTTGTGTAAGAAGCCTGGGCATAACCGGAGAACTTGCCAAGAGGCGCGTCGGGTTGCGGCGCCTCCTGTGGACTGAAGTGTTCGTAGCACGTTCGCCTCATCATTTTGTTGCAACATATGTTGCTCATTTTGTTTGCCTGATACTGGGGTACCATTATTTCATAACTTTTAATTGAGTACCTACTGTATGAGGACAAAAAGAATTCTAATTAGTATCGAGTATTATGTATTAGATGCTGGTTGTTTCCTGTTTGGAAGTTGTGATGCATTGATCATGCTCAGTTATTGTTGGTTGCTGGCCACATTTTGATTTTGTATTATTGTTAGTTTCTGGACAGAATGGCAGTGGATTAATACAGATTACTGGCGTCAGTCTTAACAAAAAATGTTTGTACGTTGTAACATAATTATTTGCATCTTTTTTATTGAATAACGTATGTATATGCATGAAGGTGTGGAATAGTATATGCATACTGATGTGCGGACAAAAAGAATAAAGGATTGTAGTACCATTATACAGTGTATTAAAATTGGAAGATTCAAGCTGGACAGACTAGTCTTTGCACATTATACGATACATGTTTGTACAGACATCACTATCATATTGTATTTCTGCTAGGCAATGTTTGTAGACAATAGCATTTCGGTTAATACAATTCCTGCTCAAATGTTCGCATATTTTTTCTCGTACGTTTGTACATGTAAGAGTAGTAACGTTTGTATATCACTTCCAAATTTCGGAAGTTGGAACGGTCTGCGTGCAAGATATGCATAAAGTTTAGGTCTCAGTTGCCCAAACCGATTTAACCTTATGTATGGTTGGTAATGAGTAGTTAATTGATCATGAGGTGTTGTAAGACATCCACAAAATAAGCTATTTGTTTCACTCTTATTACAATGTATTGTCTTCCCAAAACTTTTGAATGGTAAATCTATTAATTGGACCATCAACACTCTCATTTAGTAAGTCCATGATCTACTTGATGCACGGTAAGTTGACAACTGGAAGCCGGACACCAAGCGGTGTTCGAAAGTGCCACCATAATTCCCAACACGATAACAATCGTGCATGTATAGACTGGATTGTTTGTACTTTTATTTTTAAATGTTAGTATATCCGAGATCTGATGTCTGTATAGATACGCCATTGGATTGGATAAGTCATCGTAAAGCGTTTGTACATACTTGAGTTAGATATCTGTGTATTACTCTGTTGGATGTTTGTATTTATTCAACTCATTAATTGCCGCCGGATTTCGTTCACTTTCCTCATTTGGATGAGCTCATGTCGTATCATGTATTCGTTATGTAGCGTGTACGTCATCTTATGAATAAAGTTATTGTATTGCATAACTCATGCATGTTTCTTATGAAAACATAATGTAGTATGCCACATGATATCTTTATGTTGCTCGAGTGTTGTTAAAAGAAATGTGTTTGGAATCATTGCATGTGTCCATCATTTGAGTTGGATGCCACCGTTTTTGTAGTGCCTGCCTGGGATTAGTGGCATTATCGCAACCGGTCTCCGTTGTAGTGCCGGCCGGCCAGGTTTTCTAATTATGTCCGTATGTACTTATTTTCAAATAGGTTAACATATGTATTGAGAAATATTTGGATATTCTTACAGAATTGTTTATACAGACATCGTATGTGGTAATTGCAAACTTTCCAACTTGGTTTGTACATGTAAGAGTAGTAATGTTTTTACAACATAATGTAGTATGTCAGCATATTTTACACTAATGAGGCACATGGACTAAGAGGGCAAAAATTCAGTCTTCACAGATCATGGACACGTGTGTGGTGTAGATGATTTAGCTTTATGTCAAATCATCCTTTCTTGCTCACCACCCATCTCCTTCACCCAGCTCAAATTTAAATCCTCCCAAACATACAATCTTGCTGAATACTCTACCCACTCCCATCTCTATAGCCCTGTACGAACGGTAGGAAAGCAACAGGCAACAATGTCGTCCCCACCCACACCGTCGAGGACTGAACCAGTGATCTCATTTATCTAGGTTATGGAGTTCGCTGCTGACGTCGGCCGCCGCATGCTAGGGCTTGAATCGCCGCCTCAACACTGTCCCGCCACTGAACGAGCGCTAGAAATCGAGAATGTGGTGATGAAACGGGAGATTGCCCAACTGAGAGACGAGCTCCAGAAAGAGCGAGCGAAGAAGGTGCGTTCAAGGGATGTGGGTGTAATCGGAATTGCAATTCCGCTTGTGTTAATGAAGAACAAATTTCGTGTCGTCGTCGTACCTAAATAAGCCGGTGCTTCCCCATCGTGTCTAATCTGTAGAAATATGTCAGGTATATGCATTTTATTTCCACTAATTTAACCACATTTTGTCGAAATCACGTTCCAGTCCTCTATTGAACATGGGTATTTTGTAGTTGATGTTGAAATCAAGTTTGGACTCAAGTTCCCTTTTGTACTGGTATCCAACTGTCTGGGTTTAAGTTTTTGCTCACCCATGGTGGTTATTTCGGCCGTATCTAGATAGTGTTGACAATCCTTTGGAATTTAACGTCTTTTGGGTTGACTGTAAGGTGGAAAGTGTTCTGTTTTCAGTAAAGTGTTGCTTTGGAGTTCAACCTGAATACCCAGTGTGTTTGCCTTGTTTTGGCCACTGTGTTTGGAAGTTTCTTTTCTGCATTTAGGTGGGTTGTTGTACACTTCATTGCTCACGGATTAAATATGCATTGACCTAGATTCAAATAGTCCCCATGTTTTGGATTGTTAACACTAATTTCTCCTTTTTTGGTGAGCATGTGTGCGGGTGATTTAAATGCCTGGTCCACATATATCACATTTATGCTACTTTCTTTTGTTCACTTTCCTCTGGGACCACTGAATGTTCCCTTTTCAGGAAGTTGTGACCACACACATACACACCATTAATTTTCAAGAGCAAGTGTTGGCTTCTTATGAATCATGCAAAGCAGAAGTCACCAACTCGAAATTAACAACATTAGGTATCCCAACATAGCATCCCAGACAGATTCTCTACAACACAATATTATGTCCAGGAACAGAATAAAAACAAATGTAAAGTACAATGGAGGTGCCCTGCTGCTCTCCACTCACTGCATAAGACAGTGACAGTCTTCCAATATGGTTCGGGCAATATGCATTCGGAACCGCTTCACGTCGCAATCTCCTACAACACGCCAGAAATGCTTGGTATCTCGCAAATACGCCTCGGCCCACATGCACACGAATGCTCCACAGTCATTAGAATCGGGGGCCTGCTCCCGGCAATCTTCAACTTCAAACAGCTGACTACTTAGCTCAACCCCATTGCTCTTCATCAACCGTATGAAGAAGGTTGACTGCATTTTTATAAACAACAAATAAAGTCAATAAAATAAACACCGGACACCCCAGTCGGTAAGGAATTATAAAATGTTGTGTAAATCTCACAATCGTCTCCAGTCGCGGAATTGCTTTACGGCCGGTCGGTAAGGAATTTCGGGACCACACCTTCTTTAAAAGCAAATCAACGGCTATCACATGCCAATGGAAGTGCCCATCGTGTACAGGTACCACAATGTATCGAACGCTACGTTTTGCATCCTCTAACATATTACTTAAATCACGCTGACTTGCCTTTGTCATTCCCTCCAACACATGTGTGAATTCTTCATCATTTAAATTCTTAACAGACAAGCCTCCATAAGCCTTGATAATTTCATTCTGTAAAGTTTTCGCATATCGCAAACTCATTAAACACATTGAACATGTTACATACAAATACAAGTACAGTACCAAAACATACCGTGGTCCAAGTGCTAATGTGGCAAACTCGATTGGGGATTTTTTGGGACAATCGAAAAGGCTCGGACACTATGACCTGTATGAATGCATCAATTACCTCATCCGACAGAGCCCCGTCGAACAGTAAGTCCATCATTAAAACCACCGTAACAACATGTGTTCCTTTCAACCAAACTTCATCCCTATGACATTGAACATTATTAGACACTAATTACACATGCAATTTCATTCATATACATGAGGTTTTTGGAAGAAATAAACTTGCCGTTGATAGCCCGCATCCACAAATGATCCAATATTCTTCTCTCATCAGGCCCAGCGACATCCCGGCCACAATAGTTCCGTTTCCCCTTATACTTGGTTGCTGCCACCATGTTTCGATTTTTCTTCGGCTCCCGATCGGATACCTCATCTGACACGTTTACCTCAACCTACACTTATCACAGAAAAATGGAGTGAACTACTGGTTTACAATGTCGCACATAACCATTTAATAACAGTGAAACGTACCTTCTGTGCTTGCCTTGCTGGTGCTTTATTTCCTCCTCTCCTGCCCCTTTGAGCTTGCCTTGCTGGTGCTTGATTTCCTCTTCCCCTTCCCCTTCCCCTCTGCCTCGGTGTGCTGATTGGTGTCATGAAACCCGGTGGCTTCGACTTCGGCTTGCGATCGGTCCTTCCTTGCACATCCTGTACAATTGTTGATATATATTCACCTTGTCTATCTACCGAGGACTCTTCCTCATCCTGCGACATTCCGTGAACCTCGTTACTACCAACGTCATCATCTTGCACATCCGTCCCAGAGAAACCCTCCATGACATCGTCCTTTTCTTGCCTCATACCATCTACAACAACTATAGACAATCAATTACTTACGTCCAAAGGCTGATTCAACAATGCTCTGTAACGTTCTAAATAGTCAAAACCAGTATTACCACGTTGGTATTCTAAATAGTTAAACCAACTCAAATGTCATACCTCTATTAACGTATTCCACCCCTTCGTCCATCTTCGTCTGCCCATGCTCACGATCTTCACCACCATTCTTCTCGGTATCCTCATTAACCGGGTCCATTTCCTGAAATTGCCCATCTTCACCAGCAACCAACTCCTTCCCCAGCCCCTCCCCCACATCCACGGAATCACCAGCTCCCAAATTGTTCCCTTCACCCACTATCACCCGATCTGACATAACTTCATCCATGCTTTGGTTAAACCTCGTTCGGTCTATATTAATGTCCTCCACCTTTCCCGTTTCATGCCCCCACCATCTTCACCAGCAATATCTAATCAATTACATTCCAACATACAATTTCCAAATTCCTAGTTAATGTACAAAACCCTTTAAAAAAATAAAACCACCATTTTATTTCTCTAAATATACTAAACCATAACGAAAAAAAAAGCCATACCTCCTTCAATGTCTCCCTCACCATCGGCCATCTTCGAGTGCCCTTCCTCCGCTACTTCGTCCGGCTCCTTCTCCTGATCTTCCTGCTCGACTGCCACATGACCACGTGCATCCGTCACTGTCTCACCACCGAGGGGGACACCATCTTCCACATTCTCGGCAATATCTTCAACCAATATACATTTCATCGACATAGTAACAACATGATAATACACTCCAACTAAAAGATTTAACTATAACTCTCAAACTATAACCTTACCATTATCCGAATCCGCCTCTACATCAACATGGTCACTATGATGCATGCCAACCGCGTTCCGAGTTCCCTCGTACACCGCCTCCATTTCCAAATCTTTCCCCCCGACATCCCCATGCCCGGTTTCTTTGCCAGACATACTCTGATTCACCTGATCGATACCAACCTCATGCCCTCCCACTCGATCTATTATGGCATCATTACTCTCTTGCACCTGCTTCTCAACAACCGGCAAACATCTGACATCTCCTTCTCCAGGCGGTGAGCATATCATATCGTCCAAATGCTGCGACTCCATTGGTGTATCATCACTCTCATTCTCACTCTCGTTCGTGTCCAAAGGTTGCTTCTGCCTCGGTGGATCCTCAATGTCATTCGGCCTCAGTGGATCCTCAGTGTCCTTCTGCCTCTTCTCCGTCCTCAGATTTGACACCCGAGCTTGTTTCCGCCACTCGCCCACCCTACCACTTCTCCCCGATGTGCCCGTCTTCATAGCCCTCCCCTATGCCACAACATATAGCATAAATAATCAGTCTCTTTTATTAAATTATTACTAATTCATAACTTATACTAAAAAATATTAAAAGCCATACCTGAGGTGCCAGCATTGCACGCGTAATAAACCTCTGCTCCTCATCCAACGGACAGAAACCATGCACATCGTCATCAGTGATTTTCATCAGTTGCTCGTAACATTCTTTCACATTCGGGTGACTCATTCGCCACCTAGCGAACCGAGGAACACTTTCTACAGTCGTAGGCGTCGCAATATGCGGTACACGTTCAAAGAACCAGGCCTGCAAAACATTATAAATCACCTCACTTTACGCTTCACACTCACAACACATGGGACAAGCGATATAAAACAATTAAAACAATCTGAACAATGCAATTAAAATACTCACCAATAAACCAAACATGCAGCCATCTGCATACCTCTTCCCCTTTGCACATTTCTTCAGGGCCTCAACCAGAAACTTGTGTGTTGCCCTCCCCCAAGCATACTCCCCTACTTGCTCCAGGTTGTCCACGTAATGCAACAGATAAGAAGGCACGTACCGATGAGCTGTCGGGAATAGTAATGTATTGAATACAAGTAATATGAAAATCCTAGCAAAATCGTCTGGGCTAACACTCCCAAACTCTGAATCCTCCCCTTCGCTGATCTTTCTAAAAACTTCAGTAATTTCATCCCTTCTCACATTTCCCGCATTGCCCCCAAAAAACTTTTCAACCACCATGCTCTTACGCTCCAATTTCTGGTGTACACAACGCCCCTCGTTCTTCAATGCCATCACACAAGAAAACTCTAATGATGGAAATTTTACCCTAACGTCCTCCCCGAAAATAAAATAATTGGCTTCATCATCATAGCATCTCACAACTGCTTCCAACCAAGCCACACTATTATACTCTTTCGGCCACTCCATTAAGTGCCAAAACGGTGTCCGCTTCATCGCGTCCCTCTGCTCCTCGGTCAGGTTGCCATCTATCTCATGCATTATGCTAAGGAAATACTGGGGTGAGCACCTCGTGCTCATTGCACAATCAGCAGCTCCCTTTTTCCTTGCTTTATTTGTTTTACCCCCTCTAGCATTGCTGCACTGCCCTGTATCATCCTCGCCACCATCTCCACTTCTCTGATATCTTTTACTACCTCGCTTGTGCCCCATTACCACCGGCTGCTCTTCCTATTGACATTTAAGTGCACATTACCAGCCGTTAAATATCGCAATTAACAGAATACTCATCAAATTTTTTTACAGGCCAACACTATGCACTTTGTTAATTTCCCTTTATCTATGCTCGCTGCCCCAAACCATTTCAAATAAAAAACTAACATTTCAAATTAACCTTTGCTAACTAATGAAAATGTGATTTCACCTTATCAAACATTGCAAATTTTCACACTACAATTCCATTTTCTAAAACATGAGAATGGCAACAGAATTCAACAGAACACTACAATAAAATGCACAACATCATTCCACTGTGTCCAAAACCCTAACCGGTCTCCACCGCCGGTATCAATTTCCAATATCCTACCCCGCCTCCGAAATCCCTCACAGTCAAAAACCCTCTCCGGCTACATCACCACCACCATTTCCCTCGTCAACCTTCGCACTACAAAACCCCCTCCGTTTAAACCCTCTCCGGCCACCACTCCGCCACCGAGTCCGCCTCAATCGCCAATGTCCCACTCCAACCACCGCGGCTTCCGCATCCACTCTCGCCCTCACCATTCCTCCATCTCCAATTCCCCTCCCTGTATCCCTCTCCACCCGCCACCCGCCGCCCCAACCCGGCCACCACCCACTTCATCCCCCCCCAAACCCTCCCCTATACAACGATTCTAACAAAATAAAATTAAACTAAGTACTAACCTCCCACCAATGCCGACGCCTCCGCCTTTTATACCATCCGCCGCTCCGCCGGCGTTCATCCGCACCTCTCCCCCGTCCTTTCGCCGGTCTCGCTATTGTCACCGAGAGTTGCCCTTTTTTGGGTGTATTTGGGAGAAGGGGACAGAAGAAGTACACGACACATACACATAGACCTTTCAATTAAAAAACATTTTCTTTATTCGTTTCTTTTAATGAAAGGTATTTTATTTGAAGCTACATTTTCTCCTTGGGGGGTATTCGGGAAAAAATCCCACCCGTGGGGCATGGAGGAACAAATGGAGGCAGGAGTGGTTTTATTTCGTATTTGCCGTAATTTTAATTTTAATGTTAATTTTAGTTGGAAGTCTTTATTCACCCCCCCAAAGAAAAGCATTAATTTTAGTTGGATAATACAGTAGTATATTTTTAACTGCGAAACCACTTGGGCTACCATTTAGAAAGCCCAATTTATTTTAGTTGGAGGTTGAAGATGAACTTCTGGGCTTGGGCTTCATAGAATCATGGTTTGTTTATTGTTATTTTTAGGCCTAATGTAGATTGGCATGCCTGCGCTCATTGAAACCTTGGCGGCCCATACGTTGCATAATAAATTAGATGTACCATTATATTAGTACAAGTACCGATCGCCCATGGCGAGAGCCCAATTCCAAAGCAGCCCAAAATTAGTTGTGCCTCTACCTTCTACCACTGTTATTATTTTGTAAGATGATATCATTAAATCGGGACTGTAAAAGTCTATCAAATTGCAATAAGAAACAATTATGTATGTTGCATACTACCAACTTAAAGTAATCATAAATAACCTTTTCTTCTTCTTCTCTCTTTTTCTTTTTTCTTTTTTTTTTTTTTTTAATATTTAGGTTTTATCAAATATTCAACTTCAAATGAGATTGGGAATTTACTTTAGTAGTCAAGTCCCCCGTCTCCCAACCATAGGTTGGGGTTCATCCTCACCCGGCCCCCTATCCCCCCTTTTATCCCCCATTGGAATTTGTGTTGTTTGATATCTCACGCACCTTTGCCGACACATGGGTGTCACTATTTATCAAAAAAAAAAAATATTCAACTTCAAACCATACAAAGTAGCGCCACATCAATGATAGTTGTAAACTTGGAGCTATACTCATTGTGTAATCTTCAACCATTACCACCAACCCCTATAAGAATTTATTCGGAAACCATTACCAATCAATAAAATTCAATTCATTTATTCTTCAGTATAAAATTTATTTCTTTAACAATTATGGCAAGAAACGATTCAGAAACTTCTTCTGGGTGGACGATTAACGTTACACACAAAATAGCCAGGGTTTTCTTCATCGTCAACACATGGACCACACTCTGGAAGTGGACAATCTATATCATGGTGACAATTATTTGGGCAACGAAAATGATCATCAGCCTTCTTCACTTCCATTCTTGCTTCAACCATCATATTCGACAATCCCATCGCTGAATATATTTATATGTATACACACACATATATATTGGGTGGTTAATACAGATTATTGGCATTACGATAATGCAATAAATTAATTGTAAGTGATTAGGTAATAATGGGGTTCAATTAAGATATATGGTCCTAAATGACTCGAATGTTTATGTTATAGTAGTATGAAAGAATGCATGTCAAATAAAATAAATTTACTTACTATAAATATAATATTAAATTATAAAATTAATTATTATAATGGAACCGTGATAGTATTTTGTAATGGGGCAGTAATATTGTGATATTAATCATTACATTATTGGTGTCTGACATCACAATATAATAAATGATATATATAAATATACATATTATTCCATAAATACGCAGAAACTACTTCTAATTATGCCAAAATAATTTTACAATGCACATATATCAGATTTTGGAAATAACATAATTTCAAAGGTTAATAATCCATGTGCATCAAATTATCATAAGGAGAAAAACATCACAAGCTCGATAGTAATGAGACAATACAATTTAATAAGTTATGATTTGTTTGCGGCAATATATATTTTTCGTTAATAAAAAATTAATTGAATCACTACTAAAAAGATTACTAAAAAGACTGTTCGAGAATATATAGAAAAAGAATTTGATTAATTATCTATTTCTATTTTGGATATACAATAATGTTCTTGTGAATTAAAAATGAGTAATATTAGAATTTAATCATTTTATGTTTATTCTCAAAAACCATTTTGAGTAAATAAAGCGATGTGAAAATATATCAATCATATTTTCATAAAAGAATAGTAATTTCTTTATATATATATATATATATATATATTAAAAACTATTCTCGTCGCTAATGACAAAAAATAAATAAATAAATCAAGAAAGTACCTGCTGAGAGCACAAGAGCAAATAAAAAGAATTTGACAGTAAAATTGGCCATTTTGATTTTTGAAATTGGAAAACTATAATTCAGTTGTAAGGTATGCAATATCACAATATATAGTAAGCAATGGTGTATCTTACAGGTAAGCAGTAGAGAAATAGTGTATCTTATAGTACTGCTTTAGTAAGCAATTATTCCACCTCCCATATAAATAAATTACATATCAATCAATATTAATCAATGCCGAATCTTGTTTTACAGCTGGTATGAAAGTATAATTAACGGTAGAGTGTCAATTTCATATTTGGAATCATGTTTGTGTCGTGTTAAGCAGGGTATATAACACAATCTGTAAATCATAACATGACCCGAAACCCGAAATGAACATAAAATATCAAACCTGAACACGATCTGAAAATTTTCAAGTTGAGTCCTGGAATATTTCAGGTTGAGTCCTGAAGCTTTTCTAGTTGAGTCCTAAAATAAACATGAAATACCAATTTCAGGTTTCGGATCAACCTGATTTGGGAAAATTCCAAAATTATTAAACCCAAACTTGAAATTTTTCTTGTCGTTCGAGTTTATTTTTTCGGATCATGTCCAAAATTGACACCCCTAACCTGAAATTTTTCGTATATGCCGAGTTCGTTTTTTCAAGTCGTAACAAAAATTGACACCTCCAGTTAACATGATTCCATCTAATTAGGAATTACAAATTAAATAAAAAAAGAAAAAATTCAAATCCCTGCAAATATAGTACAGGGTAGTGGTGGGTCGGTATGATATACCGCAAAAAATTTGCGGTACTGTACACCGTACCGAACTTTACGGTATTAAAAATTTCATAGCGTTGCCACACCGAACCTTTTGGTATATCGAAAATTTCGGTATGAAATATTTCCATATCGTTGTCATATCGATATTTTTGTAAGTTCGGTATATACCGATATACCGAACAATTGGTTCATACCGACGTACCGATACCGCGGTATATACCGAAGTTTAGTACGGTAACGGTATACCGCGGTATCAAAAAATTTATACCGTTACTGTACTGAAATCTGATACCGTACCAAAAATTATGTTATACTGAAAATTTTGATATTCTCGATATTTTTTCGGTACGATATGTACAGTATGCGGCATATTTTTATTTTTCCCCAGCCCTAGTAGAGGAGTACTAGTATTTTATTAAAAACTAAAATTCCAAATGTATGATGATACTGTGGATGGCCCAAAGATAAATCGAAAGCTCAAAGCCAAACACAAGCTCGAGCCCAAAAGTTCATCTTCAACCTCCAAGAAATGAAACGAAATGAAAAGTTCATCTTCAACCTCCAGCAAGAAATGAAATGAAATGAAGCAATCAATTCTAATCGTCTGCAGCAGAATGGAATCGCCAACAACCTCACCAATCAATGACGGCCTCGTGAATCGGATCATTCCAAAATAGAGATCCTGCCGTGCCCGCAACTTATTCGAAGAATTTCCGGTGAGTAAAACTCCAATTCAATTCAATCCTCATTCTATAACTATAACTGTATTCGAAGCCAAATTGAGGATTCCTTTCACCCCCACATCCATTTCCAGCAATTATAATCTTGAATCAAAATGATCATCCATTTCCTAGTATTTAATTCCACTCCGCTCTTCGGTGAAAATCGATCCTTCCTTCGCTCAAAATTTACAACCCTTCACTCAAAATCAATTCTTCAATGGATTCTTCTCTCTGTCTGCTTTTCCTTCTCGCCGCCGCCGTGCTTTCCACCACGGCGGCCTTCCCAGCTCATGATCCTTATTCTGATTCTGATACAACCCTCCTCTGTCCACTCAATTTCACACTATTGAGGGGACTTGAATCTATCAACAGAGACCCGTCTTTCCCGATTGAAGGTGAGAGGAAATGGTGCGACATTGTGAAGGAGGGGCTCCTCTTGGTGCTGGCAGACTATGTCCGCCGCACAAAATTCTTCTATCCTCCATCCCGGACGGCTGAGGCATGTTGGACCGAGTACCAACATGTATTGGCCCCTTTGGTGGGTGAATTTGACTTCCGCAAAGAATGCAACTTGCAGACGGGGGACCTTGAGACCGGCTGCAACAATATCACCACTGCAAAGGAGTTTAAGCAAGTACTTCCACGAGTGATCTTGAAGAGGATGGCGTTAGCTTGCAACGCACCATTATATGAGACGGGTCAATGCTTATCATGCGCCAATGCTCGGGTTGATGCAGCCCTACTCTTGTATAAATCCGGTGCAAATTCACATCAGATGCTATGCACTTGCGATGATTTACCCACTGTCTATACGGCGGGAATCATCAATCCCTCCGGCCCCGCTGATGCAGGCACTGAAAAGTGTCTCTTTGGCCTGAAGATCAAGAATAAGGATTCCGGCCACCATTCTCATAAGATCGCCATAGTTCCCGTGGCGGTTGTCTGCAGTGTCATCTTTATGTGCTTAAACAGATACTACCTTTTATGGTTAATGTGATTAGTTTGTGGTCTAGTAAAAGGTGTAGGCTAGATAGAATTATAAGGCATTTAGAATGCCTGCTGCCTGCTACGGAAGAATTAACTTAAGCTTCTTTGAATGCTGTTTGGGAATTAATGTATTCTTTGGCTAATGCCTACTGCTGATTAATGAAGTACTAAATTTATGTTTCCAATTTGTTTATTTTGTGTCTTCTGTTTTCTGGTACATCACTGATTTCAATTAATGAAAACTGATGTTTACACACCTTCTCAATGCATTCTTCATGATGAGTAGAGTGCTTGGAATGAGACTGATGCAGGGGCAACTGTGCATTCTTTAATTTCACCTGCAGGTTATGAACTTTTGTAGAATGATTTTATACACAAGTGGAATGGTGGAGTTCCCTTAAAGCTTTTCTTTAGGTTAGTGTATCCATAGATTTTCATTTTTAAGGATTAAGTTACTAACAGCAGAGCTGAAATTAGGGAGTGTAATACCATAGAAATTACCCGAAATAATTTTAATTCATTAAGTAGACTTTTATTAAATATTTAAACACTTGCTTAAAGAATTAGTATATTGATTTTTTCTACAAAACAACACTTGTAAAATTATATATGTAAATTTGTCTTTTCCAAAAGAAATATGAATTTCAATATCAAGGGTAATAGAATTATATAGTTTATGGAATTTTTTTTAATCCATTGTTTAAATTATATATATAAATTTTTATATATATACACATTGGTCTTGAAAATTATTATGAGGATAGTATGTGAATATTTTAAGTACTTTGATATTCATTATGGAATAAATTTTTATAGAAATAAAAGTATGAGTTTTTTATGTGAATCTATGAGAATTAACTTTTATATATAAGAAAATGTATTCATAGATTATAATTTTTATTTGATGATGACATGAAGACTTTGTGGTTTGAGTATTGTTATGAATGAAATAAAACCATGCATGTATATTATATTATCTTTTTGAAAGCACATTAATATAAATACAATACTTGAAATAAATAAATAAATATTATATTATCATATCCAACTCATTGAGTATAAATGCATGCCACTAAATAATGGCAAGAATAATGATTTTTCTAGACAAGCTAATACTTCAATCATTTTCATGATACACTACTTACACAAATATAAGGTTAAAAGCAATTGCAAGAAATTTTCTTCCTAAACAAATAGATGAAAAATCAACATGATTAACAAGTGTCTTGGATGAATGGCTAGCAAAGAAAGGTGATCAATTATCTCTTGAACCCACCAAGATTAATAGCCTCCATAATAGGCAAACCATTATGTTAATAGACAACATGATGGACAAAATTAATAGCCTCCCAAATTAATAGCCTCTTTGTTAGGCTATAAGGACCAAATGAGTGGATACAAATACTCTAACTATTATTGCTCAAGACACACTTAATTGGATGATTAGTGAGGTTGTAATCACTCTCACAATGTGTCATGTTCAATTGTTCAAATCTTAGCCTATAAATAGAGGGAGTTTCTAGCCTTCAAACACACCAATCTCATCCATCTCATTAGCCAAATTCACTACCCATTTTATTCTTCAAAGTTCTCCCACATAGTGAGCATATCTTAAGGATTGTGGAGTCTTGTAGGCTTGGCAACCTTCATCATTCTAAGAGTTCTAACTCTTCTCAACACTTGGTTAGTAAGATATCATCCTTGAAACTTGTATCTTAGAGATCTAAATCTTTTATTTTTATACTATAAATTGATTTCCCTCTATTTGACGAATTTCAGCGAAACCCGTAATTTGTGGTGCGAATCTTGTGTTATAACGGCCATTATCTTTGAATCTCCTTGCTCTTATACATCAATTCAGTAAGTTAACACTCTCTACTTCAATTTTTGGAGATCTCAATCCATGTTTTAAGAGTACAAAATTAGAATTTCCCCATTATACCAAAATCTGTCAATTTTTCGTTTACGTAAAGATCCATCTTTTTAAACCATTTTGGTTCATTATTCCACAAAGGTTCCTTCATAAAACTTGTTCCTTATTGAGTTAAGTATCTTTCTGGAAAATTTTATAATTTTTAGAACTCATATGAAAAAGTTATGGGATCCACTTTATCGAAAGGTCGAAATCTCTTTTCGTTGAAATCTAAGAAATGAGTGTTTCTGAAATCCTCGTTTTTGAAGGTCTTAAGTGTTTCAAACCCAAAATGTTTATTCATGAAAAATATTTATCTATGTGTTATCTACCTTGTGGTAAAATTTTAGAATTTTTGGTCGCGAATTACTATTTTTAAAACCTTTTGAAAATTAGAGAGTCACTATTGAATTTCTGGCAGAATACATGTTCTGAAAAGAACTCAATTTTTGAAATGTTTCCATACCTTATTTTGAAAAGTGTAAAACATATGAAACTTGTTCAACTATGTGTTGAGTATCTACAGTTTAAATTTCATAGCAATCGCCTTTCATATGAATTTTTAAACTGACTTGGCGTAAACTGCGATGTTGGACTTGATTTTTGGTCCAAATGAGAAATTGTTGGATTTTGAGATCCATGAAATGATATTTCTATATTTATGAGATATTGATATGGGAGTTAAATGTTGAAATGATATTTGGCATTATTGAATGCCCTTGTGATGAGGTTACTCCCTTGAGATTGTTGAAAACTCTTTTAAAGAGGATATTATGTGGAAAATTGTGGAAAACTCTTTTAAATCCATTGTGCACTATTGACTTGAGTAAGATGCCATACTTGATAGAGGGCTAATGCACTAGGGATGTGTCTTGCGGGGCCTCCCCCTCTAAATATGCCAAGACGGCATTGATAAATTGTGCCAAAACGGCGTTGTTGCATGTATGAGTAACTTGGGTGTATCTGTGATGGGTTACCCGAGGCTCCGGAGTGTGTCTGTATATGAGTCCGCTGCATGCTGATCATGACTTATGATCGATATGATATGATATGATATATGGAAAATGGTGTCCTCTTGTGCATAGTTGCTACAATGGTAAGAATGAAAGTTATTTATTTTGTTAAAGGTAATGTGTGTGATCATTTTAAAAGAAAAAGAGAAAATTATTATTATTATTATTTTTTGAGTGTCAACCACTATTTTAAAACCCACTTCTTAAAGTGGAGCGGGTTGACTTACTCAGTACCATTGTACTGATAAAAAGTTGTTGTGTTATCTTTTACAGATATTGGAGCTGACATGTGAACTGCATCTCATAACATGAGCATTTGGGGATGGGATTACCTTTCATCAAAAAGATTGTTGCTTTAAGGAACCACGTATATTGCCTTTAGTTTATGCTTCCGCGTGAGAAAGAACAATGACTCTGGTATTAAGTACTTTAAATTTTCTTATGACTATATTTTATAAAATTGACAATTATTTTTAAAGTCCATATTACAAAAATTTATATGTGAAGATATTTAGCCGTAGCACTTGCCAATTAAGTTAGCCAAGGGCGAGCCTGACTGACAAGTGTGGCGGTAACATTCTGAAACCTTATGAGGATGAATTTCGGGGTGTTACAGGGAGGGTGATTTAAATTTGTTCCTTCCATCTGCGTTGAGACTTGAGAGATGAGATGCATGAGTGTAGAATCCACCATTTTCCATGGGATTTAAAAAAAAAAAAAAAAGGCAATGTGTGAATTCCAAATGAAAATTTGAGAGTGGCAGATAAGGAGGAAGGTCTGGTGGAAAATTTTTCTGTAGATATTTCATAGGCTTGTTGTATGTGAATACACCAAATTGTGCTGATATGTACATTTGATTTGACACTATCAAGAAACAAAATCAGATCCAGTAAAACTTTTCCTCATTCAGAAATTACATGAGTTGCCTGAAATACATCCACATAATAGTATTATGATAATACAATAGCATTCAGACAATTACTGGGAAATCTTATAGTAGTATCATTTGTTCCAATTGCTAGCATGAGAAAAGGAAAAGGAAAAGGACAAAAGAAAACTATGTAGTGGATCTTCTTGATCATATCTATATTTTTGCTGCCTCATCACCTGCTTTTAAACAGGTTTCACTTGCTTCACCTGTTTGTAAAAATCATACACAACTCAACGCCATGGCCGCCATTTCACCAACGCCATCTTTTTCCGACGCCACCAACGCCAACGCCATACCACCGCTTCGTCCGTTCTTCAAGCCAAGCCGCCGCAAGCCTGACGACTTCCACCATAGGCTACGCCATCCTTCCTCCACCGCAAGCCCATCGTCACCTCACATCTCACGATGGTGTAACGTCTAAAATTTAAATTAAGGTTACGTCTTAATTTGAAGGTTCTCGACTACCATGTAGACTTATTAAATATCGACTTTCAAAGGTTCCCGACTACAATATGGACTTATTAAGCTTCCACCAGTGCTAAACGCAGATTCCAAGGCAACAACTGAAATAGGAATGACCAATATGTCTCTAGCTATCCTTTGAAGTCTTGGATACTTCTATTTGTTTTCCACCAAACTAGAAAATCAAGCATGTCTTTGGACAAACGTTTTTCATTCAAGTAATTTGTATTACAAGAATCATCACATTCGAGTGGCAATTGAAGTGTAGGGACTGCGACCGCCACCCTAACTCCGACATTAGTATGATATTGTCCGCTTTGGGCCAAGCCCGCACGGTTTTGTTTTTGGGCTCCTTCCCAAAAGGCCTCTTACTAGTGGAGTTAGGTGGACACATATAAGCAAGTCTAATTTTCCTTGCACAACCGATGTGGGACTTGGGTTTGCTACCCAACATGAAGCAATGTTTGGTAATATTTTTATAAATTCTATATGAATTAAGTGTAGACGAAGCATCAACAATTTCAAAATTATTTTTTGGACTAGAATTACTAGATTCATACTCATGAAATGAAGTGTAGACCAATTAATTAAACTTTTCAATTTCAACTTTTCTTGTCCATAAAGCACAGGATAAAGTAACTCCAAAAATTTCAATTTATACCTCAAATCTAAAACTGCAGCCATTCCCATGATAATTCTACTACAGTATTTTACAATTTGGTTTTATTTGGATATTCTGATAATCTTGGATGGTTTTAATAACCTCATCTAAATATTAGACTCCTTTCAAGTCAATCATACTACCGCCGTACTAGCCAAAATAGGAAAGCGAGGTAACCAAAAATATTATGACACACAGCAAATACTAACAATATATATAAAGAATAAGGCAATAAATTTATTTTGAAGAACCGAAATGAATGATTCTACTTTCATGCATCTCATGTCTCAAGATAGATGGAAGGAACAAATTTTGATTACCCTAATATCGGCTTTGTTGTTACTGTTATACGGGTTATTCATATGGATAATTGGATACACTATATAACGAAAAGAAAAGGTGTAAAGAAACTCCACAATTCCCCTTGTATAAAATATCATAATTTGTAGGAATCACGATTCCTGTTGTATCTGTGATTTGGGTTGCTAAACGCAAATATTATCTGTTTATCCGTTTGCTGAACACTACAACACTTTTTAAAACGCACATCTAAAAACCCTCTAAAAATTTAAGAGCAAATTCACAAGAAAAATATGTGGATTTCTGGCTGCGTTACGTTTGGTCTAAATGTTAGCTTTTAACTTTTGAAATAGTAGAAAAAAAGTAAATATTTTCCACTATGATCGCTAAACTCTAAACTTTACCGCTAAATTCGAAATGTTACTCTCTCAGTTTTTAACTTTTTAAACTCTAATATCAAATATTATTATGTAAAATTATTTCAATTTAATACATATTCACTATAAACTCAACATATTCTCACGCACCAACCTGATCTGTCAATGAAACCAATTGTCCAATCATTTATCCGAAAACGACAACCACAACACGAATCACAAGCTAGCTTCGGATGAGACGTCGCACTCCCCTTCCACAGAAGGCTTTAGAGGGCCCACCGAAGACTAGCATACACAACCACAACGGCACATCCCGAATGAAATAGCAAAAGGCGACATGCATAGTAAAAACGTCATTGTATTAATCGTTGATATTTGATTAAACAATAACAAGCGAACCGAGTACAAGGAGCCTAGGCTGAGTAAAGCCACACAAATTACAAAAACAATAAAAAATTATGCTATTTACCTAATTTCTAAAATACTTATCTTTAATGGACACTAAGATTTAATAATATGGTATTAAGCTCAATAGATTACAATACATAAACAGAATCCTCGCACATACTTTGGCCAAATTACAACAATTGATTTTGACCTTATAGTTGAAACCTCGTAAGAGAATATTGATCAGAGAATAAACTTCCATTAAAAAAAAGAAGAAGAATAGCTTCCTTTTATTGATTCTGGTTTTCGTCTGAACATTGGTGCTGGGAATAATAGCTTCTGGTATAGCTCTTGGTTGCAAAAGGGGGCCTAGCGCGCCCCGTATCCCTTATGTTCATTATGCGGATACAGAATTGAGGATGAAAGATCTCTTCATCAATGGCAATTGGAGGTGGAATGAGACCCTTACTGTCATTCCTCCTAACATCTACAAGGAGATCATTGATCACGGTCCTCTCATTCCTCATGAGGAAGGCCAAGATTCTTGGTATTGGTCTGGTTCTGCTAAGGGTAATTACTCTGTTAAATCTCTGGGTATGAGTGGATTCTTACACAGAGGGGGGAATCTGGTGATCGCCTTAGGAATTGGATTTGGCGTATTCAAGCTCCAGAAAAAGTAAGGATGCTTTGTGTTGTGTGGTTGGCTTCTTACAAGTCAATCCCTACGAATGAACTTAGACACATGAGGAGGATAGCTTCATCTGCTAGTTGTGTTCTGTGTGGGGCAACAGTGGAAACCATCCCTAATCCTCTTCTTCTTTTGCCCTTGTACGCCTTCGGTTTGGGCTATGACAGGAGGCATCAACCCGCCTCCTTTGATCTCTCTCTCCTTGCATGTCGCTGATTTCTTTTTTCAATTATGTCGCGATTGGCCTGGTCTTCAGTGGGCTGTCTTGTGGTCTATCTGGCAAGGTAGGAACGCGACATGCATGCGTAATGAACAAGTTAATGTTTCTATTGTTGCTTGCCACGCTCACTTTCTTGGGTCTGCTTTTGAAAGGGCCCCTAGTCGCCCTTCGAAAATGGTGGATACACGCTAGGTTAGATGGAATCCTCGGTATTGGATGGGGTTTAATCTTCATGTGGACGGAAGCTCCCTTGGTAATCTAGCGCCTGCTGGATTTGGGGGTGTGATTCGTGATGGGTCGGGCAAGTGGTTAGATGGTTTCTCTGGTTCTGTGGGGATTTCTTCCGTTCTTGTCGCTAAGCTTCATGGCATTCTAAAGGACATGTAGAGGCTTCAGCATCATGGAGTGGTTTCAGCTTATTGTTTTTCCGATTCTTTGGAAGCTATCAGATCATTCGTCGTGATCCGAGCCCCGATCACCGCCTCTACTCTCTTCTTCGCCATATTGCTGATATTTTGGCCGCTTGTCCTGGTTATCGTTGGGATCACATCCCTAGAGAAAGAAATGTTGTTGCGGACTGTTTGGCCAAGCTCGGAGTTCACTCGAAGAATTCTTCACCTTTTGCGCTTGCTAGTCGTCCTCACCTAGTGGAGGATTTGATTAGAACTTGGTTCCCTCAGTTGGTAATTAACACTTTTCTTGCATTGTTTTTCTTTGTTTCTTATTTTCCTTTTCTCCCCTTCCAGACCCTTCTTTCTGTAGTTTTTCGTATTTTCTGCTTTTGCCGACGTTTTTATGTCTCCTTTATCCCAAAAAAAAAAAAAAGAACATGATGAAATATACGTAAAAACATGAACAACTAAAATATTCAAAATATATTAAACATACTACTTGGGCCAAATCGCATAATAGCCCAAAATTAGTTGGCTCAATCCTGAAGCTATCTTTTAACACCTTTTTATTTTGTGAATATCAGAAATGCGATCTAGATCTACTGTCTACGGTTGTTTTTTATTTTGTAAAGATCATATGACTTAAATCTGGACTCTAAAAGTCTATCAAATTGCAATAACAATGAGTGGCTTAATGCTCTAACGGCGGGGACAAAGCCATATCTTTCAATCTGACGGAAGAACTCAAGATCTTTTCTTAGTCTTAAGCCTTAGTGTAGGCTTAGTGTGATATCTTTGATAGGTTCTTCAGTTCCATTTTAAACATAAATCGAGTAGCCCGAACAAGATCTCCAAATATGAACATCCATGCCAAGACCAATAAACTATTCATACCAAAAAGGTTATATCCATTAATAACTTGTGAAGAGTTTAACCATAAAAACCGAAGGAGTAGCCGCTGATGGATCTTTCAACTAACTCAAAGTGATGGAACAAGTATTTTATTTTGGGTATTATATAGGGGACTTCTCATTAAATAAAGCTTTGAGCTAGCAGATAAAGGAGAGACTTTCTTTTCCTGCCCTATATATGAAAAACGGATCTAAATGTTGTCAAGTGGTTATTTCCAATTTCAAATCTCTCAAAAAGTCTATCAAATTGCAATAAGAAGCAATTACGTATATTGCATACTACCAACTTAAACTAATCATAACCCTTTTTTTTTGTTTAATAATGAGTCTTTATCAAATATGAGTATTCAACTTTAAACACATAGGTGTCAATGTTTACCAAAAGGGAAAAAAATATTCAACTTTAAACCATACAAAGTAGCGCCACATTAATGATAGTTGGAAACGGATCTATACTCATTGTATAATCTTCACTCATCTCAACCATTACAAACCCTTATAAGAATTTATTCGGAAACCATTACCAATAAATAAAAATTATTGCTTTAACAATTATGTCAAGAAACAATTCAGAAATTTCTGGGTGGATTAACATTACATATAAAATACCCAGGGTTGTCTTCATCATCAACACATGGGCCACAATTTGGAATTGGTGGACAATCTATATCAGAGTAACAATTAATTGGGCAATAATTGTCAACCTTCAGTTCCACTCTGGCTTCAACCATCATATTCGACAATCCCATTGCTGAATATATATATACACACACATATATATTGGTGGTTAATTGAGATTATTGGCACTATGATAGTGCAATAAATTAAATTAATTGTAAGTGATTAGGTAATACTGGGGTTTAATTAAGATATATGGTCCTAACTGACTTTATTAAAGAGACGATGAATGTGATCCCGTCGAATGTTTATGTGATATGAGAGAATACCAAATAAAATAAATTTACTAACTATAAATATAAATATGTAAATTATAAAATTAATTATTACTCTCTCCATCCCAGCTATCTTGTCCTGTTTGACTTTTTTTGCACTGTTCATTGTTTAATTTTGACTCAATTTTATTACAAGTATGTATTTGAAAAAAATAATCGAGTTGGGTCTTATTTGAATCGTATGATTACATGGTTTTAGATTATATATTTTATATAATTTTTTATTGTATATATTTTGATATATTAACGGTTGAAAAAGTGCATTGAATTATGTGCAGAAGTCGAGTAGCACAGGTTAGGTTAGATGGGACAGAGGAGTATAATGGAACCGTGATATTTTGTAATGGGGCAGTAATATTATGATATTAGTCATCACAATATAATAAATGATATATATATTATTATATATTATTTCATAAATACACAGAAACCACTTCTAATTATGACAAAATAAATTTACGATGTGCATATATCAGATTTTGGAAATAACATAATTTCAAAGTTAATAATACATATGTGCATCAAATTATCAAGGAAAAAAAAAACATCACAAACTCGATCCTATTGAGACAATACAATTTAATTACTATAAGTTATGATTATTTGTGTGCGGCAATATATATATTTTGTCGTTTATCAAAAATTATTTGAATCACTACTAAAAATATTACTAAAAGTACTGTTCGATAATATATAGAAAAAGAAATTGATTAAATATCTACTTCTATATTGGATATATACAATAATGTTCTTGTGAATTAAAAATGATTAATACTAGAATTTCATCATTTTATGTTTATTCTCAAAAACCATTTTGAGTAAATAAAACGATGAGAAAAAAAAAAACTATGCTTGTCGCTAACGACAAAAAAAAAAAAGTACCTGCTGAGAGCACAAGAGCAAATAAAAAGAATTTGAGAGTAAAATTGGCCATTTTGATTTTTGAAATTGGAAAAAGCTATAACTCTGTTGTAAGGTATGCAATATCACAATATATAGTAAGCAATATCTTACAGGTAAGCAGTAGAGAAATAGTGCATCTATGAATGCCGAATCTTTTTTTTACAGGTATGAAATATAATTATTCATAAATGCCGAATCTTTATTTAGTAAGTAATTATTCCACCTCCCATTCAAATACATTACCTATCAATCAATATTCATAAATTACATATAGGGGTGGAAATAGGCTAGGCTGGGCTAGGCCTAGGCTTGTACGGCCTGGGCCTACGTCGATTTTCATAGGCCCGAGCCTGGCCTATTACCTTTGATAGGCCTATGTTATAGGCCTAAGCCTGGCCTGCCTGGCCTATTTATTTAAATAGGCCAGCCTCTAAGCCTTTTAAAGGCCTGATTAAGCCTATTTTAGAAATAAGTTTAAATATTTTATATATATATCCGGATGTAATCATAAGGTTGGAAGACATAATTTGTTCACTTGGGCAAGTTTTCATCCAAAATTATTTATTTACGAAAAAAAACTCATAAATATTTTGAAAATCTATATAAGATCAAATTAATAATTACTTTTACATAATATAAAACTAATAATACGACATATACCTACGTAATAAACATATATAGACTAATAATATGATAAATAGGCCGGCCTGGTAGGCCTAAAAGGCTTTTAATTAAGCCTGGCCTGGGCCTATTTAGCTAAATAGGCTTTTAAATTAGCCTAAGCCTAGCCTATTTATAAAAAAAGCCTGGCCTGGCCTGGCCTTCGGTAGGCTAGGCCATAGGCCCCTGTCGGGTAGCCTGGCCTATTCCCACCCCTTACATATAAATTAACGCTAGAGTATCAATTTCAGGTTTCGGGTGGTGTTCGTGTCGTGTTAAGCAGAGTATATAACACAATCTGTATATCAAAACATGACCAGAAACCCGAAATAAACATGAAATACTAAACCTGAGCACGACCTGGAATTTTCAAGTCGGATTTCGAATCGACCTGATTTGTGAAAAATCCAAAATGATTAAACCCGAACATGAAATTTTTCTTGTCGTTTGAGTTCGTTTCTTCGGATCGTGTCCAAAATTGACAACCCTAACCTAAAATTTTTCGTATATATGGAGTTCGCTTTTTCCGGGTCTTATCCAAAATTGACACTTGCAGTTAGACCGGGCAATATGGGTAAATACACGTAGACATGACACGTACACGACCTGTGTTTTACATGTACGGGTCTTCAAAAAACAGATACGGGTCAAAACAGGTCGACCCGTTTAGTACACGAATACAATTTGGGTCAAATGCAGGTTTATCTGTTTTACCCGAATTGACCTTGTTGGCACTAACATTTCATGCAGAATCATTTGGGTGTCATTGCAACGCTCTGACAACGATACGGTTATGGTTTTAAAGATCAAAGCTTCACCAGTACCTGGACTCAAAGACCAAGATGTTCTTAGTTTATAAATAGTCTTTGAGTCAGTCTTTACTTTAAGAAATTTTTATCTTCAATATTCTACCGAGAGAGTTTAGTTTTCGTTTTAGAAGATATACTTCAAGAGAGCCAAAAACTTGTTCTTCATGTTTAGATGTTTTGAGAGTTTTTGTTCTTGATAGAATTGTGTTGTAATTCAGTGTATATCATTTAGATCGAGTTGTAAATCAAGGAGAGGGAGTCTTCTTGATATAGCTTAAAGGATTCTTGATTCAGGGTTGTCAACAGGGTGAAGGAACAGCAAGATTGTCTCTGTAATTCTAGTTAGGGAGATTAGAAGTTGAGGGGGAGAGATTCAGCTTCTAGATCGAGTTAACAGGATTGGTCTTGAGTCTTGTGTTTGTTCTTGTTCATAGTTGAGTAATCTTCGCCTGGATTGGAATCCCCCGGATGTAGGACAGGAGGTCCGAACCGGGTCAACAAACAATTGTGTTCTTATATTTCTGCAATTGTGTGTGTTGTCAATACATCGCGTTAACAACCTACTCACAAGGGACTGTCAATTGGTATCAGAGCCAATCTTCAAACGTTCACTGGAGATTCAAGATTCAAGATGAGTAGGGAAATTTCGCATCTTCGTCCACCAATCTTCGATGGAAACAATTTTAGCTACTGGAAATCAAGAATGGAGTGTTATCTCAGAGCTCTTGGAGAAGATGTATGGGATGCAGTTGAAGAAGCATGGGAACCACCAACTAAGACTGAAATTCCTGCGGTTGTCACGACAACGACGACCACATCTGCTTCAACAGACACTACCTCTACCACTGCTGCCACAACAACGACTGTACCACCTGCTGCACCGATTACACGACTTGCTAGGAAGGCCGAATTAACTGTAGCAGAAAGAGCAGCAAAACAAGGGAATTACGCAGCCATGAACGCGATCAGTGGAGCCATGGAAGAGGCACAGCACAGAATGATCAAGAATTGCAAAAATGCCTATGAGATGTGGAGATTTCTTGAAGTCAGGTTTGAAGGTTCTGCCGATGTTAAACTAACCCGATTACATCGTGTTGAATCCTTATATGACAGGTTGGAGATGACGGATGATGAAAATATTTCAACATACTTTGAAAGATTTCAAAATGTGGTTAATCAATGCATTGAGCTTGGAATGCATTTTGATGAACAAAAATTGGTTCGCAAGATGCTACGTACGGTTTCTCCTAAGTATTCTGGAAAGATCTCAGTTCTTGAAGAGAGTGAGAAGACCAACACCATGACTTTGGAAGAGTTGGTTGGCAATTTGCAAAACTATGAAATGAATCATCTGGAATCAAGGAGCAAAGGAAAATCGAAGAGTA